>JAEAOA010001802.1:600000-1025000 GCA_016746295.1 Potamilus streckersoni | reverse complement strand
CCATTGCTTTGTCTTCTTTTCCTTAGGCCCAAACTTGAACATTGAACTTGAACAATATGGCTGTCTTTGAATAATAAAACCATTTTTTCACTTTTTCTGACTCTTCAAATCCTCCAAATGGGAGAAATATTTCTGACTGACATATTAATTTGCAATCATACACATTTTATTGTCTTATGTAAGAAAGACAAAGACATCAATAATCAGATGATTGTGTCATACTCTTCTATTAAAGCTGGGACTTCAATCACTTGTGTCAGATGGTGATATTTAGTTAGGTTTATCTGGTATTGATATGAATACATTTAAAATGTGTTTCATTTGCTCAGCATCTGTTTCTGCAATTGTGACAGGAGAATATTCTATTTAAAACATTCTGAAAACTGCCAACTGGAATTGGCAAAATATTTGTATTTACCCCTTTACTGTGTATCAGTTTCACAGATGACAATCTGACAATCAACAGAGAATTTTCATTACATAATGTTCATAAAGTCAAAATTTTGGCATACCAGACATGTTACATCTTGTAGAATAATCATTTTCTGAATATTGGGTAATTTGTTGTCAACACAGGATGTGCATTTACTAAATGCATATTGCATGTATATTGACTAATGTGGGTTCATTATGCATGGGTGGGTATCCATCATGTTGTCTATACATACACATGCTGCTATGTATGCATGTATGTGTAATATATGTGTGCATTTGTATATAAATAAGTTCCTTTGATGGCCACAAGGTTGATAATTCTTCAGCTAATTGTATTACCTTCTTTAAGTAACGTCATTATTAATATAGTCTTATTATTATTGGGTATGCTTCTCTTCGGTATATAAGGATGATACAATTGCCATAGCAACCAAACTTGCATAGAATTTATCACATTTCTTTCAATATATGAAAATTATTAATTTGAGTTTTAATCTTTTTTCCTAATTAGTTATGCTTTATATTATCTCAATTTGCAATTAAGACATAGACCATTTATTTTTCATGTATAAATTTCCCCCAAAATTCCACAAAAATAGGCATGACAACCTATGTTTTGTTTTCAATGACGTGTCAAGACTGAACATTTGCAAAAAGTATATCTTTTTGCTGTACATTGTGTTTTTACATTTTCCTATAACATAATCTAAATAACATTAAGCATTTACAATAGAAACAATATTTTGGTTGACAAAAATTTTAAAGAAAAGCTTGGTTACTAAGATAACAGTCTAAAAATGCTACAATAATATTAACAAAGTATTGCAAGTATTGTATAACATATCCCTCAGATTCAAACTTTTCAGCTGTGTTCATACAAATATCTACATGCAACTTGAAATGAAGAAAAGCAGACTTATGACAGAAAATTCTTTCAAAAAACCAAAAGAAGAAAGAAGTATAATCATTATCAATGATGAGCATGTACCTTAAATATATGGATTTGTACAGGTAGACCAGCTAAGAAATTATTTAGTACACTGAATTCTATCAATAGAAATTGAGGATTGAAGACTGGTTATCTTTTAAATAAGGAATAAATGTTAAAATAAAAGGAATTATTGCATAGTTTTACTGTCTTGTATTATAGAGAAGGAAACATATTTTAATGGTAAATGTTGCAATAAGTTTACTGACAAAATACATTCAAATCATCTGAGTCAATGTATGCTCTTATTTCAAATCTATTGCTCATTCTTCAAAAAGATTATGATTCACTTCAAGTCATCAGACCTAATAAGAAATGTGCTACCTTGACCAAAAATACACTTTTCTGCTTGCAGTTTTGTAAAAGAATAGCTCTGTTGTAACTTGTAATGTTATGACTAAACCATGACAATGCATTTTTTATTTACAAAAACTTTCTAAAACACAGTACAGCAATACTAGTTCTAAAATCCAAATATCAATATCAATAAGAAATAAGTTTATAAACTGACAAAATTCAATGTCAAGTGAATAAAAACCGTAACATGAAAATATATGTTAGCTGTTAATTTGTATTAGTAGGAGGCATGAAGACTTTCACAAAAAACATGTTAGTTTCTGTACTTTAGTGAATGATCTGATTTAAAATAAAATTATTTCTGAAACTACAGTTATCAAAGAATATGACTACCATTAGTTGATTAAATATATTTACCTGATTTGGTCATATTTTAAAGTAAAATACTGCCTCTGCCAGTAAATAAACATACATTTTTACATATATCATAATGTCGGCAATAAAACACATCTCCTAGTAGGCTTTATTAAGAAAACAAGCTTTCTGGTTTAAAGCTGAGCACTCGTGTCATATAGTCTGTAATGAAATTTCAGGCTTAAAGCTGAGCACTCGTGTCATATAGTCTGTAATGAAATTTCAGGCATGTATCTTATAAAGCAATTCCAGGAATTACAAAATAAATAGGGTACACATTACTAATATACACTATCAGTACATAAATAAAAGAAACCAGATTCAATATGGAGCTGCATAAATAATGGTTTTCATGCCCAATAGTATAATAATCAGAATACCTGCATGGAAAAATATCAGAGGCCTGAAGCCTGCTTAATTATGCAGACCAAATGTTAAAAAATCCAATGATGCCATAATGTCTTCAATATAAAGTAGCATATCAAGGCGGCAGTGTGCAAAACGAAAGGGGGAAAGAGATGAATAATCAGGGGACATAACTCTGCTTAAAGATGATATTGCATACTGACAATATACCAAAACAACACTGATAATTCAACGCAGACTTTTTTGGTTAATATCAAGTTGCATAATAAATATGCTGAAAATCCAATAAAGGAGTTATTCAAGTGCAAAAGCATATTTAGAAGATGGTTAAGAAATTCAGGTGGGGGTGTTAACAACCCTGTAATTTAATTTCTTGTGTGTTAAAATTTTCAATTGTTTGATTTCATTTTGCATCATTGTGTTCTATCGTGATGATGATTATTGTTCACAGAAACTGTTATTTTCATAAGAGTTTGTTTATTTAGACTGTAAATGATAGGCCTTCATAAGAGTTGTTTAGATAGCCGGTTTTGATAAACAATGTAAATGATTGGCTGCAGCCAAGGTCTTTTCTGAGAATATGTTCTTATATCATGTACCATACATTGTCAGATGATGAAATACCATGTTTAATCAATGCACATGCAGCATGTAATAACATCTCAGTTTAGTTTAGATTGACTTAGGTCCCTGTGAAATAGCCAGTCAAACAATATCTCTCAGCTGTGTCCGAGTCAATTGTGTATTATGAAGGTATCATATGTCTTGTGATGGTGTGAGTAGTGTAATATACCTTGAAGAAGGATGGCATATTTTTCTTGTGCTAGAAAGAGTTAAATTTTCATTACATCAAAAAAGCTATAGATGTGCCTTGACAACTATAGAAATTCATCGACCTTTTGAATAATAATTTATTCACTGGAGAACTGTGCAGGTGGTTTAGGACAAATCATTCAGTGAAATTCATTCTAAATTGGAAAAGTACACTACAAATTGTGAAAACGTGAAAATATGAATATTTGTGTAAAGATTTCATCTGACATCATCATCCTCCATCTTGGATCAACCTGAGTTTCAAATAAGAACTTTTTATTAATATGACTCATTAAAATTCACAATTCTAGGATAAATGTTTTGGGATTTTTTATTCACAAACCATAAGTCCTGTTTTATATTTTCACTCTTTTCACTGCATTTCCTAGAGAAATGAAATTATCTGTGTAAAACTTACAAAGCTGGTTATCTCTGCTATTTTCTACTGTTATTTAAACAAGCCGATACATAACAGGTGGAACTCTGTTAAACTATGTACAAAGTTAACAAAGCTAAGGTCTCTGGTCTCATCAATATGAATCTGTATACCATATTTGGATAAAATCAACTAACTTTTTATCGAGTTATTGAGCATATTTCCTTTTTCAGACAATGAATCTGACTGTTAACCCACAAAATCAATATGATTTTTCCTCATCAAAATGTAAATCGATCACAAAGTTTGGTCCATGTCTGTCATATAACACTAAAGCTATTACACAGAAACAATTTCCTTTCTTTTAGTCTTCTGACACCAAAATAAAAAGACTTCTTCTGAATGCATGTAATCAACAAAATATTTGGTCCAGGCAGATGGTATAAAACTAAAGTCATTGTGTAACATGAGAATAAGATTAACAGATGTACTGATGGATGGATGGCACTAAAACAATTTAGATTTAGAAGGAAGTTTTATAGATCTTCGAAGTTAGGCTCAAAGAAATATAATAAAGCATGAAACTAGTCCATAGAGAAATGTGGTTCTTGGTCATTCTGGAATCACACAATCTGAGTGGTGTACAGTTGTTAGTTTGATAATTTAGTACATAACCTCATTCCTAAGTCCTCTGTCTGCTCACATCTACAACTATGCCTGTGAAACTTTAATAGCAATTAATGAAACTAGTTCAGAAGCTGTTATTTTCTCATCTATGATGCCAAGTGGTACTGATGTAATTCACCTAATATATATTTTTTAATAGCTGACCACAATTCACGAAGCAGACTAATGAAAAAATGTCATCAATATAAACTATCTCTCAACCTTTTATCATGCTGATTTTACCTTATAAATAAGTGCATATCATGACCATTATAAAACTTGTAAAACATCCGGGCTTTTATTAGTACTTACAACATTCAGATATTCATGATATAGTTTTAACTTGGCTATTTTCAATG
Organism: Potamilus streckersoni; assembly: GCA_016746295.1. NCBI lineage: Eukaryota > Metazoa > Mollusca > Bivalvia > Unionida > Unionidae > Potamilus > Potamilus streckersoni. Next base: position 1,020,286 of record JAEAOA010001802.1, on the reverse strand, counting down.
TTCACAATTTTATTTCATATTTTGAAAATAAAACATTTACTTACAATTCCAAATTAAATTAAATTATTACTAGCAAGAAAGTTATAGTTCCCGTTTTTCAGCTGGAATATCAAAATTGTAACTATCAAAACACCAACATGCTGGTATAATGCTGAACATCCTGATGATACAAGACTATTTAACAACTTGTACAAAATCAGACCACAGACAGAGTCACTACAAAGGCCAAACTGATGCAAGCATTTCATTAACACATAATAATGTCATTCATTATCAAAACTGTCACAGAAAAAGATAATAATGCCTTTAGCACATAGTAGGCATGGTTTTCCTATAGTATGTGCAGTTTCATATTTTTTATATTACCACACATTAATATATCACTTTATATGATTCTGATTGGTCAAAATAAGCCCATGAAATTATTGTGCGGTATTTTCTTTACTGATTGGCTGGGATCGTGGGAAAACGTTTTTAACCCTGGCTCCTGGAATGTTTTGATTTGAATGAACATTTTTGGCAGCTAGTTTTTAACTCGACATGCAAATGGAATTTGAGGAAATATCATATCAGCTGTCTAAATATGGATATGCTACTCCCACAGGGTTCAATATGTCATGTATAGCAATATCATCATAAGAAAAATGGCATAAAACTACAAGACAAGAATGACAATAACGAATAAAACTAAGGGATAGCGGGGTGGGTGGGTGGGGTGCACATAGCAGTAACATAGATATAGAATCCACCATATATACAAGCATGGTTGAAATGTTAACTTAACGAAGTAAACAAATTCACCTCTGTTCAGAGAATAATATAGACATGAATGGGTCTCCTAACTGACAAATCTTTATCCAACCACAGCATCTTTATATAGCATATATGAGATGTAAATCCGATATGAAAATAAATTTGATGACATCTTCTGTACAGGCTATTTTTCAAATCAAACACTACAAATATCAGGTCACAAATGCATTGCAGTAAATGTGGCACTTTTTGCTTCTGATAATCCTATTTGACATGAAAATCACAACAATGTAATGTTTACCGGTAGTTCTTAAACACACATTTTAGGGTACACGTATATTCTACTGTCAGCCTGCTTTAATGTGTTCTGTATCAAACAATGTTTTGAAAAAAATGATATTGTGGTTATAAAACGTTTATTCGGATGAAAGCTTTTTCTGTGATTTATAGTTTGTAAAACAGTACAATCTATTTTTACCAATCTAGCTTTGTTTGGGACTATATTTTCGGCACAACAAATGAAAGGTACACCATATGTCAGAATGAATTAAATTATTCGTTCTTTTATCTAAATAATTTTCACTGAAATAAAAACTATGTGATAAAAAGAATCTCAAATGGGTAACAAATATTAAATTTATGAAACTTGTTGAATAATGTCCTTGGCTCGCAAAAGCTGGACATTATTCAACTTCTTTCATAAATTCAATATTAAATCATTACCTGTTTGAGATCCTACATTTATTAATGTTTTATCAAAATCAAACCAAAAACATTACATCCATAATGACCAGTGCGGTCAGATATATTAATATGCATTAATAACATTCCTTACTGAACTCATCTGACATTTTAATAATATCAGATATGTCATAATTAAATTGATCCAGAGCTTTTCTTACCAAAGACTTTTTGATGCAGGAACTTATTTTATAAATCATCAGATCACATAAATTAAACATTGTGTATATATACTGATTTCGTTGTTCTTTTTACACATGCTTGTGCATCAATGTAAAGGCTGGAAAATATGGAAAATAATGGTCCCTTCAACAATGCATATTTGTGATGGATGAAGAGCATTATCGTCATTTAGCCAAAGACCATGCACATACACACTCCCTGCTACTTTTTTCAGTGGTCATGTTAATTATATATTACAAGTTTGACCTACCCTGCAGTATTTAATTCATGTACAAAAACTGATGTGTATATACATTTCTAATGGTTATTATGTGCATATATATGGAGATAACATAGGGCATATCAAGTAGTATCATTTTTTGGAAGAAACATGAAAAAGACATCTTGGTATATATTTATTAAGTTTACTCTATATATGCATGCAACCAGTGGCTTGCCTCCACCTTAATTGACTGTCTATTCAGTGAATTATGAACCATGGTTCTCAGCTGTAAATTGACTGTCTATTCAGTGACTTATGAACCATGGTTCTCAGCTGTAAATTGATTGGAGGTTGTGGGTTTGATCCCCGGTCGAGTCATATCAAAGACTTACAAAAATGGCACTAACAGCTGCCTCGCTTGATGCTCAGCATTAAGAGGTTAGTATTAGGACTGGTAGGCCTGGTGTCAGGATAATGTGACTGGGTGGAACATCATGATACATGTCTGCGGCATGATGCTCCAGTGCTAGACATGACTATAAAGTGCTGCACTGCAGACATCGTAGCATTATAACTGAAAAATTGTTAAAGCTATGTTTAAAAAAAATTCATAAAACAAAATCATAATTCATATGTTATACAGATAGGTGTGATGGCTTTTTATAATACACACAGGTTGCACAATACAGATTTGTTTTAAAACTACTGTCACTTACTGAAATGAATGGATATACATATAATGGTCTGTTTATTTTAGGTCAATAAATTTTTAAACTACTGCCCAAATGCTTGTGAAATAAGGTAAGAATCATGGGTTATTCTTGGCATTATAAAATGGAAGTCTCTGATTATATGTGAAATTTTACATATTCTCTAGATTACTGTCATGGTTAGGAAGTCCTTATTCATGAAGAGATTTTATATCATGGATTAGAATATTAAACATATACTGACACATATTAAGCATTTTTTACCACAGATGAAATTTTCAAACCATTGTTTTCCCTAATATATCCATGTACATGCAGTGTTGATCATTAGTGGGTGGATGTACTCAAAATTACAAATGTGTGTGGGAATGCTGGTTAGTTGGTTGACTTTTAAATATAACAACAAAATCATTTAATTCTTGCATTCAAGATAAAATAAAATGGTCATAAATGAGCCAAGACCAAAAGATATGGTAATAGCCTCATCTAAGAATCATTTCACCTCTGAGATAGTTCTCGGCATGACAATAAACAGTCATGTATTGAAAATATTAAGATGACAAGCTTTAAAGGTTGATAATTGAAAGAGATTTATATTTTACAAATAAAAAAACAGAACTTCAATAAAATTCAAAACTTGCCTAAATAGACAATACTAATTTACAAGAATGCCAACATTTTGACAGGTATTGACTATTATTTTGACAAAATGGGGAATCTACACTAAATGCGCTAAAAACCAATTAGCATTAAACAAGATTCAGAATTGAACTGCTTACTTAATTCTGGATGCAAATTTTGACACACCCTCTGAAGCTCCAATGAAATGACTCTGTGTGTGTGTGTGTGTGTGTGTGTGTGTGTGTGTGTGTGTGTGTGTGTGTGTGTGATTTAGATTTGTAATGTAGCCTTAATGATTTTTCAGTCATATCACTATGATGTCTGCACTGTGGCAGTTTATAATGATGTCTACAACTTGGGCATCATGACACAGACAAGTAGCATGATGCCATAAATAAGTCACATTCTCCTGACACCAGGCTAACTAGTCCTAACACTAACCTCTTAATGCTAAATTCCTAGCAAGGCAGCTGTCAGTACCAATTTTATAAGTCTTTGGTATGACTTGGCTGGGGTTGAACTGCAACCTCCCGTATCCAAGGCAGATGCTTTAACCATTAGATCACTGTAGCAGTCTGACTAAAAATAAGTGATTAAATAAAACCTTTGATAATGCACTGCATGTTTGCAAGTGTCTCAAGTGTAATTATAGGTCCTATACTTTAAGATCACCTTTACAAAGCAACTTCAAACTTCCAAAGGTTAATACTGAAAAGCTCAGGTGTAGGCTGTAACATTCTGAAGCAATGAAACACATATTAAAGCATTAAATTAATTAAATGTTTTAAAGAAAAATAAAGACATTTTTAACCATGCTTTTTGAATAATTTGTTATATTTCACTGCTTCAACATTGTACTATTACAGCACATTTCACCATCCTCTATTTTGTTGATGTATTGTGTTTTTTATGTTAGGAGACCTGATCTCAATACTGTTGATCATTATGCAACTTTCTGGTCATGAACTATAACTTTCTGGTCATGAACTATAACTTTCTGGTCATGAACTATAACTTTCTGGTCATGAACTATAACTTTCTGGTCATGAACTATAACTTTCTGGTCATGAACTATAACTTTCTGGTCATGAACTATAACTTTCTGGTCATGAACTATAACTTTCTGGTCATGAACTATAACTTTCTGGTCATGAACTATAACTTTCTGGTCATGAACTATAACTTTCTGGTCATGAACTATAACTTTCTGGTCATGAACTATAACTTTCTGGTCATGAACTATAACTTTCTGGTCATGAACTATAACTTTCTGGTAATAGAGAAAAAGATTAGTTGTGAGCTTCAATGGAGATTAAATCCATGTCTATTCTAATACTATTTTTAATAATTATTGCTATTAATTGTATATTTAGATTGCATGGATTTTATATGGCAATCACATGTCTTTTTATTTTCTTCTAAAACACCTCTCTTACAAGCATCCGGATGACACTGCTAGTGTATACATGATTGGCATCTGAATTTACTTCAGTAATGCCCCTCATTGAGCACAAAGTGGTAAGATGGTTATTTTCCACCTAAGAGCTATGGAAATAAAACAGTTTCTTGGAAAGTGACTAATGACACAATTAAAGCAGAAGATGCCAAGGAAATATTCTCTCCAAGTATGGGTTAACATTGGTTCTGTAGTCTACTGTGAAAGTTAAATGGTTGTAGGGAATACCACTACAACACCAACTTAAAGCATGTGCTAAGAGCATCCCAATGAGTCTGATTAAAACTGACTCTGTAGTTTGAATGTGTAAAATGTTGGCAAGCACACAATGCAGATCATAAAGGAGGTCTATGGAAATGACAGCAGATTTAAATACATTCTAACAATGTACTTACATCCCTTTAACATCAACAAATGTAATGTTTTGGCATTTTATTCCAGCAACTGTGATATTATTAATCTCATTAGCAGCTATTCCAAAGTTTTTCCCTTCAATTGTAATAACAGTTCCTCCTCCAAGTGGTCCATCTTTGGGCTCAACCTGCAAATAGAGAAAGGAATTATACGACCAACAGTTTTATTAAGAATAAAAAATGAACTGTAAATCAATACAACTTGAAACTGCGGACATACATGGCTAGGTGGTCTGAGCCAGGTAAGTGCAAGCCATCTATTTCATTCTAGAACAAGCAGGCACCACTTTGAAAGTCTGGTCCAGTTCATTTTCTACATACTGAAAAAGGTCTCATTAATATAGCTTTAATATAATGATACAATCTTGTACAATGAATGTATGAACCTTTTTCCTAAAGGATTTACCATGAAAACCTTTCAAAACAAAATTTCAAAAACAAAATCGAAGAGCATATGATGCCCTTAAGATTTTACTTAAACATGAATTCCATGTAACATGAAAAATAAGTATGACCTATTATAGCTAATGCTGATTTGGACCCTCAATGATGAATACACAAATAAACTTTCATGCCTATAGGTACAAAAACGACAGAGAAAAAGAGCTAAATGCAAAAGATAATGTAATCAATGAGCATGAAAAATACTCACTGTAATCTACTTATGCAAGTGAGGAGTAATACTCTACAAAACTAATACATCAATCAAGCTTCATAACAATACATACAATAGTGTCAGCTAAATTGACCTAATTGCACTAAAGCATAAAAGGTAATTACTTTTCCCTGTGGTTAAAGTAATGCAAAATGTCTATGCTTATGTCAACAGCAATACAATCAGAAAAACTATCCTTATCTCTTGCCAGTGGTTTGCAGGTGAATAAAAACATTACATTGAAATATTTTTGCAGAATAGAAAATCAGTGGCATATATAATTGTTAACTTTAAATATGATTTTATACACATTTAGTACCATCAGTGTTTACACAAATAATTGACATAATATGAGCTGTCTTTTTGCAAATGGGCAAATTGAACCTTATCACATGGAATTTCTGGGCTCCTCTCATCCTTATTAACAATTCCTTTCACAAACACATATATAGCACAAAGAAAATGTGTAATTAGGTGTTTAATGTAATTAAATGATGTTTACATAAAGAATGAATTCCAGTCAAAACCTTTATGACAGTTCAAGGTCAGTTCAGTGGACATGCACACTAGTTGGATTGTCTATCAGCCAATCAGAGACAAAGGTCTGCTATGCTGAGATAGCTGACAGTGGTCATTCACTTTACAAGTGATCAGCGTTGAGACTGGACAGTTTTTGTTATCCCCCACTGCCCCAACCACTGCCTGCAGTTCTGTTACATCAGTTTCACACTTCACCTTCAGTTCTTTTGATTAACCTCCCACCTGCATACAAATTCCACTATCTCTCAAGGTGGCAACCAGAACCCTCATACTAACAGGTTACTCCTGCCATATCTTTCCCATGTGTTTTCACAATTATTGCTGCATCTGGCATTCAGTCCCCAATCCAATCAACTTACAAACATAACAAGTTATGGCAACTCTACCTTAACAGCTATGTCAATCAGTCAGACTGGTGAGTCCACCTCAAACATTGGCAATTCTGTCTAGACATCAGTCAGACTGGTGAGTCCACCTCAAACATTGGCAATTCTGTCTTGACATCAGTCATACTGGCGAGTCCACCTCAAACATTGGCAATTCTGTCTAGACATCAGTCATACTGGTGAGTCCACCTCAAACATTGGCAATTCTGTCTTGACATCAGTCATACTGGTGAGTCCACCTCAAACACTGGCAATTCTGTCTTGACACCAGTCATACTGCTGCAGATATTTACTGGAATTTTTCTGACTCTAAATCAGCTATTTTGGGTCACAATTGCCCCAGTTCTGCATGTGTGTGTAGAGTCAACAGTGGTTTTCCATTCAACTAGCACCATTTTGAACTCACCCATGCTTTATTTTTAACTTCAATGGCTATCAAACACAGCTTGGTAATTGTGCCAAAATTACTTTTTTGTTACTACAAGAAGTTCTCAATAGACACATCATAAATGAATGTAACCATAATGGAATTATTTGGAAGCACCACCAGTGACACTAGTTAGTATTGATACAAAACCAAATCTTACTGGTGTACCAATGATAGTTGCTATAGCCACTAAATCCAGCACTACCATGGTCAACGGTGGTCAAAGCAGTGATTCCAAAAACACATATAGGATAACACACACATTTGTATTCCATGAGTAAAACAATTTTCTTAACAATATCATCTTCCAGCTGTAGTTCTGCTTTCATTATTTTCTTGGGTGGGTATTTTCAAGGGTCCATCATAGTTCCTCTATTAACAATGTGTCTATACTGTGTGCTTAACATTCATTCATGTTTGTAGGTTTCACTTTAAGACGATGGTCATTTTTAAACAACTTGTTTTGAAGGCTAACTTTTATTTATGTTTGTAACTTATAAAACTTTAAAAAATTTGCTTACTGAATTCTGATTTTAAGTTTTAGCCTTAATTTTAAAAAAACTTAAATTGTACATGGAATCAAACTTTTGACTGAATATTCAGGATTATTTAGGACCTGATTGACAACTCTCTAAGTTTCTTTTAAATGTGCACTTTGTATTAAAAGGAAATAAATTGTGAATTTTACTAAATTTGTTGGTTTCTCTTCTTTCTGTTGCTTAGTTTAAGACTAGAGTTACAGCAATTGTCATTGTGAAGTAAAAATGATTTGTAGTCTGGCATTGTTCAATTGCAAGATGCACACTCACTCCTACTTAATTACTTTTCTTCACTGGTACAATTTTTAAGCAATCAAAGAATAGATCTACCTAGGGAATATTTAAGCCTCCAATGATTGCACATTCTTTGGGCCTGACACCACGGAACCATAATCCATGTCCATATAAAACCATAATTCATGTCCATATGGAACCATAATGCTTGTCTATATAGAACTATAATCCATGTCCATATGAAGCCATAATCCACATCCATACAGAACCATAATCCATGTTATAATCCATGTCCATAAAGAACCATAATCCATGTCCACACAGAACTATAATCCATGCCAATACAGAACCATAATCCACATCCATACATAACCATAATCCATGTCCATGCAGAATCACAATCCATGTCCATGCAGAACAATAATCCATTTATACAGAACCATAATCCATGTTATAATCCATGTCCATAAAGAACCATAATCCATGTCCACACAGAACTATAATCCATGCCAATACAGAACCATAATCCACATCCATACAGAATCATAATTCACGTCCATATAGAACCATAATCCATGTCCATACAGAACCATAATCCATGTCCATACAGAACCATAATCCATGTCCATACAGAACCATAATCCATGTCCATACTGAACCATAATTTGTGTTCATATGGAACCATAATCCACATCCATATGGGACCATAATTCATGTCTATACAGATTCATAATCTATGTCCATATTGGACCATAATCCATGTCTATACAGATCCATTATCCATGTCCATATGGAGCCATAATTCATGTACATACAGATCCATATTGATTATGCTATTCAGACATGATTCTTTTTGTTTTTGCCCAAAATTGTTACATGAACATGTGCATAACTGTTGAAAATTAGCTGATGTCAGCATCCCCTGTCAACATATCCAACACCCTGATAGTAAATTCTGCAACAGTATGACCCTTCAGAATCCATCATGTGTATGTATTGATAAATCTTAAACATAAACATCAAAGATGGCTATGTATGCCTCTAGATGGATGCCAATACCTTTGAACTGAATTTCATCTCCGGGTGACTAATGGTAGTAATGCTGCATATGTGAAAGGTACTGGAACATTATTGGTTGTGGTGGTATGCATTAATGATGAACTAGTATGTCAGTGATCATCTACCAATATTGCCACTGTAGCCCACCAGCCTCTAAATTCAATGAAATATGATCAAGAATTGTGCACATTTAAGAAGAGAGGTTGAGGTTTATCAAAATTGATCAATGACAATAGCAAAAACAATTCTCACATATGTTAAGTGTGTTCTCCATTTCTTTGATTAATATTAAATGTTTATTAAGCTCCATGAACTTACTATACACTGTTGATTTCATCTTTGCATACACATATTGTTTTGTCACAGCCTCTAAAATATTGATGTGATTTTCAATAAATTCCACTGACACACAAGAATCTCTGATTCCCTGGTTTTCAGTCACTCTAACAGGTTCTTTGTCTTGGTCATCTCGAGTAAATCAAAACTGGTCAACTACAAGACCCCACCTAAAGACTGCTTCTATTCCTAATTTTTTGACTCTGATGACTGAGTAATTGAAGACCTTCTTCCTTTTTTTATTTGTCTATACCAGACATCCACCAACCATCTCTTTCAAAGCCAATCTGGATGCTGTTCTGATGGTAGTTAATGAAGCTGCTTTTGCTGCCATGGCAGCTGCAGCTACCAAAAACACTTGAGGAATGGAAATATTCAACTGCCATAAAGCATTTCATTAAGTCCGACTGACATGACATTATTTTTATCTATGATATTCAACTGCCATAAAGCATTTCATTAAGTCCGACTGACATGACATTATTTTTATCTATGATATTCAACTGCCATAAAGCATTTCATTAAGTCCGACTGACATGACATTATTTTTATCTACATTACAACAATTACAAGTTATCCACAGTCAATGACCCTTTACAGCATTCCACAGTCAATGACCCTTTACAGCATTCCACAGTCAATGACCCTTTACAGCATTCCACAGTCAATGACCCTTTACAGCATTCCACAGTCAATGACCCTTTACAGCATTCCACAGTCAATGACCCTTTACAGAATTCCACAGTCAATGACCCTTTACAGCATTCCAACACATCAGCACCTTTTCACTGCAATGCATATGTAATGAGGAACGTCATCCAGAGTTACACATTCTTGGAAGTGCATGTAGACCACAGACTGTTTTGTGACATGCACATGAGACATGATAGTGAAGTCAAGCAAAATTTCTTTAGTGGTTCCTGATAACTGTTTTAAACCACAAATAAAGTTTAGACACTCCTAACTGGTTCAATATTATTGCACCCAATCTTTAGTTTGAAATGCTGTGAATACATGTCTCACTGTGCAGATACCCTGTTAGGTAGTTATTTGACATGCTGATACCCTGTTAGGTAGTTATTTGACATGCTGATACCCTGTTAGGTAGTTATTTGACATGCTGATACCCTGTTAGGTAGTTATTTGACATGCTGATACCCTGTTAGGTAGTTGTTTGACGTGCTGATACCCTGTTAGGTAGTTATTTGACATGCTGATACCCTGTTAGGTAGTTATTTGATGTGCTGATACCCTGTTAGGTAGTTATTAACTGCAGAATATTGCCTTCATAAGAGTCTGTGCTGAGTGTCAGAAATGACAGCAATCATGTTCCTCCAAACTCATAAATGACAAAAAACGTGTTTCTGCAGCTTTGGTGGGATTATTACAGACATCCATAATATTAAGTTTTACAATACAACTTTGCCATCAATCTCTCCATGATGCCAAATTGCATCATTGCTGTTCATTGTTTTAAGGACACCATGGCAAAAACCTGAATATATGACTGAAGGAATCCCACACGAAAACAAGAATCAATGAATCTGTCACTAACTGTACAAATCCATGGTTGTAATTTTGTATTGCTACCATCTGAATCATTGCATTTTTTATGGTATATAGAAGATGATCTGCATGAAAGGATCCATCCTTGTGAAACATAATGAGATAGTTGATCTGACATAATCATCACTGTACCTAGCATGTCCAAGAATCATCATGGCAAGGTCAATTCAAAGATGCTTCAATTTATTTTATATTCATGAGACAATGTGTGTTGCTCAACAATGCCATGATGCAGTTATTGACAAGTCCACCTCAGGCACCATCAGGACAATTAGCATTTTCCATCAATTTTCAAGACGGCCTCACACAGGAGAAAATAGAGAGATGTATCATGCAGTTGTAATTCTGTCTGATTAGGAACCTAAGCCAGGTATGAACAATACTGAATATCTCTTTTGTTTTCATGGATCATTACAGGAATATCCATGTCAAATGAGGTATCAGGTACTTCTTTGAATTTTGCCACCACTTATACATTATCAATTTCATCTAATACCTTCTTGAGAGATGGCTTTGCAATCCATGTCCAGTACACCTTTGTAATCTGCTTTCCACTGCTAAATTAGCAATTTTATTGTTTGAATCAGTACTGGCTAGTGCTAACTCAGTTAGACATTGTAGTGCATCTTCGTGATGATTTTACTAACTGGAGGTGATACTGTTGTCATGGAACTGCTAATGATTGAACCAAAGGTTGAGTAGCCATTCTCAAACTGATTGGACCGCTTGCAGTCAGTGAGTTTTTAACCATCTGCAGCAGCACTTTTGATGCAATCAATGACATACAATGCAAATTGTTCAGCAATTGGTGAAGCATGCAAGAACAAGGCTGTTGCAACCTAGGTGTGATTGTGAATATTCCAATGCCAAAATCAATGAGGCAAATATCTATATGTCATGATAAAATATTTTCTTGCATTGTCAGCCCACACATGTATTACATATCCATGCATGACTGTTATTGCATTAAATATCAGACTAATCTCTTCTGTAAAAATCAACACATGCCTGTCCTGGTAAAACATGGGTGAAACAAATGTCACCCAGGATTGCTGGAAGATACAAAGGTGTAGAAGGAGTAATTGTCACCCAGGCTAACATTCAGGGTTAACCTGAACAATATGTAACTTTGAGATGCTATGCTTGTGGAAACACAACTTTCATAACTACCTGTGATAGCATTACAAATTGAATCACAGTGGTGATCATGACAATGTCTGGTACCATCAGAACCTGTATTCAGAATTTGTTGGTACACTGGAATCTTTGGATCATCCAAAACTGTTTTCAGCGACAACTGTGCAACAACCAATGGAGATTCAATTAATATGGGAGAGCTTACTACAGACTCATGTTTGTTGATTTTAGAATAACGCTTGGTCACCAAAGAAATTGTCAGTCAGATCTCATCACTGTACATCACAGTCAATCTCTAACACACCCATGGGAAGTTCAATAACATTCCCAGTAGCATCTCAACTGCCTTGTAACAAAAATACAAATGAGTTATTTGAGTTCAAACCCACAAATGGCAATCAAATATTATGCCAAATGCAATATACATGCAGTGATGTCGATGCAATTTCAATATGCAGGATTCCACCTCAGCAATTGGCACTGTCAAAAAATTCCAGTTTAATTGACAAGACTGTAAACATCAAGGTAATGTTTATGGCTGTATTTGCAATGAGATGCTGCACTGCAGCATTGATTTCTTGAAGCATGGGAAGATTCTTAGAACTCTTCATTGAGTTCATGCATCAAACTGCATAATGTCCCTGGGTCCATGATGTTGTTGGTGATGAGGCTGGTGCAATGTTGCCAGTGTGAACCAACCCCACAACACACAAGCATTTCTAACCAATCTGCAAGTTAATTTACCATATATACTCGATTATAAGTCAACCATTTGTACTAGAAAAATTATTCATGCAGAGTAGAGGTTATCTAATAGGTGAGATAAAACAAAACAAATTATAATCTGACATTACTGTAATGACTATATCTTGGGACACTGTAAGTCTTGGGACAGCCATAATTATTTTCTTTAACATGAAATTATTACAACTTTTCATGTATTATGAGTCTCTGGACACCTTCAAAATTTTGTCTGTCTACAAACTCATTGATGTAATACAAATATACTAAAGACTTCTTCAGAAATAATGCTTTAAAAGTAATTGTAATATTATCAAAACTCTATTTCAGTTTGTTTTAATGTTAGCAACCAAAACTGTTTACACAGGAGCTGGTGCTAATATTATGGAGTACAAGGCAAATAAATGTTAAAATACATAGCCACAAGACAAATTCCCTCTTACCCAAGCCAGTTTCATGGTTAAAATGTTTTATGGTAACTGGCTATGGAATGTTGCTAAACAAATGAAAATCTGTCAATTATGAAAGAAAGAGAAGTCCAAAACACCAGCTTACCTATGTATGTATTTTTATGTTCATTCTTTTTTTCCATTCCAATGGGTAATTAACCTAGTATTTTGATAGAGTTGCTAATGAGATAAATATAACCTTGATTCTTTAGCAACTAAAAGCAACACCACTGCCTTGTTTTCAACAGTGGATATTCTGTACCACTACTGTTGCTGTTCTCTGTAAAGTCTACAACTAGTGTACCATTAGTTTGATACTTGGTCAGGGCTATGTTGAGTCTGTTTGATCATACCTTGCAATGGCATTTGTTCAATTTCAGCAATTCTTGTTATTTCAAAGACTATGATCTCTTACAAACCCCAATCTTAACCTATACATTGTCCAAGTTTGTGAATAGCCAGTGTTCTGTCAATTACAGTGTATTTTGCCATCTAGATATCATACATGATGAAATTGATAAAATTAGGTACTTTCACCAATATGGGGAAAGGAAAATGTAATACAATGGAGCATTTAAGTTAAAAGGTTATAGACTTTGCAGTGAAAAACAACACTAGTGCTGCTAAACATGAATTTGGTGTGGTGGTGAAACAGGTGTGTGATTGACCAAAGAAAAAGTGTTAGTTAATAGTGCCAGACAAGTTAACAAAATTTGAATAATGGAAAGCCCTTCTGCAAACTGTGAGTTTTGGTTTGGTTCTAGAGTTGAATCAACTTATAAACAAGTATATACAGTAGCACCAATTTATAAGAGTAGGGTAAGAATGATCCCAGAATTATATGCTAATTTAAATTTTATTAACAAATTAAAGTCTATGAAAAACACTAACTTACTTATAAGTGAATGATAATTTCTTTTATACAATGTTTAGTGCTGGTTTTAGGATCTCCCATTCCTGTCAAACAGACCTCACAAAAATCAAATGCCAGTGTTAGATGAAATAAAGGAAATATGATTGGTGTTGTTTACCTTTCCTTTAAAAGTCATTTGATTTTAGTTGATTGCAATATCCTTATCTCAACATTACAATGCCATAATTCTACACAGAAAGCAGCATGTATGTACAGGCAGCACTAAAGCTACTACAGTTATTAAGGTTGATGTTTGCACAAGAGTTAGTAGTGGGTCCATTGTTAACTTTATTATTGACCTCCCACTTGTTACTAAGAACTCCAATATCAACCCATTTGCACAAGACATTCCAGCATCCTTAATTACCATTCAGAACAAATTAAGCAATGATCTTAAGAGGAATGATGTAGAAATAACAAAATTCTTCTAAATAAGTGCAAGTTGATATTAACAGCTCAGACACATGGACCAAAAATTTAAATCATGAAAACACAAACAATTAAAATGTTAATCATAAACTTCCTCTCATTCAAGTTATATTCTGTGGCATGTACAGAAAGCCTACAGCATTTATAAAAAGTTTCTAAACATGTTCACAGTTTATTGTAACTAAGATAATTATGTTTAATCTAAATGATTACCTAAACTTTCCCCCTATTTAACCTTCAGACTTACTAAATATCTGGAAGCTGTTACAATGAGCAAGCCATGCCTATGTCAACTTGTAACTATTTCATTTGCTTCACATCTTTAACCTCTTATTATGACAAGTTTTAGTTTGTAAGAAATAAATTTATTAAATACTTCTGTCAGTGTCAGTAAATAAAGATTGTAATGATATTGTTTCCTACATTTACACAGATATATGTAAATAATAAACAAAATCAATATTGGAATCTAGCATACTGCCTGGACTTGCTACAGTGATTAAGAAAATGAACAATGGCTTATGAACTTGACTGTGCTGCTTTAAAATAAAATGTTTCTGTTATGTATATTTAATTTAAATGTTTGTCTGTTGGTCTTAAATTTCTTTTTTATTCAATGCAATTGTATTGTAACATTGTTTACTGAACATGACCTTGTCCAGAATTGAGTTTAGTTACGTCTGACCTGATTTACTTTTTCTTTAATTTTTTATTATTTCATTGATGTAAACAACTAATAATAGTTTCATAAAATATTGTATCTAGTTACTGACTTTGTTCCAAAATCCGTGACAGTTTTGGTAAACAACTGTTCTTTTTTTTAAAAAAAATCTTTCTCAGAGTAAGAATCATTGAGTCAATGTCACACCTGGACTGAATGATATTTTTTCATGTGCCAATTGGTAACAAACTTCTATTTTTTCCAGAAGATTAAACTTTTGACCCTCATCAGCGAATCTGTTTTGAATCTTAATTATTCATATAACTGATGTGTTCATTAATGTTTCATGCATTATGCTTTGACATCTGGCACTTTAAGTTCTATTATGTTGTGTCCAGTTTGGGCTAACAATTTTATTTTCTTCAAATTATTGAATTAAAAGTTATTCTTTTCTCTGGAAATACAAAAGTGCTCTGACAAAATTTTTGGATATAGATATTCACTGAAATTTATACTGAATTAAAAACTGGAAAATTATTTTCTGCAATTCAGCATGAGACTGTTGACACATCTACATTTTATCTCTGAAACAAATCTCTTTTTTTGATGAAGCATTCATTTAAAATAAAATAGATAAATTATATTACATACACAGTAATATTTATAACTGTGTTTGACTGATCAATTGAAATAAGAGTTCAGCCAATTTATGAACAGGGTCTCTAGATCTGACACATGTATAGCATTTATGTGCCTTTTAACTTTTTTTTATTAATCCTCCTCTATTTCATAAAAAAGAGGCAATTAATGTGATAATACAAAGGAGGTCCACTTTTAATTCATTGCAACCATACAACAAATATTTTCACAAGTCAGTTATCAAAACATGGTCAGCACTTAATTCAATTCTCAGGGAAATGCTTTTGGACATAGCTGTTGATTGACACATTTTACATTTGACTTCATGAGGGTGTATTGAATTTATGGTGATTACACACTGAACTAAACTAAACGATAGAATTAAAATACAAATTTTGCTTGATAAAATATTATGCTTTCTGCATTCATAAACTTTCTAAAGAGACCTTTATTAAGAAACACTACAAAATTTCAATTTTGAGATCTTAAAAGAGTTAAAGCATCTTTGAAGTAAACTGACTTATAAATCATCATATCAACGATCACTATTCTGTTTTATTTATTTACATTCCTATAACATTATTTTATCTAAATTTGAAAACTTTAATAAATGATATAAATCTATATTGCAAGACTATGTATGTTTCATCTCTCCATTTCTTCTTTCTCTCCATCCTTCCTTCACTTGTTAATCCTTTTGTCTCATGTTGATTAATTATCTACACTATTATAAGTGGTATATACCCTGCTTGCCATATCAAGTGTTTTAGATGTCAAAAATATATATAAGGCTGTTCCAGTTAATATACTTGGGACCTGGAGAAGACAGTTTTGATGTGAACTAATCACCCCTGGATGCAAATTAGAATAACATCATAAGAAATCTTTCAAGAATCAGAATACTATGGCAAATTGTTTTAAAATGGTTCTTTTCCTGATCCCCATGTAATTTAAATGGAACAGCCCTGACAATTGAACAGTTATGCTTTTGTATGCAAGTTTTGTTGATTGTGTCACTAATCAACATTTCATGCAGTAATTTGAATTATGCCTTTCAAGTGTTTATTGGATCTATCTTAGAAATATTATGAATGTAAAGGAAAAGTATAGAAGAAAGTTCTGCCATTAATCCTGAAATACACGCATTGTTTACAGGAGCATCTATAGTGTACATGTTTTATTTCATTGAAGTCAATAGTAGAAATCATAATAAAGAGTTGTCATGCACAAAATAAATTCAGTCTAGAATAACTTTGACTTCTAAAGTATGAAACTACAAAACAATATTGACCTTAACAAAATGTGGACTCCGAGTGAAATTTCATGAGGGCCTTAGATATTAAGTGCTTATTTAGAATTTAATGTCATGGACAGAATATGTCTATGATCTGTCTATTACATACTGAATTTATTTCAGGGGGTCCACATGGCATTCGTTGGTTCATACAGTATGTATTGTGGAAGCAACCTGCTGTAGAAGTTGTGCTGTTGTTACACCAACGGCAGTGGTATGGGCTTTTTATGTCCTCTTCATATGCTCTACATTGACTGCAGTCTGGACCGAGTTTGTCACACCTGTACACCTCCACTGAAATGTCAAAAAGAATATTTCGTGAATATTCCTTGTGACAGCTGTAAAATTAGTGATTAGGTGTTGAATGTATAAGTAAATTTCATTTCTATATCTGAAAGTGCATCAGAAAAAGGGCAGAAAAGGATTAAAAAAGTTGATCTGTGACCATGACCTTAAAGATGAACATTGACTGTGATACACTAGATGCCATCAACTGAGAAGCATAAGTGTTTTATATTTCACCCCTCTTCCTAAAAAAGCTTGTATAATGTAAGCAGAAACAAAAGATACCTAAAAAAAGTGTTCCATAACCTTGACATGAAATACAAGACCCCAAACATATAGCACTAAATATCTTCTAATGACAATAAATAAGAATATCAAAATTTAACCAAATTATCTTAAACTGCTCTTAAGATAGGCAAAAGAACTTATGTAACTTGAACATAAATATTGATGTGACCTTAATTTCAAATACAGGAATCCCAATTTATACATAACACATTTTAGTGATGATGATTTATAGCTGCAGCAAGTTTCATCACTTCATCTCAAATGGCTATAAAATTACAGAATAGAAAGGGACGTGTAAAGAAGAAATTAGTATCACTAAACCAGTTGTACTATAAGGGATTACATGAGACAAAGAATAGTTCATGTGACTGGTCACCATGTTCAGCAAATATAAACACATCAAACAAATGAGAATGATATCAAAATGTGTGGAATTATTTATATAAAAACCCTGAATTGTGTTTTTTAAAATGTTATCTCTGACAGCAAGAACTGTAACTCTTTCCAGTAAGTGGCTACAAACAAAAATGCAAACAAGGAAAACAAAATGACATATTAGGTTTATAAAACCCACAAAAATGTCATTTTATGAAAAAGCAATAACAATGAATCAAATTATATAAATGTAATGTTACTCATTATTTTAAATTCATTACAAAATTTTAATGCGATGTTTTTATTGTCAAAGCCACACTCAACATATGTGACTGTTAGAATTACTGTGCTGTTATCAAACTCAGGGCAACTACTGTAGTTAAGATTTTCATCTAGAGACAATAGTATACAAATTAAAATATTTTTAATTTAATCCATTTTGCCAAATATGGAAGAAAAGAAATCCAATTTCATGTCATTTTCTTTGTAAAAATAAATATGAATACTGTCATAATGAAGAACAAAAAATTAATTGATCTAATTTTCACATGGATCCAACCACATACTGTTTGTAGTTTTGTCTATATACTGAAGGCACTGTCTGCAGATAGACTAATTAGTTTTGTAAACAAAATCTTAAAATCTTTTCTTGCTAGAGTTATCATTTTCATCAGCTACGCCCATTTTTTGGACATCATGCATTTCGATAAAGTCTTATCATTACCTAAGTGATTTCTGAAAAATTGGATTGTGAACATTAACAACATCTACATGTACCTTTTTTGTCACATATCACAGGTCAGTCAGGAGAAACTGAGGTGTGTTAGATATTACTGCAGAGCTGTTCAGGGGGTCTTTATTGATCTTTATAGGTTAATGTCCTCTTGATACACTCCAAAAACGGACATTTCAGACAGTAACAAACAGGCTGTATGGTAACTTCTGAACAAAATACCAGGCACATGCATGACATTCTAAGCTGAAAATGGTTTAGTTTCACACAATAAATGTCTTTTGTTTTGTCTCCACCAACCAGCATGAATCTCTTTCCTTGCTGATATAAACTTATCTGAATTTATAAAACAGGTCACATTATTATTGTTGACCTAAACAGTAAATTTACTTTTAATATTGGGGTATTAATATTTTATGGATTAGAGGTTTCTACAAGCCAAAAACTTCAAATTCAGTGAGCAATAATCCATCTGTAAGATAATATGGCTCATTACCCACAAAAGGAAGTGTTAGGACCATATGGTTTTAAGCTAAGTAACAGAAAGAAACAAAACCAGCAAGTTTTATAAAATCAACAAATAATTTAATTACCTATGTTATAATATGAAAATTTAAGAGGAGTTTACAGTATTAAATAATAAATCCCAAAAACTCCTAAAACTTTATCACAAGTCCAATAGTATAGTGTTCTGAATGAATTACAATAATCTTGAATCTGCTGATGTACCAATATTCTTGATGTATCACAATGATATTATCTAGAATTTCTTTGAATGAATTCACAATAATCCCAAAATAGTGTTAATCCAGTCAATGAGCCATTTGAAATTCCAATGAATACTTTAAAAGGTTCCTCTCAGTTATATCTGAACATGACTAACCATGATTTCACTAAACTGATATTACAACAGGAATAAATAAGTTTGTTTATCAGAATCTTATATAAAAACCTAAGATACAATATGATGACCAGGATGTGAGTCATAACTTTGCTTTGAAGTATTATCTTAAAGTACAACCACAGCCATAGAAAAAGTTAGCTATCTAAATATTTATTTACAAATGACCATTAACTTAAATTACAACCTATGATTATGGATACAAGTTAAGCACACAATACAGATAAACATAAAATGGAGGAACAAGAAAAAATACAATACTCAACACAGAGAAATACAAATTAAATGGAAAATAAATTAATTCACATTCAGTATGTCAAATTAAACCAAACTGTGCGCATGCTAAAGTTTTTGGGGAAGGGGGAGGCACAGAGAGAGAGACAGACAGACAGACAGAGACAGAGAGACAGAGAGGAGACAAATCTATATTTACTGTGTGATTCTAAATTTTTAAAACAACCAAAACAATTTATCTTTTTTTTAATAAAATATAAACAAATTACTTATGCTAGAAAAAAAAACAGGAAGCGAGTTTCATCATTGCTTTGTGTATTGTGTGTGATTCTTTACTCACCTCTGTTTCCATAATCATCATCTACAGGATGTTTGTTAGGATACAACAGCGTCATGGGCATATTCTGTATGGCATTAACAGAATTGCTTATCTGAGGAAAAGAATGATAAGCACACTAAGTTTTATCAATTAAAAGTTTGAGAATATTCAATATGTAAAATGGTTATTGTACAAACTTCTTCAAAACACTTCAAGGTAACATATGCATGCCAAGCAATCTTCCAAGTAAATATTGACTGAAAAAAATCATATCAAGTGTCCTAAATGGCCTCAATATCATTGATCCTTGCTGACCTTGGCCTAATAACTGTATACAATAGCAGTCGGTCAAGTAATTTTATTACAAGCAACTATATTTCATGGTGGACATGTACAAATCTAAAACTTGCTGTCAGGATTCTCTCAGGACAAGGCTAAAGTTATACAATTCTAAGGCTCGTCAGACTTCTGGGCCAGGTGACATAATATCTATAAAACAAAAATGTTCTAAGACCAGTATGAAATAGGACGACCAAGAAACTTTGTCAGAAATTATGAATATGTATAAAGTATGATTATCAAAGTCGATGTTGACTTCCACCTCAGATTTAGATCACATTGAACAATGCTGCAAGTTGGAAACAGAAGACATGGATGAACCAGTTCTCAAAGATGAGTCTTTGCATGATTATCAGTATTATTTTTACTACACATGACAACCAGATCTGCGTGGATGAACTGAATTACAAGTTTAAGATACAAGTAGATATTTCCTACCCTCAGAAGCACTTATTTAAGTAGAAGGCTAAATCATTCAGGAAAATAATACCTAATATGACACTGAAGCCAGCATTGGTATTGTTAACAATGGTAATTTGGCATTATTTGACAGTGCCATATACATGACCAATGGAAGAAATATTGAATTGATTAAAAAAAATGTTGATGTCACCACAATGATACTTGGCCTTGCAAGATACAGCAACAATTATTCAAGATCAGCTGGTCAATCAATGATGTTTTCCAAGGATACTTTTGATCATCCTGAATACAACCAGCATGAAATAGAACGAAATAGAAACTTTGTCAGAAATGACAACGGGAATGTATAAAGTATTATTATCAACATTGAAGTTGACTTCAACCTCAGATTTAGATCATGTTGAGCAATGTTGCAAGTTGGAAACAGAAGATTTCTTGTATGATTTTGTTATCGCACATCTTTAGATTCTGCAGACACATTAGAAAAGGTTTTTTTGCAGCCAAGCTCAAATTGTGTTAGTATGAAAGGAAAACAACAATGATGCAATATGGCGACCCAGCAGTGATGTTGGTAAAGTAGTTCTGAGAAAATTTTCATTGTGGATGCCAGTAACAACCCAAGCATTATCTGAAGATCAGTTACTTGCTTTCATGGGCAGCAGCGGTAAGTTGACGTTGCCAAGTTGGTATTCTAAATCCATCATCGTCATCACTGGTGACTACATTACTGGTGACATTGTCACTTGAGGCTCAGTCACTACAGCCACACTCAACATGGTTGACTTGCCTTGAATAAATACAACCACAAGGTACAATTATTGGCAAATAGCGTCACAGCAAGGTATTTCTGCACCACAACATATATTTGTTGCGATTCAAAATGCTGCACTATCAAATAATCAAACATGTTCTGCAATGATATTTGACCAACTCAGTGTTTCAGAAGTCTCTTTGAAAATAAATAAACATCAAGAATCATCAGAGGATATTTTGTTAAATTTTGAATTAAATCATGTAGCAGGTGCATATCATCATTTAATACCATTTAATGGACGTGATCAAAATGTCAATACTGGTTTACAAATATCACAGCTAGATTTTACAATGCTGTATCAGATCTATTATTTTTCGCTGGAGCCTTTGGATTTGTCACGACAGCCCATTGTTAACATACATTTTCAAGCTCCTGTGATGCAAGAGGCTATTGCTGAGTACAAAGCAATCATTATCTGATAAAACAATGCTCCTTGAAGGTGTTGTGTCCGTATCAGAGTCATTGATGCTCCCGTAGAGGATATGCAAGCACTGACAGAAGTTTGTGATGACTGCATCACATTTAGAAGCCAGAAGTATATCATAAATATCATATTATGTTAGTGTCAGTCTGACCTTGGGTCAGATTAAACGATTACAATCACAGTTAGCATCATGATGTGGAACAAAAATATTAAAACATGATCCAATGTCAGGTGCAAATAAAATATCATTGACTGAGCATCAGTTAAAATTTTATGCTAATAAAGGAATATGATTAAATCTTTCCATGGGTGCAATCAGAGATGCTATTAAAACCAGAGGAATATTTCCTCTACTCGCAACTATTCCAGCATTAATAGCTGCAGCTGCTCCAGCTGTTGCAAAAGCTGCTGCATTAGGAACCGTTAAGACCCTATCAAACATACCATGGAGGTCACTAATGTGCATAAGATGTCTGTGTTCCACTCTGCAAAATTAAGAATTTTACTATATTTCCATGGCGTCATTTGACCAATGGTCTTTCTGGAACTGTGTCTGTAGTGTTAAATAAAGACGCTAACGAAAAATTTATACTGGAAAATTAACCACAGCATCTAACTGGTGATGCATAATTTGTAGCTGAAACACCTCCGTTGTCTTAGATGTCCTGGACAACAACTAAAGAATAATGAAAGATGTTCAGCGATTCAGATAAGATCAAGTAACAACTTGGTAGAATAAGTTAAAAAATAATTGTTGATGCTTATACAGCAAAAGTAAAGAACTGTTGCTGATATTATGATTTATTAAGTTTCTACATTAGTTGCTGGAACCGGCATAGTATTAGTGTAGGTAGCAACAATGACAGCTTCAATCATCATAAGTCATTGTTTCATCATCAACATCGATCGCTGGAATATTTAACATAATTGCAGAGAAGATAAATAAGTACACAAAGGAAAAATTGAATGAGTACATGATGAAATTATACATAGCAATGACCGCATATTCTAAATTGTCATCACTGATTTCTTCATTACTTAATGATAGAATGATATCTGATGAAGAATTCAGTACCACAATAAAGATATAGTATGAAGTATTCAACGATAACTTCAGAGACACAGTCACTGTTGTTGATTTAAAACAATAATAGTATAATAAGGACATCATTCAATCAGCGATCACAGGAATTATTACAACAAATCACTGATAACACTGCTCCAGTAAGAACCACAATGATATTGCTGAGTTCACCTTTGCCTGAATTCAGTATCAATTTTCCAACTGCAATACTAGTATCCGAGATATGTCTGGTGCAATTATGGGTTTATTATATTTGGCCCAACATTAGATCAGCATCGTTTGGTAAACTACAACAAATAATTTGTTGCTGTTTGCAAATAAAACCAAACCTGATGGGACCCCAGACTGGCAAATAGTTAGTATTCCAATGGGAATTTATCAAATAGAGCAGATCAATGAAGAACTCCAGTGTAGAATCAAATCCATCACAGGAAAAGACTCCAAAATTGCTTTTATCATCCATGAGCCAATACTGTCATGCTGACATTTATCAATCCAAGGTCAGATCAGTGTTAGGATGGCCAGATATTGCACATCATCAGAA
This sequence comes from Potamilus streckersoni, assembly GCA_016746295.1. Lineage (NCBI taxonomy): Eukaryota > Metazoa > Mollusca > Bivalvia > Unionida > Unionidae > Potamilus > Potamilus streckersoni. Next base: position 996,439 of record JAEAOA010001802.1, on the reverse strand, counting down.
AGGGCCACCCAAACCATGCCAAGAAGAGTTCCTAACAGACCACTGAAAATTCATCAAAATTCCAGATTATCAAAATAATTATCAGTGGTCCATTAATAGATTTTTGTTACTGATGGACGAGCAGAAGTTCCTGATCTAAGTGAAGACGGTTGTTTAGCATGGGATAATATTATTAATGTTACAATCCCAATCATTGGAGATGAATTTAACCGGATGGTTACCAATCTCAAAAATTTAATTGTTGATCTGACCCATTAATACAGAAATGATGTGAAAAAAATATTGTAGAAATAATTCATCATCTTAATTTGATTTTGAATATATCAAATATGTGTCAACCAAAAACGAGCATAAACATCATAAATACCCCAATGTGGAAGATGCAATTAAGAAAGTTTACGAAGAAGTATATACTAGATGTAAAATCAGTGAAATAATGATTAATCTTGTTACGGAAAATTTTCCAAAAATCCTTGAATCATGGAAAAAAAATCCCCACCAGCAGGTATTCTTCAACAGAATAATAATCTGTAATGGGGTAGCCATCATGTTTCACCAGGCATCATTAATATCACATCAATGATTGCCTTCAATCTAGTATGTGAAGTTGTCGATGGTAGTTATCAAGTTGACACTGCTAAATCCAATCATCATAGTGGAACTGCGGAACAAGGATACATTCTCTACTCATTCACCCCTCAAGTGCCTCCAAGTTAATTTATTGTATCAGAACCTATCAATGTTGTTTATCTATGCTGTCACATTTGTTTCTTAAAATGGATACATTTCAGTTTGTGACAAGCTTGCACAGCTTTCTTGCTACAAGCTTGTGAGCTAAAAAAAAATAAAATTATGACCACATACTGAATAAAAAACACTTTTGAATATTAAATTATTAAGATTATGAAAATATTAAGCTAATTTCACATCAACTTTGTATACAGAGTTGTCATATTAGGGTTAAATTCCATTTTTCAGCACAAAATAGGCTATACATAGCAGCCAGTATAACAAATTCTTTCGTAGTTTTGATTACAATGGCTTGTGGAGTTAAGTTTTAAAAGTAATATTATAGGCATAACTTGCTCCTTCCATCAATAATCTTGCCAGCATTCATTTAGTAAAGATTTAGTCAAGCAATATAATTGTAAATTTTCTGGGCTTGCTTGATGTATTAACTGCCTTTTTCTGGCTTGATAGTGTATTAACTGTCTTTATCTGGCTTGAAAATGCATTAATTGCCTTGACCTGACTTGATAATGTATTAATTGCCTGGATCTGGTTTGATAATGTATTAACTACCTGGATCTGGCTTGATAATATATTAACTGCCTGGATCTGGCTTGATGATTGTGTTAATTGCCTGGATCTGGCTTGATAATTGTGTTAATTGCCTGAATCTGGCTCTATAATGTATTAATTGCCTGGATCTGGTTGGATAATGTATTAACTGCCTGGATCTGGCTTGATAATATATTAACTGCTGGATCTGGCTTGATAATATATTAACTGCCTGGATCTGGCTTGATGATTGTGTTAATTGCCTGGATCTGGCTTGATGATTGTGTTAATTGCCTGGATCTGGCTTGATGATTGTGTTAATTGCCTGGATCTAGCTCTATAATGTATTAATTGCCTGGATCTGGCTTGATAATATATTAACTGCCTGGATCTGGCTTGATGATTGTGTTAATTGCCTGGATCTGGCTCTATAATGTATTAATTGCCTGGATCTGGCTTGATAATATATTAACTGCCTGCACCTGGGTCAATAATATATTAATTGCCATTGGTTTTTTTTCTGGTTAAAAAATTAAAAAAGTGGATCCATGCCTGACAGTGTTATAAGCAGGTTTGCAAGTTATCAGGATGTGACTTATTGAGGGAGTAGTGTAGTTGATACTACTGGTCTTAGATTTTTTAAGTTGTTAGGATTTCCAGTATCACCTAGCCTACTGTTTTCTTTATATGTAGCAAGATCGAGATTTTCCAAAGGGTTATTAGTTTGACTACCAATGACATGATCAATAACAAAGCCACTAGGAATCAAAACGTTAAACACTTCATAAACAAACCTGTGGGATCTATAATTAATATAATCAGTGTTTGTTCCTCGAATCATCACCTGCAAGTAACCCATATTAATATTTTCAACAACCTTCTTTATTTTTAAATTTCTAACAATACACCACTCCCTCGATAACTTGCGGACATCGGGGTCCAAAAACATCGATCGCAATATAAGCGAGGGCATGAGTTATCGAGGGATCTATAACAAACAACAAAACTAACAAAGGGATCAACGTATAGGCAAAAGGGGGTGGGAGTGGCTTGGTATATTACAGTGTTGAATACTCAATAATTAAACGAGCTAAGATTACCAGTGAATAAATATCTCTTCATATCGGTATATATTATCTTGTTTTTTTTCCTCACAGAGTAACATTAATTTCAGGATAACTTGCAATATACTGATCATCAAAACATTTTTCCATGTGGTTTCCATTCGCTTAGCACATGTACGACTTCACGTTGTGTACTACGTCACTAATTTTTGCTGTGAATGGTATACATTCTAGTTTTATTGTTTTATCCAAAGTAGACATTTTTTTAAATACAAAAGATCAACACATTTTGAAAATACAATGTCGATCGAACGATGTGTAGATTTTAATTGCGGTAGAAGTAAAATGGAAGAAAAAAATAAATTCACAAGGGTTAACTATTACCAACATAAATTTAATGGGTCTAAAAATTTATAATGACATAAATTAGAACACGATAACACTTGCGGTTTGTGATATGTTGCTGCGTGAACCATTAACAGCATCATCTAATTCGTTATTGCTTGCAGTCCCTTCTCGTTTTCGTTTCATCCCTTTATCTGAATCAATATCACGCGCATAATTTCATAGTTTCAGCTCATCCTTAAGCCAACCTCTAAATGTCGACTCAGCAATTTTTAGTTTAATGAAAATTTTTGATCTCCCTTCGTCATTACGAACACTATCCATGATGCACAGTTTTTCAGTCACTGAGTACGCATTTCGCTTAATTCCTTTGCTCTCCATGGTCACATTTACAAATAATTAGGATACATTACTGATATTAAATACTTTAATGATGTTAATACATAAAATGTGAAAACATTTTTGATTGGTGAAGTAAAATTAAATTTGATAATGGTAATGAATACAAGAACGTATGTTCCTATTGGCATGCCTTTGAACTTTATTTTATTGTACTTACCTTGTTTGATTTGATCCAAAATACATATTCAAAGGGATAAAACAACACTGGTCTCTTTTAATTGATTCTTTTATTGTAACAAACACTTCCCATGCTGTTGATCAAAACAAAGCTGGCATGTAATTGGGTTCTCACAGAAGTACTCATGGGTTTTGATGTGATGGTCGACTGACTCTTTTCATGTTTTCAGAAAATATGTAAGTTTTGATTATAGTGTTGAGACAAAATTAAAGGATTATAATGTGAATTTCACCTAGCAAGACATTTAATTAGTGTCTATTTCATTCTCTGTTGCCACATGTTAGCATTTGCCAGAATTTTTCATTGAGCACTGTTTATTTACAATTTACAATGTATTAACAACTATTTCTCTATTTAAAAAAATGAACATAATATGTGATATCTTTATAGAAATTGCAAATTTCACAATATGGATTCTATCAATAATCACCATTTTTGATGATAAAAATGAGTTAAATATCAAGGTTTAATTTACCAATTTACCATTTCTTATCATGACTTTTTTCACGTTCAAAAAATTTTAAAATATATTTTCTTTGAAAAACATTGGGAGCCATGCCTGACACCGCGTTATAAGCAAGTTCGCGAGTTATCCAAGCATGAGTTATCGAGGGAGTGGTGCATCTCTATCTGAAGCTTCATATAAATCATAGACTGGATGAGGATGTAACTTGTCCTGTCATGACAAGTTGCTAATGTTATTGTCTGTTACACTGCCATTTACTTGACAGACTCACATTCCGTCTGGAATCTCCTCACAAAATGGAGTAAATGACTCTGCTGGGGTTCAAGCCTGTAAACACTTGCATCCGAGGAGGATGCTCTAACCACTAGACCACTGGAGCAGTCACTATATGTCACCATATTATACTATAATTCTTCCCATTGGTGGCAATAATTACAGTAATGGCCAATCTTTAAAGGGTATTGAGGATGATTATGAAAGCCTGTTGTATGCCATCAGGTCCAAAAACATAATTATCTCAGGTCTATCACCAACAAGGGATGTACTTACAACTCTACTAAATGATACCCTAAGTATGTTGTGTGAGAATTTCCAAATACTATTCATTCTGCAAGACAGGACCTTCTTCAAAGACAATTGAGTGAACCAACAATTATACCAATAAAATAGAATCAACAAGAAAAAAAGACATGAAAAGCTATGGAAAGTGTGGGAATAAAGCTAAGCACCTGATAGATAAGGCAAAAGAGAACTACTATAAACAGGCTATTGAAGAAAGTAAGAGTACCAAGACATTGTGGAAGGATCTAAAAAAACTGAACCCTGACCCAAGAACAGTTGTTTTTCCCTTAAGACATAAGCAAAATGATATCTGTGCATCTGTGCAAGATATTGTGAAAATGTTCAAGAATTTCTTCATAAGCATCTCCGGTAACGGTATTCAGAACCAGACTAACATCCCAATTGAACTTGATGCTCTTCTATCATTTATAAGAGCTAAAATGGTTGATGATAATTATTTTTCAATAGCTGATGTTAGTGAAGCTGACGTTTTGATATGCTAATTAGGTGATATTAATAAATTGTCTGGACTAGATGGCATTTGTCTGAGAATTCTTAAAATTGCTACACCAGTGTGAGAGTGTGTGTGAATTAAAATTTTAATGTAGCTTTAACAATTTTTCAGTCATATCACTATGATATCTGCAGTGTGACAGTTTATAGTGATGTCTAGCACTGGGGCATCATGACACAGAAATGTGGCATGATGTCCCACACAAGGCCAACCAGTCCTAACACTAACCTCCTAATGCTGAGCGCCAAGCGAGGCAGCTTTTAGTACCATTTTTTAAAGTCTTTGGTAAAACTCAACCATGGTTCAAACCCATGACCTCCCGCATTTGAGGCGGACACTCTAACCACTAGGCCACCAAAGCAGTAGCTACATCAGTAATAAAAGTCATTAATGCATATCACAAACTTAAGTATAATGAGTGGTAATTTTCCAGACTCTGAAAGGTTACACCAATCCTTAAGAAAGGAGAAAAGGAGGATCCTGGGAATTGAAGACCAATATCAATTCTACCTGTATTGTCGAAATTATTTGATAAGCATGAAGCCATTCAGGTCTATACATTTTTTAAACATACTCTCTATTTCATGAAGCACAATCAGGATTTAGAAAGTTCCACTCATGCCAAACAGACCTTACCAAAATAATTGATCTTTGACTGAAGGAAATGAATAATGGACATATGACTGGGATTGTTTTCCTTGACTTCAAGAAAGCCTTTGATCTTGTTGATCATGAAATTCTGCTACAAAAGTTGAAATGTTACAGGTTCGACAATCCTTCTTTAAACTGGTTTAAATCATATCTAAACCAAAGTTCTCAATGAGTAAGCATTGGTAATATTAGTTCTCAAACTCACTCTATTTATTCTGGGGTCCCTCAAGGCTCAGTTTTAGGTCCTCTCCTCTTCCTTATCTATATCAATGATCTACCATTAAATAATGAATCCACTAATACAGATTTGTTTGCAGATGATGCAACCTTGTATACATCTAGTTTTGAAACTCAGAATTTATCCAATGTTATCCAAATGAGATTAAACTCAGACCTTATTAAAGTCCAAAACTGAGCACAACATAACAGGATGGTGATCAATGAAGTTAAAACAAAATGAATAAATTTGGAGACATCACAAAAGCTAAACAAGTCAGGGAACCCAGAACTATCTCTTGCAATAAATAATCATCCATTAGAAAATGTCAAACATGAAAAGTTTGTGGATGTGTCTGTAGATAATAATTTACAATGGGATGACCATATTGATAAGGTTTGCAATACAATGTCATCCAATATTGCCCTACTCAGCAGAATCAAGAAATATTTATCTATGAAAACTCACAATCTATAATACATGTCATATAGTCTTCCAACAATGGATTATTATTTATATGTATGGTGAAACTGTGCTAAAACTGAACTTGACAAGATAAATATACTTCAGAAATGAGCAGCATGTATAATTTTAGATGCATCTATTGATCATCCCTCGAAAGCATTCTTTATAGAACTCAAATGGTTTACAATATATGACAGCATAGATTTTCACAAGGCAGTTCTTTTATGTAAATGTTTACATGGAACTGCACCAGAGTATCTTCAGGACTTATTCAGGTCTTTTTCAACACAGTGCCAGTTGAGATCAATATTACATGGAAACCTTCTAGCACCAAAACCAAGAAAAGAGCAATTTAAAAAGAGATTACAATACCCTGGTAGAGTTCTGAGCATGAGCAGGTTTCTAATAGATAATGGAATTTAGTATTTTAATACATGTTAAAAAAACAGCAATTATTGCTATCTTTATATAATGTGCATAGTTATACTCTCCTTCAGAGGGTCTCAAGGGAGAATAGTCCTTGACTAATGAGTAACCCTCTATAAATAAAGCATTATTATTATTACTATTATTACAAGGGTCTAACAATCATAGTGCAGTTTCATCCAAAGCTTTCTAAGCTAAATGTGTTTCTGGCATCCCCTCAGAAAGCCAAAGATAGGCTTATCCAGCATATACCTGCATGAGAGCACATTGCAGCAGAGAATCTTGCTGCTAGGCAACATGAAGGCAACATGAATTTTCTGATCCTTATATCACATCAAAATCTAGTCAAATTCTAACGGGCAGATTTAATATCATTGGCATCTTTGGCAACACCATAGAAAACATCAGAAAGCGAGTCAATACTGAGATCATCAAAAACGTGGAATGTTGTAATAAAGCTGTAGCATGTGATGATTTTTGTCAGTATGAAAATATTTAATGAAAATCTAGTAGCCATTCAATAAAAAAAGACAAATCTAAGTTAAATAAGCCGGTTTATGTCAGTATGGCAGTACTTCAAATATCAAAGTGGCTAATGTACCAATTTCATTACGAGTTTGTTAATTACAGATCCTGACTCACTTATGTACAAGATAAAATCTGATGATATTTATCAATAATTTTACAATAAGTGAGAGATGTTAGATCTTTTAGATTATCAAAAAAACAGCAGATTCTATGATGATAATAAAAAGGTAATACAAAAATTTAAGGATCACAAAATATTGGTTTCTATCATAGAGTTTATCAGATTGTGTAGTAAAATGTACTGTCTAAAACTAGCCGATAATAAAGTTAGGAAACGAAATAAGGGAAAAGTAATGCTGTAGGTAATGTGAAAGGATTCAATATTTATAATGCTGCATTGGACAGATCTTATTGTAATGTTGAGATGATAACAAGATCAAATTGTCATAAAACTGAGACTGATATTATTATAAAATCTAGTCTGTGTAATTTTGATTATAAAAGATACTGATCTGGTGGAATCAATACATTGCCTCAGGTTATAGAAAGTCTGATAGTGTTGATTTTAGCAAGGTGGACTTTTTAGATTGATTATTACAGTAAATCTCTAATGAGTCATGTAAATAAATATATAAGCTATGTGTGTGTGTGTGTGTGTGTGTGTGTGTGTGTGTGTGTGTAAATTTTGTTCTTGTTGTTGTTGAGCTTAATGCCATTTTTCAGCACACAATAGGCTATTCATGGTGGCCAGTATCAATGGTGGAGGAAGAAACCTGAAATCACTGGAAAGAACCACTGAACCATGAGAAGCTAATGGCAAGTTTTCTCACATATCCACATTCCCAGAATCCTAGACTCACACAGACTGAGGTGGGATGGCAGTGATCCATAACGGACAGCACTTTAGAACACTTGGCCACTCAGGGCCCATGTAAATTTTGTAAAAATCACAGGGAATTATAATATGGAATTCTTTTTAGCAGTTAGACATGTGACCTGCAAATGCCAGTGAGTTTATTAATAGCAGATTGGAATTTTGTGTGAATGTTTGATATAGTAATTTTGTTTTAAGTTAGATATAATAATTTTGTGTAATATATAAACATAAATCACCAACGATTTCAATTAAAAAACTGCAATATTTACCTTAAATGAACATATATAAGCCAAACTCCAATTTTGTATGACAACAATGAATGATTCAGAGGTACATCCTTACCAGGTAATCAATAATGAAATTGATATTGTTTCCTCAACAAGTTGTTTTCATATTTTGTTTAGACTAACATGGGGGCCTTGGAGGGGGATAATCATGCTATCATCAAAATACAAAATAGGGGTTTGGCTTAGATACCCCATTTAAGCTAAATACTCCTACCAATTTTCCTTAATCTAATGCTTTCAGCCATTTATCAATCAAAGATACAGGAGTGATTCGGTTGAAAGCCAGACTGATTACCATGAATAGGATCATAAGTGTTCAAACAGATGAGAAAAGAATCATGTACGTGTTTTTCTAATGTCTGTAGTTATTTACATCATCTTTTGTTCCCACTTTATGCAATGGTGTAACCATGGCAGTCTTCCATGTTTGTGAAAATTTATAAGACCTAATACATTCCTTGCAAATGAAAGCTATACTCTCTACAACTGCACATGCAGATATCTTTAGTAACCTTGGTCCAATCATATCAAGTCCATTAGCTTTACAATTATCCATTTTTTTATATATTTCAACAGAAATTAAGGACTCATTTCAGGAATTTCAAACTTAATATTAATTGGCAGTTTTTTTGCAGAAAACTTTTTGAGTTCCAGATATTCAGATGAAGTTCTGGGTTCTTTAATAATGTTTCAGCAATATGAATGAAAGTCATTAAAAAATATTTGAGATATCAGTTGGATTATTGGTATAAATGTCCTCATGACTGAGGGATAAAATTTAAGTTTTATTCTTATGTTTCCCTGCACAAAATTATGTAAACACACTCCAGATAGCTTACAGGTTATTTTTGTTTTAATCCAGTACTTTTTGGAGTGCACTGGTTTGACTTGACATATCATTTTATTAACTTTATTTCTCCAAACTCTATATTCAGCTTGATTTTGCAGTAAAATATAATTTTGCTTGGGGGTATTTTTGTGGGACTACATGGGGAAATTAAGACTTATTCAATTCCTTGACCTACTAATAATGAATATTTATATGATTAAATAACTTTTTTTATAGTAACAATGCAGAGGAAAACATTTTTATTCAGTCAAAACATTTCGCTAAATTCAGTGTTCAAAATAGCTTCAACTTTATTCATTCAATTCAGGATTACAAAAGATGGCAGAAAGTTTTATATATTCCCCTACAAGCTTGTGAGTGGTTGCAGCAAGCTTTCACAAGAAAGATATATTAAGAAGCTTGCTGCAAGCTAGTTTTACTTTCTGAACAAACAAATTGTACATGTTTAGAACTATATCCAGCTAACCTGCCAAAGCCTGCATTTGCTTGTACCAGTTTGTGCACACATTTTTTGTTAGCTTTATGGCATCAGACATGTTCATCAATAGCTTAACACAAAATAGCTGCAAGCTTTCTGCAAGGATGTGTTTTGGTTGGGAATTAGCTCTAGTACAAGCCATCACAATGTTTGGCAGTTGTAGATAGTACAGAACTAGTCATTATGTAGTGACTTTTCCCTATGAAATCAAAAAGAATATCATTGTTACTTATCTAAGGTACAAGCGCTCCTCAAAATTTGGTCTAAGCTGGTGAAGCAGAACAAGTTACTGTGCAGAAACCATTTTTGTCAGACAGGAGTAACCTTTGTCTTTGACAATTTGTAATTTGACACTTTCACCCCACTCCCTCAATCAATAAGGTTCTTCCTTACCTCAGTTGCAAGTTATCCACAAACATTTTTTGCCAAATTATGTAATGCAAAACTAATGTTATTGTGAAAATATTATACTTATTTGATTTACACAGACTTAGACTTTGACATTTTGACCCCCAAAATGATACCTTACAATGTATGCCAGGCAAATTTTGGTAACTGTTGATGGTGGACAACTACATTAATTGTACAGAAACAATTTTCAACTTTTAGTCAGTGACCTTGATCTTTGAAACCAAAATCAATAAGGATATTTAATACCACACAATCAAGCCATCCACAATGTCTGGTAAATGTAAATGGTGGTGAACTAGAGTTACATTAAAAGGAGGGCAAATCAAAGAGTTCATTAAACAAGTGGATTTCAAAGTATTTTCTCAGTCATGCATCTTAATTTAAAATAATTTCCAATTCAGATGAAAATGTGAATGTTCTGTTAAGTGTAAAATCATTGTCTTCCCACACAAAAACAAAAATAAAACCACAAACATCATCTGTCCTTATTTACCATTTCACCCAGTTTTTGTTAATACTTACAAAGATTCTGCATGTTACCAGTATTGTCGTGTTTGTTCTGTTGATCACAGCCGTAAAGTTTGTACTGTCATGTACATTACATGTAAAGTTTCCAACGTCCTGGAAAAGAGTTTTAAGAGGGGGATCTTAAATACAAATTGGATTATATAATTTAAACTAAACAAAAAAGTACTATTTAAAACCATTTTCATATGTTAAATGAAACCCATCATAACTACAATATCTTAGAATAATAATAATAATAATAATAATAATAATAATAATAATAATAATAATAATAATAATAATAATAATAATAATATTAGCAACAACAATAAGCATCCATACCACATACACCTCTCCCTTGAAAACTCATTGACATCAGGGTCCAAAAACATAGACTTCACTTTAAGTGAGGGTGCGAGTTACCAAGGAAACTCATAAAAATTTTGACATCCAGAGAATGGCAGGGGGGTCTGGGCTGTTTAATGAATGAATTTTTGTTTTATTACTGGGTTGAGAATAATTGTCAATAAAATGCTTTTCGGATAAAGTAGTTCATTATTCGGCATTTATTTTCCAAATGTCCCGAAAGTTTGATAAAATGATTCCAACTGGTTTCAACAACCAGCATGTAGGATTTGTATGCCTTTTAACTTATTTGTTTATTCCATCTTCTTTATTTGATTCAAAAGACATAATTAATGTGATAATAGAAAAGGAGACCTGCTTTTTGTTTAGTGCAACAATCTAACAAATGCTACAACTAGTCCAATGTCAAAATACAGTCGGTACTTAATTAGGTTCTCAGAGAAACACTTAATGGCATAGCTATTACAGTAAATTGACACAGTTTACATTTCACTGCAAGGACACATTGCATTTATGATGATTACACTTAAAGATAGAATAAGAACACAAACATTTTTAGGTTACTGACATGATAAGATGATTCCTGACTGTGAAATACTAACCTCTATAACACTGGTTAAGCACCTCAGCAAAACTCTTAAGTGGTGGTATACAGGAAAGTCTTTGGGATGTAATAGAACTCTGTCAAGAAAACTGTCTTGATTTAGTCACCAACAAGATGGGGGACCCACACACCCCATAAGCTGGGAAAGCTTTTTTTTGAGCCAGTTAAGATGGGCCTGAAACTGTGGTTACTGGTAAGAACTGGAGTTGTTTATTTCTGAGATCCTGAGAGACCACTACAGGAATTAAGCTGCCAAAAATCCATTGGAGATGCTCTCAACAGCTATTAATGTATACTAGCAAAACCTTTCAAGTATTTTAGCCCACTTTCCTAAGGAGGTCATGTGACTTCAATGAAAGTGCCATCAACATTAACTATCTTTTCTATATGATTGCTTCCAAAAGTCTCTGCAACACAACTACAAGCAGAGACTCCTCCCACAAAGGGATAAAAATCCCTGCTGCAAAGAGATAAATATTTGAAGCTATCGTAACCAGCTTTCAAAACTAAATCTCCATCACAAATGTGTTGACAAGAATATAGGTCAATGTGCCTGTCAACATCCCCACCTGACACACTCCTAATGAAGAATAGAAGGCCAAGCAGGGAAATGCACCATTAAATATAATCACTGGAATAATGAGCAGAGAGGTGGAAGAAGAAATGCACCATTAAAAATAAACACTGGAATAATGAGCAGAGAGGTGGAAGAAGAAATGCACCATTAAATATAATCACTGGAATAATGAGCAGAGAGGTGGAAGAAGAAATGCACCATTAAATATAATCACTGGAATAATGAGCAGAGAGGTGGAAGAAGAAATGCACCATTAAATATAATCACTGGAATAATGAGCAGAGAGGTGGAAGAAGAAATGCACCATTAAATATAATCACTGGAATAATGAGCAGAGAGGTGGAAGAAGAAATGCACCATTAAATATAATCACTGGAATAATGAGCAGAGAGGTGGAAGAAGAAATGCACCATTAAATATAATCACTGGAATAATGAGCAGAGAGGTGGAAGAAGAAATGCACCATTAAATATAATCACTGGAATAATGAGCAGAGAGGTGGAAGAAGAAATGCACCATTAAATATAATCACTGGAATAATGAGCAGAGAGGTGGAAGAAGAAATGCACCATTAAATATAATCACTGGAATAATGAGCAGAGAAGTGGAAGAAGAAAGGAACTGAACAACTCTCTGCTGTCTGTCTACTATTTGACCTTGTATTGAATTCTGTACAATGCCACATGAGTGGATAGCAATGTAAGGTCAAATTCTTCTGAGCCCTCAAGCAGAATTATCCCCTGTCCAAAGACCTGGAAGTCATTTGATGCAGATCCAGAGAAAACATATGGTTATCTTTGTTTACTACACTATTAGGTCCATCTTGTTCATCTTTCAACTGCAGACCAGCAGGGTGGGTTGATGATGGAGGTACTAGAGCAGGAGAACAAACCAGTGCAAGCGCCTTAAAGATGTAAAGTTTCTTGTCCTGTCTCTGTTGAGTAGGTGAGGTTGGACTATGTGTCCTTCTCTATCCTTAGGAAAGGGAAACAGTGGTGGCACCATTCATTCTTGTTTGACACTGAAACTGAAGGAGTGAAGATGGATGGCTTACTGCCTGCCCAATCTACTAACCAAATGCTCATTAATGGCACCAAGGTGGTGAAATGAGACATGCCACATGCCCCATGCCCTATTACCACTGAAATGGATCAAACAGAAGAGAGAAGTTCACCCAGTTCCTTTCCAGACCTTCTAACATTAAAAAGACCTTAAGAAGGCTGTCTAAAGTTTTTCCATAAGTTAGACCAATTTTCATTAGGGTTCATTCAAGTATCATACACTGCTATTGTCAACTTGGAACACATGTTTGACAGTTTATAAGATTGGTCTGATGCAACAAAGGCAATATTATATTCAATTAAAAAGTTTATAAAGTAAATTTCAGCCCTAATGTTCTCAATTTAGTTTCAGAAACTGCAGTTCTAAACCACATTAAACTATCTGGGGCACATAAGTCTTGCTGAATGATGACACTTAAATTATCAATTTAGAAAATTGAGGCAAAGGCAGCAAAAATACAGTTGTTTGGTGGAGTTGGTTAGAGATACAAGGGTGCAAAAGCTTGATCATAGAAGTGATCTACATGAATATGAGTGAATGAAACTATCTTGGGTACATCATGTAAAGTAACCTCATTACACAAACCAACTCCATTGAGTCTAAATTCTGTATCCAGAAAACACCCAGACAAGTCAATATCTAGATTTTTTAATATTGTTTGTCTCAATTCTCCATAACTTAAGGGTCATTTCAGTAAGCTTTATGACAAAATAATTAAGGGTTGTCATGCACACCTTTCCCTAGATAAGGCAGGTGTCACAGCTGAGAAATGAATATATTAGATGATTCATTCCCAACATCTTAATTGGACTGACAAATCATCAAATTCTTGGGCTGGTAGGTCAACATTGTTATCTTAGGTCCAGTGTCTGGTAGACAAAGCCTGATAGCAGGTGCCTAGTTATCTGCCTGGTGACCAGTAATAAGTAACTAGTGATCAGAGTCTAGTACCAGTGGGGTGAGTGGTGACAAAAGTCCTGTGAACTACTGTTAATATCAAGCAAACATTCAGGTAAGTTAAAAGCATAAACATGAACAGTGAAGGTACACCCCCCCAAACAAATGGACAATATTCTGAATGGTTGAAGTAACTAAGGCATCAGAATATGAGTTTAATTTTATTCTAGGCCTCCAAGTACTAACTGGAGGAACTTAAGCTGGTGCCTAAAACTTGAAAAAGAGAAAACAACATACATGTAATAATAACAGGTAGTGGACTGCTGCAATAAAATCATCCTTCAAATCATAGGATGCTTTTTTATTTTTCTAAAGGTGACAATTATTATAGTCATACTTGGATGAGTTATCTGTCATATATTATTTTCAAATATAGTTTTATATGTCATTTGGATTTATGACATTTATATTTTAATTCATTCATTTAGTGTCTGGCTTGTATTATATTAGACGTACATGTACAATATGTTGTGAGATTTCCATTCATAAATCAAAGCCAATTGCCAGGGTCCAGTCAACAACTATTTTGTCAAAGAATTATTCTGAATGCAGGTCATGAAAACTTGACATGATCCTAGAAGACTATCTTTACTATTGATATATCATATGTGCCCTAATTGCTGATTGGCTCTGTAATTAAACAGAAAGGTCTGACCATGACTTAATATATTTGACAATAAAATGATTCAGGTATCTTTCCCAGTGATTTAGATCTGTTTATTTTAGATGCACTAGGTGGCTATATAAGAAAATTAATAAAAATGTTATCATTCTTCCGTTATAATCAGCCTTTAAAGAGATGACAATAATTTTGATTTTTTTTAAAATTTGTTCATTGAAATTGCAATGAGGAACTTTTTTTTTTATTCTGAACAGACAGTTCTATTGTGAAATTATTCAAGGACTTGAATATTTAATAATACCTTTGGATTCTACTTTCATGGAATTTATCTTGAAGTAAAACCTTATGGTTTTAAAATTGTGATTCTTCATTCCTGGTAAAAAAAAACCACAGAACTTTTATTCAGAATACCTTTGGATCATTTCTGGATTAATGTGAAATTGATAGAATATTGAGGTTAATATTCTAGGAATTTTAGAGACTTAAGTTGTTTTGAATTCTTTCACTTACTAAGATTTTATATTTTATGGAAATAAATTTATATTTGGAAAATTTAATGTTGGTTATGTTCTAACTTGTTTTGTTACTTAATTTAAGCCCCATAACAACTTTTTATCCTCCCAATTCAGTAGTTGAAGGGGAATTTTGTTTTGCTGCTGTCTGTACTCTCATCAAATGATGAAATCTGGTATGTATGCTTGAATCCATACATACTGGTAGACTACCAGACAAGGCTGTCATGCTATTAAAGCAATTTTTAAATTTATTTTTATACCTTGGAATCTTAGAATTTTTTGAATCTGCATTGATGGCATAGTTGTTTGGCAACAACAAAACTAGTTTTTGGTATTGTTTTTTACATTACTAGCCATAGTACAATCAACCACATAGCTGGAACGGCTGTCATAGCATATTAACATGGACAGGTACATATGATGCCAAGTTTTCTGGAAACAAATCAGGGAGATTTGTGTTCAAAATCAGGATGATTGGGTCCAAATCAGGGAGATTAGCATAACAACAATTTTTCTCATAAGTTCACAAACTCTAGAAAGGCCAAAATTTTTCTTTCCAACCTTTCTGTTTGTTAAGACTTCTTGAAGACAGTTAAAAAGGTTTTCACCAGTTCCAATATTGCAAATGGGCATAGCCAGGAATTTGGTCGTCACTCTGTGAATGTCACTGTCAAACACCCTTACAGGAATTGCTACACTTTTTTCATCACCACTGTCATTAGACTCATCCATTATCACTGAGAAATGGTTTTCTTTGCATAGTAAAGTTACTTGATTGTCATATTGGACTCATGCATTGTTAACAATGTTTGTTACATTAGTTCTTTTGCAGTAAAATTTCTGAGCAATTTGCTAGTCAGGAAACATAAATTTATACAGATCACAAGAATGGTAAATTATGCTCTGGCATAAAGTTAGCAAACAGAACCTCTGCTTTAGTGACACTGTCTACTGATGTTGGTGCACACATTTGCATTACTTTAGGAGCATTATGTGACGATTTCTCATTTGCCATGTGCTGCATACTTTTCAAATGCCTTGTGAGATCATTTTTTTTTCCCCCGACTAGAAATGTTTAAATGTGTGTTGTAAGCTGTGTGATCTGAGTTTCCTCTGACCTTTGCCACCCCATTTTTGATATTTAGACATTTATGTTGGGGAGTAGGGTCAGAGTCCGTTCCCTATGGAAGAGTTGGAATTTGTGGACACCATTTGGTGTTGGCATAGGGTAGCTGCTAATATTAGATTGTCTAGCAAACTTTAATGACCTTACATCGAGATATACCTGCATGAAATTGATAGGAATATGATTTATTTTTTCAAATATATGGAGTATAGCATTTGCTATATCTTTAATCTACTGACAGACTAGCAGAAACTACAGTGTTGATGAAATTTGACCTGAAACTGAAACTCTTTTTTTGTATTCCACGTCACATGACTACACAAATCTTGCAACCACCATGTCAATGACATCAGAGGTCAAATGGTCATGTGACTAGAAGTACTTCAGAATATAATTCTCAATGGGGACAAATTAAATCTGAGAATTATTTCTCCAATTGTTGTTTTAGCTGGAAATATCTATGCTTGGCAGGTTTTTTCTAATTTCTGGGAGATCTTTTTAGCAAATCGGTAGATGAAAAGATGGGGTCAAAAATCATAACTCCTGGACAAATCGGGAGACTTGGCGTGTATGCATGTAGCTTGGAACTTGTGAACTATTTGAAACTACCTATATGCCATTAAGAAATTCTCCAGCTTGATAGGCTAATAAAACATTGCAACACTACAGTACTTACAGGCAGATTTTGTGCATTTAAACTGTACATAGAATAAATGTCACCATTTGCAGCAAACATTTTCCCTCTACTGTCCAACAACTGGGGGCATTCCTCTGCCTGTGAATAATTTTAAAAAGTTATCACTTAATTTTTAAAGAAAAGTATATATATATATATATATATATATATATATATATATATATATATATATATATAATTTAACTGTGCATATATCTTTTACACACATGTTGTATCTATGTATTTATGTATAGACCAAGACCAATGAATTTGAAATAAAAATGATATCATTACCTTACTTATTGTTCCTTTAATAAGATAGAGTAAACAAACCTACAGCTCATCTACTCATGGAAACACTATTTCAATGCTTGGAAGAAATGAAACTCTAATTGCATCTAGCATGTAACAATATCTTTGCTAAGCTAATTGTATAAAACTGCAGTTTGTATAAATCACTAAAATTGCTGTTTGTTGATTTCACAAATTATGCACTCTCATATTTAACAAATTTTTTATTATAACTGTTTTTTTTAAAATCCACTGATAACTAAATCAATGAGGTATTTCTGTAAATGCCAAAGTGAAACTGATTAAAGAATATGTTACATGTTTACAAGGGATAACATAGTGCAGGAGTTCCAGCTATAAAAAGATAAACATACAGCAAATGATACTTTATTACAGTCGAACCTGGTTATGTCGCCTGCCTAGGGGTTTGCCAAAAAGCATTGAGATAACTGATGATCGAGATAAATGAAAACCAATATGGCACCAATATAATAACGTGTGCTTGAAATTTCATTATGTACATCATGTGTGTTAATAAATGAGAATGTACATGCACGTATTTATGGATGTTTTTTTACACTACAGCTTTGTTTGATGAAGCAATCTGCATGCTATAAAAATATACATAATGTTTGTTAACAAAAGGCATATGTGCACCAACTAACAGCAGAGATTTACCAGTATACAACACAAACCACCATCGATTCTCGATACAAACCTTTATTATATTCTCCAATATTGGAAACACAATAATTGTTCACAAAATCACAAAAAAATGTGAAGGTGAAGTTTGTTTTTACAATAAGCTAACCAGTGTCAAAATTAAATTGAGTCATTTCACTCTGACAGCTCTGAAAAGTATCGTAAACAGAATAGCTACATGTTATCCTTCAGATAAGATCAACAAGTGGGTGAACTGTCATTGGATGGGACAAGTATCATGTGCTACATGAACTCAGCACATGCACAGTTAACCAAGTAACCAATCCCATGAAGTACATGTAAATTAAAAAATCAAAAGACCTATTCTTGCAAAATAGTATCTCCATTCCCACAAATGAAACTTACACAACTTACATGAGTCAACACCTGGCAATAGTGGACTATATATTACTGTAGTTAACACCCAATACATACATTCTTTCACTTCTGTATTTTGAGAAATAAATAATTATTTTTAACTATGCAAAAGTTATTTATTTATTGTTTGCTATTTTTTCTTGTTGAGTTTAAGTGTCTGTAACAACCAATAAACAGAAGGATTGGCCATTCCATTTATTTTATCTGTTCCATTGGCCTCTTCATTGTAGGTATAGTATGGTAGCATAATTGACTGTCAAAACATACCTACTCTGCCAGCATAAGCAGACTATGATGTAACAATGCACTGCTAATATGGGATTGTGATACAAAGGATCATTTGTGTACTACTTGATTCCAATGCATTACTTGGTTAAGTTGGTAGCTTCTTTGTTCTCTCTTTTATTTATCAAGTCGAAGCTGCCACGATCGATCGTTTGTACAAATTAAATAACCAAAATGTTTGTCACCAGATGGGATATTTTTGTCACCAAGGGGAAAAAATCGCTGGTGATTGGTCATGGGAATGAGATAACCAATGTTAATTGGCAAATTTGGCACTTTTTAGTATCAATCTGAGTATGAAGCTATCTGAAATTGTCTTGACAAACCCAAACAAAGATGAAGGTTGGTTAAAAAGGAAAGAGGCCCTAACAGCACTCACCATTGGATTGTGTAATTTAACAGTTGACCATTTCATTAACCAGAATGGCTGCAATGTACAATTGTAAGAACACAACCTATGAAAAGTATCTGGATAAGGTTTTCTCATGTCAGTTTAACCAATTTTATGATAGTCTGACATAAATTCTATAGACAGATGCTTAACTAGTAATCATAGTCACATGCTTTTAATCAACAACATCAAAGATTTGATGACAAGGTGTATCAATAATGGTTGATAAATTGATTTGTTAGCTCCAGATAGGTAATAAGCTCAACCAATGAGATGCAAATTTATCTATCTCATTCTCATTTGCTGATACCATGAATGCAGAAACTATTAAAGAAAATAATAATATAAACTTGATTACCATGTTTGAGCAAAATCAAATTGAAATTCCGTCTGCAGATCATTCAAAAGGCTCAGTGAATCCGATACAAGATTGTGACCTCATTAATATGGCACAGCTATGTCTCATGATTATACTTTTCCAACATCTTGGCTGTTTAGCAAGTAATATCAGAAATATGGTCCCACAGTGGTACAAATCTCAGCCAGTGAGATACAGGATCATTCCAATAATACACAGAGATCTCACTCATATTAAAACTCTAGAATATATAATCCTATTTAACATGTTTTATAAAATTCTTATAAGAGTCACTCAAGTGTTAAAAAAATCATCCAACCAGATGTAAGATCACCTCATTATTATGTGATCTAGCTATTGAATTTACTCATAAAATACCAGTCAGTCCATTTGATAAGTTTGATGAAAACCAAATCAGACAAATTCTCTCAAAACTGTAACAAGTTCAGCTAATTGCAAACAAGATTTCCTGATCAAATCTAAACTTGTAGTTTATACTCCGTAATTTCACTGCCTTGAGAGTTTCTTCAATGTGTCTATTTTACAAGGTTTTCATTAATGCAAGCTGACAGGAAGATGCCATACAGCATTATTTAGTTCTCATTCAGCTAAAAATATCAGTGTCAGTGTCTAATAGAAGAATGTTAATTTGAAATTATCTACCATTAATATTAAAGTTACAATGCCAGTAGCTAAATTTAGCAACACTGCTTTGCTACAAGTCACTGTTTTCTAATGTCTCATATTTTTTACTTATCCCATCCCATGATCTATCATGACAGCTAAAATGAGCAGCACTGCTTTAATATAACTTAGTACTATTTTCAATCATTTCATTTCTTTGACTTACCCACCCACCTTCCCTGGCATCAACCTTGCTCTGTGTGTGTGTGTATGGTTTTTTTGTTGGGGGGGGGAGAAGTATATATATGCAGGGTGTGGAATTGCGACCAGCATTCTGTTCTGATGCTGGTCCAGTGCAAAAACAAAAGAAGCCAGTCAATCAAGCCAGATGATTTTTAGATAAATTGAGTCAATTTAATCTACAAATTATCATAATAAAAGAAATAAAAGAAACCATGAGAAAAGAAATAATGAAAACTTTCTGATGACCTCTTGCAATCTTCTGTGCCACAATCCAATCTGCTGTGAGAAAAAAATGGATATAACTACATACACTTTCAACTCCATCCAAAAATCTATTCTGCATCAATACAATTTTAGGGTATATCTGATTCCCAACATCAACATGTAGAGGTATTTCAATGCATTGAAGCAATCGTTGTCAAAAAAGTCAAATATAGCCAAAAAAAAGAACTATTAAAGAGGAATATGATATTTATGTATGAGAGTTATGATAGTTATGTATGATGCCCAGCCTCTAGATTAGTTATGTATGATGCCCAGCCTCTAGATGAGTTATGTATGATGCCCAGCCTCTAGATTAGTTATGTATGATGCCCAGCCTCTAGATGAGTTATGTATGATGCCCAGCCACTAGATGAATTATGTATGATGCCAGGTATCTAGATGAGTTAAGTATGATGCCCAGCTTCTAGATTAGTTAAGTATGATGTCCAGCCTCTAGATGAATTATGTATGATGCCCAGCCTCTAGATTAGTTATGTATGATGCCCAGCCTCTAGATGAATTATGTATGATGTCCAGCCTCTAGATTAGTTATGTATGATGCCCAGCCTCTAGATGAATTATGTATGATGCCCAGCCTCTAGATGAATTATGTATGATGCCCAGCCTCTAGATTAGTTAAGTATGATGCCCAGCCTCTAGATGAGTTATGTATGATGCCCAGCCTCTAGATGAATTATGTATGATGCCCAGCCTCTAGATTAGTTATGTATGATGCCCAGCCTCTAGATGAATTATGTATGATGCCCAGCCTCTAGATTAGTTATGTATGATGCCCAGCCTCTAGATGAGTTATGTATGATGCCCAGCCTCTAGATGAATTATGTATGATGCCCAGCTTCTAGATTAGTTATGTATGATGCCCAGCCTCTAGATTAGTTAAGTATGATGCCCAGCCTCTAGATTAGTTAAGTATGATGCCCAGCCTCTAGATTAGTTAAGTATGATGCCCAGCTTCTAGATTAGTTATGCATGATGCCCAGCCACTAGATTAGTTAAGTATGATGCCTAGCCTCTAGATTAGTTAAGTATGATGCCCAGCCACTAGATTAGTTAAGTATGATGCCTAGCCTCTAGATTAGTTAAGTATGATGCCCAGCCACTAGATGAATTATGCATGATGCCCAGCTTCTAGATTAGTTATGCATGATGCCCAGCCACTAGATTAGTTAAGTATGATGCCCAGCCACTAGATTAGTTAAGTATGATGCCCAGCCTCTAGAATAGTTATGTATGATGCCCAGCCTCTAGATGAGTTATGTATGATGCCCAGCCTCTAGATGAATTATGTATGATGCCCAGCCTCTAGATTAGTTAAGTATGATGCCCAGCCACTAGATTAGTTAAGTATGATGCCCAGCCTCTAGATTAGTTAAGTATGATGCCCAGCCTCTAGATGAGTTATGTATGATGCCCAGCTTCTAGATGAATTATGTATGATGCCCAGCCTCTTGATTAGTTAAGTATGATGTCTAGCCTCTAAAATAGTTATGTATGAAGTCCAGCCACTAGATTAGTTAATATGATGCCCAGCCTCTAGATTAGTTAAGTATGATGCCCAGCCTCTAGAATAGTTAAGTATGATGCCCAGCCTCTAGATTAGTTATGTATGATGTCCAGCCACTAGATTAGTTAAATATGATGCCCAGCCTCTAAAATAGTTATGTATGATGTCCAGCCACTAGATTAGTTAAATATGATGCCCAGCCTCTAGATTAGTTAAGTATGATGCCCAGCCTCTAGATGAGTTATGTATGATGCCCAGCCTCTAGATGAATTATGTATGATGCCCAGCCTCTAGATGAGTTATGTATGATGCCCAGCCTCTAGATGAATTATGTATGATGCCCAGCCTCTAGATTAGTTAAGTATGATGTCCAGCCTCTAAAATAGTTATGTATGATATCCAGCCACTAGATTAGTTAAATATGATGCCCAGCCTCTAGATGAATTATGTATGATGCCCAGCCTATAGATTAGTTAAGTATGATGTCCAGCCTCTAGAATAGTTATGTATGATATCCAGCCACTAGATTAGTTAAGTATGATGCCAAGCTTCTAGATTAGTTAAGTATGATGCCCAGCCTCTAGATGAGTTATGTATGATGCCCAGCCTCTAGATTAGTTAAGTATGATGTCCAGCCTCTAAAATAGTTATGTATGATGTCCAGCCACTAGATTAGTTAAATATGATGCCCAGCCTCTAGATTAGTTAAGTATGATGCCCAGCCTCTAGAATAGTTATGTATGATGCCCAGCCTCTAGATGAATTATGTATGATGTCCAGCCTTTATATGAATTATGTATGATGTCCAGCCTCTAGATGAGTTGTGTATGATGCCCAGCCTCTAGATGAATTATGTATGATGTCCAGCTGCTAGATTAGTTATGTATGATGTCCAGCCTCTAGATGAGTTATGTATGATGCCCAGCCTCTAGATGAGTTATGTATGATGTCCAGCTTCTAGAATAGTAATGTATGATGCCCAGCTTCTAGAATAGTAATGTATGATGACCAGCCTCTAGATGAATTATGTATGATGTCCAGCCTGTAGATGAATTATGTATGATGTCCAGCCTCTTGATCAGTTATGTATGATGTCCAGCCACTAGATTAGTTAAGTATGATGCCCAGCTTCTAGATTAGTTATGCATGATGCCCAGCCACTAGATTAGTTAAGTATGATGCCCAGCCACTAGATTAGTTAAGTATGATGCCCAGCCTCTAGATGAGTTATGTATGATGCCCAGCCTCTAGATGAATTATGTATGATGCCCAGCCTCTAAAAAAGTTATGTATGATGTCCAGCCACTAGATTAGTTAAATATGATGCCCAGCCTCTAGATTAGTTAAGTATGATGCCCAGCCTCTAGATTAGTTATGTATGATGCCCAGCCTCTAGATGAATTATGTATGATGTCCAGCCTCTAGATGAATTATGTATGATGTCCAGCCTCTAGATTAGTTATGTATGATGCCCAGCCTCTAGATGAATTATGTATGATGTCCAGCCACTAGATTAGTTATGTATGATGTCCAGCCTCTAGATGAGTTATGTATGATGTCCAGCCTCTAGATGAGTTATGTAAGATGTCCAGCTTCTAGAATAGTAATGTATGATGCCCAGCTTCTAGAATAGTAATGTATGATGTCCAGCCTCTAGATGAATTATGTATGATGTCCAGCCTCTAGATCAGTTATGTATGATGCCCAGCCTCTAGATTAGTTAAGTATGATGCCCAGCCACTAGATTAGTTTAGTATGATGCCCAGCTTCTAGAATAGTTATGTATGATGCCCAGCTTCTAGAATTGTTATGTATGATGCCCAGCCTCTAGATTAGTTAAGTATGATGCCAGGTATCTAGATGAATTATGTATGATGCCCAGCCTCTAGATCAGTTATGTGTGATGTCCAGCCTCTAGATTAGTTAAGTATGATGCCAGGTATCTAGATGAATTATGTATGATGCCCAGCCTCTAGATCAGTTATGTATGATGCCCAGCCTCTAGATAATTTAAGTATGATGCCCAGCCACTAGATTAGTTAAGTATGATGCCCAGCCTCTAGATCAGTTATGTATGATGCCCAGCCTCTAGATAATTTAAGTATGATGCCCAGCCACTAGATTAGTTAAGTATGATGCCCAGCCTCTAGATGAGTTATGTATGATGCCAGGTATCTAGATGAGTTAAGTATGATGCCCAGCCACTAGATGAATTATGTATGATGCCCAGCTTCTAGATTAGTTATGTATGATGCCCAGCCTCTAGATTAGTTATGTATGATGCCCAGCCTCTAGATTAGTTATGTAAGATGCCCAGCTTCTAGATTAGTTTAATATGATGCTCAGCCACTAGATTAGTTAAGTATGATGCCCAGCCTCTAGATGAGTTATGTATGATGCCAGGTATCTAGATGAGTTAAGTATGATGCCCAGCCACTAGATGAATTATGTATGATGCCCAGCTTCTAGATTAGTTATGTATGATGCCCAGCCTCTAGATTAGTTATGTATGATGCCCAGCCTCTAGATTAGTTATGTATGATGCCCAGCTTCTAGATGAGTTAAGTATGATGCCCAGCCTCTAGATGAGTTAAGTATGATGCCCAGCCTCTAGATTGAAGTGATGCCACTAGATGTAATATGAGTCCTCTAAAGTATGTATGATATCCATAGATTAAAGATGCCGCCTCAATATATGATGATGCCCAGCCTAGATAGTTAGATGCCAGCCTCTAAAGTTATGTATAATCACATAGTAGTTAATAAACCCACTCTATTAGTAGTTAGCCGCTCTAGATGATTTGTGATGCCAGCCTCTAGAAGTTAGTAGATTCAGCCCTAATAGTTAGTGATTCCATGATTATAATATGATGCCACCTTATTAGTTAGAGTGCCAGCTCTAGATAGTTTGTATGATGCCAGCCTAGAATTTGTATGATTCACCTTAATATATGTATGAGTCAGCCTTAGAGATTGTGTATGCCCGCCTTAATGAATTGTATAGTCAGTGCAGATAGTATATGAGTCACCTTAGATTATGTATATGCAGCTTAGATGAGTTATATGTCAGCTCTAGAATAGTATGTTTGCCCTTTAGAATAGTAATGTATGGACAGCCTAAGATATGTGTGTCACCTGTAATGAATTATATGATGTCAGCTCTGATAGTTGTGGTCCAGCCATATTTAAGTAGAGCAGTCTGATATTACATGATGCCCAGCACTATAGTTAGATGTCCGCCATAGATTAGTTAGTGAGCCAGCTCTAGATGGATTATGTCCAGCTCTATATTATTATGTGCACTCTAAAAGTTATGTATGATGTCCGCCATAGATATAAATATAGCCAGCTATAGTTAAGTATGTGCCAGCTCAAATTTATATGGCCAGCCTCTAATGATAGTTGATGTCAGCCTTAATAAGAGAGCCACTCTAATGAGTTTGTAGTCAGCCTCTAGTGATTTGTTGATTCCAGCCTAATTAGTTATGATGTCACTCTAGATGAGTTATTATGTCACTTAGTGATAGAAGATGCAGCTTCTAGAATATAAGTTGAGCCCAGCTCTAGAATTATATATGTCCAGCCCTAGTGAATTATGTGAGTCACTCTAGATCATTTGTAATATGATGCTCAGCCACTAGATTAGTTAAGTATGATGCCAGGTATCTAGATGAATTATATATGATGCCCAGGTATCTAGATGAATTATGTATGATGTCCAGCCACTAGATTAGTCGAACTGGATCATCTGTACAGTTAGTATGAAGCATTAAAATGAGTATTATATAGTGATCTTACACTAATTTTTAAAAATATTGTAAATAAAGCTGATGTATGAAAGTAAATATCTTATTTAGTGTTTCTCATTATTTTCCATATTTCATTTTATAAATAACCTTACCAAGTGGTGATATTCATGTCTACCACTTTTATCATTGGCTACATACATTTTGTCATCTTGAATCATGAAATGTGAAATCAGCTTGTTATAGACATAAGTAGCATTTTCATGTTACTGGTCCTGTGGGTTTGAAGGATTGTTTTGCAAGTTTCACATTTTGCATATGTATAACTGCACATCGTTCCACTCCTCTGATTGTATTGTACATGTATTTGCAGCAATCTTATTCAGTTGCTATATGATTATCCTATTTCTGAAAAAAAGTAAATTTTTCTTTGAAACTGTTTAATTTAATGTTTTACACTAAGCTGTTGGTTCTGTCACTCTAATTGTTACAACATATATTTATGTTCAACAACTATATTCTTTTCAGTAATACATTTATTTCATTGACAAATAAAGCTATATCTAATATTACTGGTTGGTATCATTAGCTACTTTTTAAAGAATTAGTATTGTAACTTTTACTTCCATGTTTACTAAACATAAAACTAAAGATTTGTATTTTTGTGAATAAGTATAGATGGATCCAATGTATGATCAAACTCATATATCATCTTCATTATATAGCCTATATCAATGCCTGATCAAATTCAGATCAGAAACATTCCTTTCAGAGTGGTAAGAAGCCAATCTGATGCAAGTTCATCTTATTAACATAAAAAAGACCTTCGTACCAAGGTGATTTCTCTCTAATCTGCTTCAACTATGTTAAACAGCTTTTAAGAATAAAAGTGATTTTCTATTTTTTATAAAGGATTCTGTCATTAGTACCAAAAACCATTCTGGGACAGAAGATAAGCATAACTTGTATAAAATGAGATGGTCTTCATTTCATAATGCTGTCAAATTTAGTCCAATTTTCTTAAGCAAGAAAAGACCTATGAATATTCAGGAAAAACCCAGCTATCAATTATCATGAAATTTGATTATTCAAAGTAAACTTGATCCACCTCACAAACCATACACTGAAACTTTTGTCAATTTTCTTCTTTATAATTTAGGGAACACCTTTAATTATTTGGTTTAATGGCTAAAAACCATTTTTCTATATCTGAGTTTTGTATAAACTTTGAGTTTCAGCATTCTGAGTTCAATACAGTGATATAGTATTTATTTCTTGTTTTTCCTGATGATAGTAATTTATGGTCAGAGTTGGTTTCAAATTTATGATGTTCAAATTTGGTGAATAAAATAGTATTACATATTTTGCACAATGAGTTTGATACATTCATATAAACAGTGAACTAATTTTATTAGTTGACTGCATATGATATATCATTGCTTGGAATTGGCCATCTGTATCCAGATCCCTTGGCCAATTTATTTTGAAAGAAAACCATGTTTCTTTGGTGTGAAAAATGTCAGGAGGCTTATATAATTCAAAGACTATATTTAAGAGTGCACCAGTTCTTTCAACTCCATTTTTCAGTCAATCATTTAAAATGTTTGTTGATGCCAGTGATGTTTGGGTTGATGGAGAAATTGAATCAAAAAGATAAGAATGGTGAAGACCATCAAGTGTGCTATTTTTATAAAACCTTAAATTAAAAAATAATAATACCAGAGAAATTATTCCAAATCAAGAAAAGTTTGGCTTTGATACTGGCTTCAACACTTTAATTTAAAGAGTATATTAGTTCAGTTTCTTCTCTGATTATTGTATTAAGTGATCTCAACCTTTTTACTTTCACTTGCAAGATGAAACACAAAAAGTCTGAGATTATTAAGGTCAAGTCTGATGTTGCAGGAATATAACACTGAAACCAGGCATATGCATATCAAGGGAAACGATATTCTAGTTGCAGATGCACAGACTTCATCTTATGTAATTTTAATCACATGTATATTTGACTAATAATAAAAATGAAATCTTTAGTATATAAATCTGTCTTTTTTATGAGGGGAGGTGTTTTGTTTATCTAATCTGTATTGTTTGGTATTTTTTTCTCTCGGTTATATGTTATGTATAACTGTAAACTGAACTTGACCTGGTCCAAAATTAAGTTCATGTTTTACCAGTCCAGTAACTTTTATTTTGTAAACAAAAAATACATAGTTAATATTTCTCTATGAGTGAGAGTTAAATAATACAATCATTATCAATGTTTATTTGGGAAAGGGTCTACGACATTGGAATTCCCCATTTAGAACCTGCTATACCCAATTTTCCATGTTCTTTATTATAATTTTAGAAACAGACCATGTTTTGTTGACAACTTAGAATATTCAAAAAATGAACTTTTGACACTCATCCTGGTTCTACTTTTTTAACTTTTTATGTACATATAATAGGTTACAGGAGAAATTACTCATTCTTGTCTTTAACGTCAGAGGCAGAATCAGTTTTATTGTTGTGTTCTGTATGTCATTTGGTTGGAATTATTTATTCAAATTATTATTCACTGTAAATACTAGAAAATGAGTTCATACATAATAATCTTGGATTGGAACATTAATTTGGAATAATGATAATTTTGGACAAGAACATTTTTGGATTACATTATTGTGATATATCAAAATATTGTTTGCACATCATCAGACTTCAGGCTATCGACACATTAATATGTTCATGACTTCAGGCACATCAACACATTCAATACTGGAATATTTTATAGAGCTCCTTTGGAATAATTAATAATAATAATAATAATAATAATAATTATATATATATATATATATATATATATATATATATATATATATATATATATATATATATATATATATATAAAGAATACAAATCATATGGCGAATAACAACCCTTTCAAGCGTTTTCAGTTTCCGCAAATAGTCTATACAAGCTTGTTGTATTTATAGTTTTAACACATGTGGAGACAGCCATGTAGAGGTTTACAAACACAATTTTTTGTGTTTATTTGTTTGTTGTATATATGTTTTGTATTTGCCTTTGAAAAAGACTCATTAAGAGTCGAAAATGCTTAGGCTAGTTAGTTACTAGTTTCGTACTGTTTGTCGTCAGTTTATTGCATCTATATATATATATATATATATATATATATATATATATATATATATATATATATATATATATATATATATATATATATATATATATATATATATATATATAGGGTAACTTGTTTAGTCAAGGACTGTTCTCCCTTGAGGCCCTCTTAAGAAGAGTGTAACAATGTTCATTAAATGAAAGAAAACAATATTTACTATTTATTTTCAATGTGTGTAGTATTACAATACTAAAATTCATTATAATCTATTAGAAACACATACATACTCATGATATCTCTTTTTAAATATGGTAATATTTTCAGGAAATTTTACAAGCAGTGGAGCTTGTTCCACAGAATTGTACCACAGAAATGGAAGTTTTTTTAAAATTGTTCTGCCCTTGGTTTTGATACTGGAAGTTTTCCACATGATACTGATCTCAAAAGACCTGAATAAATCCTGAAGATAGTGTGTTATAGCTCCATGTAGACATTTATATACAAGAACTTCCAGGTAAAAATATATCCTTTCATATACTGTTAACAATTTGAGTTCTGTAAATAATGCTTTTGATGGATGATTAATAGATGCATCAAGGATAATGAATGCTTCTTGTTTCTGAAGTTTATAAATTTGGTCAAGCTGAGATATGGTATAGTTTCCCCATACAGTAGGAAGAATATGAATTGTACTATAGACTGGAAGTTTCTGTAGATAAATATTTCTTGATTCTGCTGACAACTTTGGATGACAGTGTTTTACAAAAACTTTCATTATGGTCATTCCACTGTAAGTGATTATCTACAGACACAAACATTACACATATGGACTTGTTATAAATCTTTTAGGACTATTTTGGATTAAATTCTCATTACTCAAGTTCGTTTTAAATTTTCATTTTGTATTCAAGGAAAACAAATTATTCTTGAATTTTTCAAAACCTTGCTGGTTTTCACTTTTATGCAATTTGTTGTAATACCATAGAGTCATAATAACATAGATACATTTCTGCAGTAAAATTAGATTTTTTTAAATCCTGAGCTTTCAACCTTTCACAACATCTTCATCTGAGGAATGACCATGTGAAAAGGTCAAAACCTTAGGAGTGAAAAAAAACCATTATTTTGATATATAACTGATGCTAATTTCCTTTTTCTCACAAGGTCAAATAAAGAACTTGAAGGAAGAAAGAGAATACATGTGCTGTCCTATATACCACTTATTCTATGAGATGAGTGTATAACTTTGGAAAGTTGAAAGCTTCCCATTACCTGTTTGTATGTATAATTTGTGAGACAAGAACCATTTGTACTGCACATCACCATATTATTGGAAACACACCAATTACATCCACCATCACTTTCTGATGTACATTTTTTACACCTGAAATTACAGACATAGCATGATTTAAATTTGTAAGTTTATGCTCAACAAATACATTCAAACTTGTCCTAATGGTAACCTATATTTAGCAGTCACCTGTTCACAATGGCCATTATATCCCCCCAGAAAATTTCCTTTATAAATGTCCTGTATATAAAAGTCATCTGCCTTCAGTGGACAAGATTCATATGTTTCATAATTAACAATGGTTTCTCCCTGCCTTAAGTGGTCACTTGACTGTATCAATGTTGTACAGTCTATGCAAACTAAATTTAGCTTTATGATGAAGGCATAGTTTAGATCAGGTGAATAGATATGTGAACATTTCTTATCTAGCTTGTACTTGAGTTACATATCTTGATCTATCTGCCTGTGAATTAAAGGTATCTCTAAAGAAAAATGTTCATTGCAAATATATAAATTGCATTCCTTTTCATTTAGGTTAGGGGTCATTCTAAATGTATATGTAAAGGTGGGTAAAGGTTCAGTTCATGGCTCACAATTAATAGCCATATAGAGCTTCTTTTTATTTTTCTGTTCATGACATAAAAGTTAAATGTCTTTTTATCTTGGCAAGTTAAGCATCTGACTAATAGAATGAACAAGCTAAGATTGGTGTAAATTTTTTTAAGTCTGTGATTATTTCATTTATAGGATGGATTAAGGTGAGCTGGATAAAGTAATCTTGTGTGTAACATAAATTTAGGAGAGAACAACATATACCCCATAACTATGACTTTGTTGTATATTGAACATAAAACAACAACATTAATAATAATAATAATAATAATAATAATAATAATAATAATAATAATAATAATAATAATAATAATAATAATAATAATTATAATAATGGTTTTTGGTGAATGGTATTTCTTCAACAAACAAGTTTAAAAGGTGAATCTGTGCAAAGTAATCACCTTTGCACAAATGCCAGTTTTGCCTGTTCCCATGAGTGTCCACTAGTGACAGGTTTGACTGTGTGGTTTACAAATATGTACATAACAATTATATAACTTGAATCTGTATTAATACTAGTATATGCTGATACTCAATAAAAAATATGCTTTCAAAATGCAGCCAACTTAAATTGTAGTAGATTTTTACTTGACACTTTAATGTGTTGAAATAACATATAAACCAAAGTTGTTCAGGAGCAGGAATACACATGAATACCCACCCCTGAGGCATTCATTGGTATCCTTCAAAGAGTGTAGAAAGTAGACCATAACAATCCAGTTTTGGCATACGATGCTTAATCCCATGATGTATGTATTAAGGCCAACTTGGATGTTAAATGGTATGGAAATTTCAAAACTGTGGTCACATCATATGTTTAATATCAAGGTGAAATTGTCACAAAGATGTACAAAGATCCATCCTCACTGTAATTTTTGTGACATAAGGAAAAGTATTTTGTCAGTTAAAACCTATACACAACTGTAATTAATCTCATTAAACCCACAAATGTATATCTCATCAACTCAGTTCTTTTGAATGTCAGAAGCTCTTCCCCCCAAAAAAACTAGTGGAAGTTTGTCAGATCGGATGAAGTTATAGCTCTGACAGGAAAAATCAGAACAATATTTCAGTGAAATTGTAACTAAATATAGGTTATGGTGACCAAGTGTCATAAGATACACCCTCTGGGTAAGGTTGGTGGCAATAGGTAAAATGGCACTAAAATTAGTGTCCATAACACAATTTTAAAAAAATTTGTAAGAAGAATCATTTGATGGGACTGACACTATACTGACCAAGATGACTTTCCAGGATGCCAAAATAAGACAGTTTCTTCCTTTATCAGCTGAGAGTTGAAACCATGTGGTGGCTATACTAGATTTAAAATTGGTATGATTTTCATTCTGAACCATAACAATTCTTCTGATAAAAACCCCATGTCATAAAAACCCTCCATTTAAGAGGACAGTGATAATGAAATTGTCTAGATGGCCATCCTGGTTATCATACCTAATGTAAGATCAGAACCATTTCTTCTTAGGATCAACAAGATATCTTGTGATGAAAAGCCCATTTTAACCTGACTATCTATCAGGAATAGTGATAACAAGATTTTAAATATGGCCAGCATGGTAGCCCAAATCGATGCCAAATTTTCATTTAGGGCCAAGCAGACATAATAACTCATTTTGGTGAAAATCCATGTAAATATGACAAATCATTTAGCATGAAAAGTGATATGATTTTTAAGGTAGCCACCATAGCAGCCATACTGGGGGTCACAGATTGGCATCATTTTCTTTATAATGAGCTATACATCATAAGAAATTCTGAAAATACCATGTCAATATAACTATACATTCTGAAGGTATGCTGATAACAAGATTTTTGAAAGGTCGTCAGGGCAGCCATATTCTATGTCAGACTACAATTTTCATTTGGGACTAAATATATATCACAAGAAGCAAAAAGACCATGTCAATATCCCCATCTACTCAGGAAGAGTATTGATCATATCCAGCTGGACATCATGTCAGCCATACTGGAAATCAGATCAGCACCATTTTCATTTACCAACAAGACTTTATTAGAAGTCTTTTAGAGAAAAAGCCCATGATGGTAGGCCCATCCACTGAGACGTAGTTCCAATAACAAGATTTTTAAAATTTCTGCCATTGCTGTCATATTGGGTGTCCAAGGGACACAATTATTATTTAGGACCAAATAGTCTTTGGGATGACCTGTTCTTTTAGTGGCAATTTTCCCAGTAGTTAAGGAGGAGAAGCATAACAAATTTATACTAATGGATTGCAGATACTGAACTAAAGGCGATGGTATAAGCTCTTTTGATCTATGATCACTTGGATAATAAATCGTACAAAAAGTGTCACATAAATACAGTCTGGACACACACAATCATCTTAAGATGCACCTGCAATTTTAGTTCAATGTCACAGATTTAGGGGTACATGAGTTATAGCTCCTTGGTATAAGAAAGGACAGATTTCATGACTATGCTGGAATATTTATCTCATTAATGTTTTTTTAAACAATTTCTTCAAACTTTGGTTTAAACATTTTTTGACTACAATATCACCAAATCTTGTGCTGCATGCATCCAGCCATGCCAATTTTATAAGCATGGTGTGAAAATTTAATGAACAACACACTGTGCTAAAATTCAAAAGCATAACTAAAGTTGTGTTTGCTAAAATAGGACCCATTGCTTAATCCCATGATGTATGTATTAAGGCCAACTTGGATGAGTATGTTAAATGGTATAGAAATTTGAAAACTGTGGTCACATCATATGTTTAATATCAAGGTGAAATTGTCACAAAGATGTACAAAGATGCATCCTCACTGTAATTTTTGTGACATAAGGAAAAGTATTTTGTCAGTTAAAACCTATACACAACTGTAATTAATCTCATTAAACCCACAAAAAAACATAAAAGTTAAAAAAATATAAAACTTTTGAAATTTTCTACAGATTTCCAAAATGGCATTGAAATCTATACAGGTAATTTAAATATGCAAACAAACATTCATACCAAATCTAATTTGTAAGCCAAAAGTCGTTTTGAATACTTGTATTATCAACAGTACTGAGAAGATTATAAATGAACATCAATAATTTTTTATGTAGGCACTAGTAGGGCATGGCTGGCTCTGGAAATTACTGTGTCTCAATTACTGGACATGTTGGTCACGGTATGCAACCAAACTTACTGTGCAAAAACATTATTTTCCTGTTACTCCTACCATGACCATGATATCTGACCAAAAATTTTAAGTTTCTTCATTACACATATGACCTTTGACATTAGACACAATTACTTCCTCCATACCTTAAATGCAAGCCCTCCACTATATTTGGTAAAGGTAAAAAAAATTCCAAAATCTATTTTTCTTCTTCTTACCACTGACATTATAACTGACCTATCACCGCTTTTCAATCATACTGATCTATTAAATAATCAGTAAATGTAAATTAGACACACCTCAAGACATTGCTTTCTTCCAACATTTTCTCTAACAAGCTGCCTATGGCAATAATGAATTGATTATGATAAATATTTACAAATTTTGCAATGATTTCTTTATTTCTTGAACAATAAGGGTGAAAAGAATCAGTGGGAGTCTTGTAATTCTTACAGTGGATATCCAGATCATCTAAATAGAGGATTAGATTAATTCCTTTCCCACAACAGAGACAAAACTTCAATGGACAGTGACTATTTTGTGGTCACATGTACGATCAGTTGAATATGGAAATAATTTATGACAATAACATGTTTCTTTGTGTAAAAATATGCAGAAAAACAAGTCCTGTTGATGGTTTGAAGAAAAAAAAGAAATTGAAATTGAAAATATATACATAAAAAAAACATTTCTAGAATATGAATGGAAAACCCCTCTAAATTTCAAATTTTGGTGTAAATTATTTTCTTGTAAAGAAAGTAGTTAATCCCAGACTGCACTATTGAAAGTTTGAAAATGTTGGCATTAATGTTGGCTTGTCTTAAATTTAATGATTTATTGTCTCAATCTTTCAGACACTTGAGTGAATCTTTACTTTTTCATTTGGCTGAAGGAGGGGTGGGGATATAAAAATGTGATAATAAATAAATTAAAAAAACAATTGTTTCAGATAATTATCATCTGATATATTAAGCATCAATTTACATGTTTCGATCAATAGACATCATTGATCAATATTCCATTTGATGAAAATTTTTGGAAATGAACTTCCTTTTTACATTAAAAATTTCTCCAACATATTTAAAATTGATTTTATTACTTACTGAAATAAAATACTTAGGTTTTTACCATACAAACCTGAACTACAAATATAAATATTTTCTACTGCAGTATAATTTATGCAACTTTGTAATTTTACATTTTTAGTAATAATAGAAATCATTTTTAATAAATATATCACATAAACTGAAACATATTTCCTTGCCCAATGCTGCTTGTCTGTCTAAGGTTAACAGGCAGTCATATGTTATTTAGTAGGAGGAGCAATCTATCATCTTGCATATGGTCGATTGTAAAATCAATAGACTTCTGTCTTACCTAAAGAGTAATTTAGTGAAGGTTCATGGTCAATAACTAAGAATTTTGTGCAAATACCCTTTTTCTTCTTTCAGTCACAATGATCTTTAACATTAAACTTTTCTTCTTCACTCAACAAAATTTGGTCCAGATCTGTGACTTAAAACTAACATTAATGTGTAGAAATAAATTTTGGTCTTTCAGTGACAGTGACTATAACCTTTGACATTTTGACCCCAAATCAATCAACTTTGTTTTATCCCAGTTCAAGCCATCCACAAGATAATGGTACAACAAATGTAATAATGGCAACAAATGTAATAATGGCAACAAATGTAATAATGATCAACATCATAACATGTTGTGGACATGGAAAACATTCTAACATTTTGTTTGAAACAGGTCAAGTAGCGTTTGAAAAGAAACTGACAGAAAATGCACAAAAAATAATGCCTGCTGAGCACAGGACCATACCCTAATCTCACCTGACCTGGCTGATAACATGCATGACAGCCAATCAGCAAATTAACTTACCCATATACCCTGATGTTTCACAAAAATAAATCCAAAATGTTGATCAGATCAGTGTACAATTCAAATCTGATGACAATTTCTTTATCATTAATGCAACAAAAATAAGCAGCCAATGCATTACAGACACTGGGACAAACCATTAGCTCATTTAATGGCCTGAAGGCTTGAGAGACAGAAATATTTATACTGAAAACTGAATCAAAATGCAATGTTTCTTACCTTGAGAAATTTGAACAGTCATAGAAGAGGAAAGGCTGTGATGTCAACTTAACAGTCCGATTATTTTTCGTCATATTGATAGCCAATTCAGCTCTTGTGTGTGCTAGTTGGGAAAAAAAAGATGATATGAGGCTTATAGACTAAAACTAAACAATGTTCCTATGAATGCATGGAATTTCCTCCAGGTTTCTTTGCTTCAAGATAATCCTTGAAGACAAGTTTCTTGAAAATATCTCCATACATCCTTTAGTTCATAAGAGACTCAAACAAAAAGCCCAATGCATACTGTCAACATTTCTTCAAATTTTGTTGAATTGGTCATAAAAACAAATATAAAATTGGAAGGCCTTTATACCATGCTGTACTTTGTCTAATGTAGCTGAATTCTGTTCAGTAGTTTTTGAAAAAGAGTGATATTCTTATTTCTGGTAACAGTGGATATCCTAAAGGCATCATTTGGATGACCTTGAATACGAGTTATGACAGGTTCTATCCTGTCAGATTTGGTGAAGTTCTGATCAGTAGTTTTTCAAAATAAGTCATTAATACCTATAAATGTTCTAAGCATAATTAAAATTTTGCATACAAATCCAATTGCAACTTTAAACTATACCTATTCACAATGGCTTTTCAAGAGATGAATGCTTTTGGTACTGCCATACAGAGTAAAAAATATCAACTTTTCTAATTGGAAAATTATACAAGTCGCACAGCACAACCACTGCATAACATCCTTTTTGGCATATAACAGTTCTTCATTGAATATCCAAATTTTTTTTGTAAATGACAACATTTACAGATGTCCACAGACTTTTACTACTTAAGTGTGTCATTTTATACAAGAAGAGATAATGGACAAATATACACTATTCTAATTAAAATGTTCAGTTGGTTCAAATAGCCAGTAGTACTGACTCATGTGTTATAAGAATTCGCACAAATGTTTTTGATTAAATGAATCTGTTTTAACTTACTTCTTGCATGAAAGTATATTTGCATAGTATTGCCTAATTGAGAAGTTTGATACTTACTGGTATATATGTTACAAATGCTTTCAAGTATTTTGTCTGATGGTTTTACTTCTCACTTAGGCATTCATATTTTTTTCAGTATCCTTGATTATAAAAATATAAAAATCTCAGTCATGTGATATCTTTAATGGTAAAAAAAATCTCAGTCATCAGAGATCTTTACTGATACATAAAGTTGCAGACATATGATATCTTTACTGGTAAATAAAATCTTAGTCATGTGATATCTTCACTGGTACATAAAGTCACAGTCATGTGATATCTTTACTGTTATAAGTCTCTATCATGTGATATCTTTACCAGTAATGAAAATCACATTCATATAATATCTTTACTGGTAAATAAAATCAGTCACGTGATATCTTTACTGATAAAAAATATGTCATGTAATTTCTTTACTGCTAAATAATGTGACATGAAGTCATTGTTGGCATTACAATATCACCTAGAAAGGTGTAGACTTTTGTCCAGTTGACTTCTCATATAAACCTATCTCTTATTATTAATATGCTATGATTTGATTCTACTATGTACAAAGTATGCAATGAATTCATTATACACTATGTAAGTTATCAACTTGCTTTTTCACACCAATTCTTTATTTTTTTACATAGCATCTCTCCATAGTGTTAACCTTTTTCCTTACAAATTTTATTGACAGATAAGCAGAATATAAAATATTACATTTTAAGTTTTAAATCTCTAGCATCCATCATGATCTTGCAACTCATGAAAAAGCCCCCATCTCACAGAAAGTTATCTTATGGAAAGAAGTGACCATAACTCACCAAATCCCATTTGAAAAATTTCTGAGTACCATATTCTACTGAATTGATTTTGAAACCATTCAAAGATTTTCTGTTATGAGCAATAACTGCTATATTTGATTATGGAATGGCATCTTCCCCATACATTTAAATGTCCCTAATGCAAGGAAACATCCTGTCAATTTTGGACAAATACTGTTAAGCAATTTCTTAGAAATTGTTTTAAGGTTTTCATTTTCAGTAAAGGGGCAGACATATCCTATGGCAGAACAGCATTATTTGAGTCTTATGACCAGGCAGTTGTGTAACAAATGTGAAAAAATTTTTGTCATCAGTTTTCACAAGAAGAAGTTTGAGATATTTTACTATTTTCAATAATGGCTGCTATATGTGATGGTGGAACAAAATTATCTATTTAATTAAAAAGCCTCCTTACAGGATGCCAAAGACATAAAAATGTTACTAACAGCTGCCTCACTTTGCACTCAGCTTTAACGGGTTATTGTTAGGACTGGTTGGGCTGGTGTCAGGATAATGTGACTGGGTGGGATGTGATGCTACATGTCTGTGGCATGATGCCCTAGTGCTAGCCATCATCATAAACTGCAACACTGCAGACATCGCAGTGATATGACTGAAAAAGTGTTAAAGCTACGTTAAAAAATCCAACACATGCACGACCACACAAGCATGTAACACTGCTGAAAGAGAACTGTAAGATCATGAGCTCTTTATATTTTTACTGCCAAATATAAAGTACAAGTAGGTAATATCCACATCTTCTGCTTAGTAACTAATAACACTCTACACATTCATATTTAGGATGGATGATGCTGTGGTTATCCATGAAGTGGAGGGACATATATTAATACCGACATACAGACTAATGTAAAGAAAGAAGATGGATAAGATTCACTGTACGAAAATAGTGTCTTCCCAATAGGTTTTATAGTGAAAAATTGGATAGATACATTCAGTTTTCATAATATTTAGTCTTTACACTTCCTTCTTACTGATGAAGCATTTGCCTTCTGAAGCTTATATACTGCATGGCAAATTAATTAGTCCATAGACTACTTACTTGTTACTTTTGGACTTTTACAATATAGTGTTTCATTTTCTCTCTTTCCATCAACAACAGAAATGTCAATTCCATCAGCTTTAAAAATGCATGTGTATGTACCATTCTTAGCTGAGGGAAATGGAGTAAGCATGATCGTCAGTGTCTGAAACAAACATAATCAATACAGAATTTATTCTTCATCTTCCTTGTAAAACATCACATTTTTTAAAATCTAGAAATGGTTTTCTCAGACATAAACACAGAGTAATATATATAAAATACATGAAAAAGGGATCTCAATCATGAACAGTAAATTAGACACCTGTAACAATAAAATGTGTAGTAATATCAAATATGTACAGTCTCAATAAATCTATACTGAAAAGGAATAACATGATTACTACTTTGCTTTAATATTCTTCTCTTAAAATATGGGGCTGGCTGCAAATGATTTTAAAAAATGACTCAAAGTCTCTTAACTAAATCTGAGACAATAAGAAAGTATCAATTTTAAGATGTATCAATTATATCTGGCAATAAAAATATCTATCCAATATAATACAAAACAGAGGCTTCAGTTTTATAGAGATCATATACTCTTTGCTAAATTTACAACTCAAAGTACTAGTAGTGGCATTTCATAATATCTAAGTGCAATGATAAATATATTATGCCAACTAAAGGAAAAGTATTTTTTTTAAAAAATGAACTGTATTATCTTTAGAAATAAACCCTTCCAAATAAATGAAAACATACAGTACAACAAGATCAAATATAAAATATAATGATGTTAAAATTCCATAAAATGTATATAAAATAAAAGACAAAATAACACATAAAATCCCCAAAACATATTTTCAAACTATATTTATATAAACTGCATTCCCTTTACTACTAAAAACATTTATGGAAGGTGTTCATCTTGGATTCAGTTTCTGAATTCTTTTGAAAGTAACTGGATATGATTTAAGTATGCTTGAATATAAGTACAGTTGTTTCATTCTCATAAATAGACAAAAGCACTATTATTGACTTCTTTGCATAGTAACTTAGCTTATCTCAAATAAATTCAGTCTATAACAGCTAATATTTTTAACTAGCTAGTTAATTTTCCCATGTTCTCTGTTTGGATTGAACTTAGCCCAAATGCTCATTTTAAAAGTAATGAAAGCTTTGCTATGTCTTTATCATTTGCATTACACATACAGTATTATGTAATCTAAAAAGGAATCTACATAACTATTAAAATAGTTTTGTGTCTTTTTGGGAGAAAATGTTGCATTCTTCTAAGATGCCATTACTTTAATTGACTGTTTTGCTGGTATATTTTATGTGTTCAGTCCATAATAGATTATTCTTTACAAAAACAACAAGGATTCTATCATGATAAACCATTTGCAATTTATCCTTCCATATGAGACATAGTTCATCACTATCAACATTTGATCATTCTTGCCATCTTGAGATATTTTAGATTATCAGTATTAACTACCATGCAATTGCTTGCACGTCAGTTCACAAGTTTGTTTTGAGCAGCATGTAAAGAATTTTCAGTTCACGTTTTTTGTATTTTGTTTGTTTCATAATGTGTCATCTGCATAGAGATCAAGCACAGTCTCTTTCTCATCATCAGAGTCATCCAAGATAGCATGATAAAAACAAATTTAACAAACTGTCCTGAAATTGAAATAGAAATATAGACTTTAGATCCAGAGAGTTAACATGCTCTGTCAGTCACATACAAGGTATATCATTAATATAGCCTAAATTTAAAGTTTGATCACAACTGTTCAATGCAAAGAGTAATTTGGGTCTCAAAATATTTTGTTATCCTTCATGTCAATGTGCAAGCTTTCTATCACAACATGGATATATGACTAATCAGCAACAGTCATTAACAGTCTCATTCTGTCGCTATAATTATTTTTCAAGTTTTTGTTCATTCATCTGCCATTTACAAAGCTTTCAAACTGCAAGTCCCTGGTAAGCTGATTTTACTAATTTGAGTTTCTTATTTTTCAAACTAACTATAGTAGTGTATAGTATTTACCTATCCTCTGGCAGTTTGTACCTCTGCCAATTTTCAAAATTAAAATCCTCAATGATATTAAAAAAATGCACAAAATATAATAATTTCATCCATTAATTTATTTTTTCTGATCTAACTGCTGCCAGGAGATCCCTAACACTACGATATTGTTTGCTATTTGAAACAAAATGGAGTTTCTTTATTAACACAATCATCCATATTTGTGTGGGTAGAGTCTATTCTTTCTAAAAACAGGCATATGTAGTTCATCATCTTTGATAAGCTTCAAATAATTCAGAAGCTTTAGAGCTATTTAAGAATTAAAATACATTCTCTTTTCAATCTGATATTTTTTTTTACAATTATTAAAATTATACATTTGCATATATTGGTTGTGGACAATACAACAATATGAAATATATTTAGAACAAGTTAGTTTAACTTTCACTGAAAATGGGCTTTTCCAGGAACTGGAATAAGACAGATAGTTGGTTCATTGTTCACATTAAAAGCTCCCATTTGGTTGGAAACAAAATGTGAGAGTACTAGGAACCCTCTGGTAGAAATTATAAAATAATGAAATGATTAAGTTTCATGAAACTCTTTTTAATTCTTGATATTTCTAATTTTTTTAATCACAAGAAGGCTGGTGCAAAATTATAGGGGGATAGGTGTAAAATACATCATCTAAATTGTTGCCAATAACTTTTTGCAAAAAGTTTAGTCTTTCTAATATGTTTTTTAAAATATTTAAATTTGAAAAATATTTTTAATGCTGTTCTTTGCCTGAAATTTTCCATACCAGTAATCTTTCATATATATCTGAGATACTTAGGAATAGAACTTATCTATTGGAGACTGTTTCATCAAACTTTTCACAAATAGCCATTTATCCATGTGGGTAAATGTCTTTTTCTTGGCTATTTAAGTGCTATGCCCATAAAACATTTTAGCATCTCTGCAAATAATTCATCACTAAAATTTGTAGCCAGCTGTTTTACAGATTGTCTCATGAATCTAAAGCTAACTAAAAACCTGATTATCCTTTTGGGTTTTTTTCTATTGTTTTGCATATTTAATTTGTATTTTTTGTTGGCTTTTAATAATTATGTTAGATGCATTCATATTTTGAACTTGACCTTATCCAAAATCAAGCTCACTGTATACCTGGCTATGGACATTGATTTTGTAAACAACATAATACATAACTAATATTTATATGTGATAATAGATTAAATATTAGGATCATTATCAAATGGAAGTAAACATGTTTATTTTTATCTGAGTCCCGGGCATTAATATTTCCATTTCCCCATAATACCTAATCTACCTGATGTTTACCATGTTTTTTATTATAATTTAGTAACAGATTTTATCTTGATTATATGAGAACTTAAAATTTTCTAGAAATGAACTTTTGTCCTCATCCAGGTTCTACTAATGTGCCTTTGGGTTTATTATCATACGATTTTATTAACTTGAGAAATTACTCGTTCTTGCATTTAACATCTGAAGCAGAATCAGTCTTATAGCTGTGTTCAACATTTCATCTAGGAGGATTTATTTATTCAAATTATTATTCACTGGAAATACAAAATGCTCATCTATAATATTCTCTGACAGAAACATTACTTTGGAATTATAGTGAATTCAAAGAAGAATATTTCTGAATTATAATGATGTGATACATCAAAAGACTCTTAGCACATTACCACAATCCAAGCTATGAGCACATTATCATGTTTGAGGTAACAATCAATATTGGAATTTAAGTGGAATACCACTGGAATTCAGTTGAAACTTTATACATTTGGACTTGTGATAAACTTTTAGGAATATCTGAGATTTAATTCACAATACTGTAAGTTCTTTTTAAATTTCCACTTTTTATTCTTGGGAAAGAAACTACTTGTTGAATTTTACAAATTTTTTTAGTTTTCACTCTTTGCTGTTAATTAGTTTCAGAATATAGAGTAATAGCACTATTTCTTCTGTTATGGAAATATAAACTATGAAATCCTTGTTAAAGAATCATTGCTTAGTTTGATTTTTACCTCTTCATCTGAATCAAAATTTACAAGTGTCTTGATATACATGTCATACCCAGGTAAGATAAAAATGAGCAATGTTATTTATTTTTGGCCAACCAAATCCTTATATCCATTAACAAATTTTATTATAACAAGACCCTGTGCTTGTAACAATGAGGTTTGTTGACATAATAATGCTGTTTGTTGCATGTGAAGTGGGAAGAAATTCAACTACATTAGTATCATTTATTTTTTATTTTTGTGGGTCTCAATTTTTGTGGCTTTAAAAATAAAAAATGGCTTAAAAAATTGGTTTTATTTATAGGCCACCTTCTTCCAAAGCAATTTGGAATGATAACTTTTTGAAACAAATTGAAAATGTTCTTGCACAGGAGAAAGAAACATATATACTTAGTGATATAAATAAGGACCTTCTCAATACTCAAATGAGGAAGAACTGGACAGAATTTATTGAATCATTAGGTCTAGTACAGATGGTAAATGACCCCACTAGGGTAACAGAAAC
The DNA here is from genome assembly GCA_016746295.1 of Potamilus streckersoni. NCBI lineage: Eukaryota > Metazoa > Mollusca > Bivalvia > Unionida > Unionidae > Potamilus > Potamilus streckersoni. The sequence continues at coordinate 952,890 of JAEAOA010001802.1, read as the reverse complement.
ATCAAGTACTCTTATTGATCACATTTATACCAACCTACCAGACAATGTAACTTGTGTTAACATACCAAAAGTTGGTCTTAGTGACCACTATCCTACTTTTTTGACAAGGAAGGTTAAATGCAAGAGAAATAAGAAAAATACACACAATACTATCACTTACAGATCATTCAAAAATTTTAATGAAGAACAATTTCTCAAAGACCTATATAAAGCTCCATGGAAGATGATCCAAAATTTGGATGACATAGATGAAGCTCTGAGGGTATGGACTGACTTATTTTTGGATGTAGTCTCTAAGCATGCACCACTGAAAGTACATGAGTAAAGAATGAAATCCAACCTAATTGGCTTACAACTGAAATCCTTGATGCTTTGAAAACAAGAGACCAATTTAAGGCTATGGGAAACCATGCCCAATATAAAGTATGGAGAAATAAAATAACAAATATGATCAAAAAAGCTAAACAAAATTATTATCAATCATTGCTTGAAAACAAAAAAAATGACAAAAACTGCATTTGGAAAGTCTTCAATGAACTCACTGGAGGAACACACAAAGATCAGATAAATAAAATCCACTCACTTCTGGTAAATGACACCATAGTCACTGATGACAATGACATTGCAAATGTTTTCAATGATTTTTTCACCAACATTACCACAAAGTTAAAAGAACCAGTGATTGAAAACAACTTTATTGAACTGAAAAAGTTCTGCAGCAGCAAAATCTCTAAGGAGGTATGTTTCTCCATCCCACCAGTCTCAAAAAACTTTGTTAAGAAATATCTCAGTGAACTTGATACTAAGAAAGCTACAGGACTTGATCAGATTGGTCCATGACTCATTAAATCTTCTGCCTCTGCTATTGTAGATAGCTTAACATTCATAATCAATTTAAGTATTGCATCCTCATCTGTTCCCAAAATATGGAAAACTGCAAAAGTAACTCCTATTCACAAATCTGGTCCTAAGGGTGATGCTGATAACTACTGGCCAATCTCAATGCTACCAAACTTGTCAAAATTGATTGAAAAGCATGTCCATGATTCATTCATATCATATTTAACCAAACACTTTGTTATACCCTAATCAATCAGGCTTTAGACAGAAACACTCATGTGAGACTGTCTTGATCTCCAGATGACACAACATTGTCAGACATCCAAAACACAAAACAAGAACTCAAAATTTCTTTACAGAATGCCTTAAACAAACTAGATTACTGGTGCACATGCAATGGCATGGTGGTTAATACTGGTAAAACTAAAATATTACTTATCTCAACACGGAAAAAAGAACAAAACTTGATAGTGATAAACTATGTCTGACATGGAAGGATAAAAGGTTGCAAATGGTTTGTCACGATAGTATACTTGGTGTTTTGGTAGATAATAACCTATCATGGACTGAACATATCAAACATATCAGTAAAAAAGTCAATTCAAGTTTATGGCTTCTCAGTAGGATAAGACACTTTCTCCCGGTTCTCCCGGAAAAGCACAGAAAACTATTTTATAACATTTACATACAACCCTATTTAGACTACTGTAATACAGTATGGGGTAATTCAAATGATAAAAACTTAGCAAAGCTGGCACATCTTCAAAAAAGAGCTTTTGAGTTAATATCAAACCAGAAAGAAAGCAAGGAAAATTTAGCTGGTAAGTTAAAAATACTACCTATTAAAGACCGAATCTGTTTAAGAAAAGCCAAATTAATGTACAGGATAGCCAATAATAGTGCTCCTGAATATTTACAATCACTATTCAAGTATAGGCTACCTGGAAATACTCCCCACCTGCGATCAATGTCTACCAAACATTACAAAATTCCCAAACCAAATAAGGAATTATTTAAAAAAGGTTTCCAATACTCTGGAACTTTGCTCTGGAATAATATTCAAGTTGAGATTAGAAATGCCCACTCTATTTCCTCTTTCCAAACCCAGTATATACAATGGCTTCAGAGATGCAGCAAAAATAAATAAATTCCTTTGAATGAGGGCCTCAAGGTAGATTAGTTCTTAGCTAATTGAGTTACCCTCTTTAAATAAAGTAATAATAATAATAATAATAATAATAATAATAATAATAATAATAATAATAATAATAATAAAAAAATATTTCATAGGTAATAAAATTTGTGGTTTTTTTCTGCCATAATTTGCTTATTTGCAGGTATTTCATTTCTTGAATTAACCTCAACAAATATCTTAAATAATCCAAATGAACAAAACTATGGGGAGATTAAATGACAATCACTTCAATGGTAAAACAGTACTACCACTAGTGTAATCACAAATTAAATACATGTCAAGATAAATCACTTACACTCCTCATCAAAAAGATCTCTACCTTAATGCTCCGTGCATCAAGTTGCAACATCAATTCCTTTCTTTTTGCCATGGTCTGATACAGTGGCACAAGAGTGATAAAAATCAACTTATATCCCCGTCATCATTCCACATTTGAACCAAACATGTGACCAGCTGCCTCTCGTTCAATACAGTTAACAAGCAGTGTCAACATTTGATGTGTTCAAAGACCATCCAAGTATGAAGAATCTGACTAAACTGAAAATCATTAGAATGGAATCACTCCTTTGAGCCTGCTTCATACATGAACTTCAAGCTATAGTTTTAGTATTTTACAGTAAAAGAAATGAGAAGAGGTTGCTTCTTAATCATATATGGCTATTTTTTTAGGGGGGGGGCCTTTACATTTGTGGCTCAGCAATAATTCTATAATATATTCAACATATATTCAGCCACTGTCAATCCAGAAAGACACAGATTAAACAGAATACACCCATCACCATCATCTGCTCCAGTCTCAAATTAAACCCTGTGATGGGCCCCTATGTAGCTTAAATCTCGGGGCTCCCCTCGCAAATGATCTCCTAATAAATCAAGATCAAATCAATTCAATATTATTTTGATTCTTTGTCACCGGGCCAATAAAAAGTGTGAGGCCCATAGGCCAACTCTGCCTATTGGGTAATCCAGCACTAATCTGCTCAATGAATTTATGCTAATACCAGGAACCATCCTAACCACAAAAAACAGAAATCCACAAAAAAATGGAAAATTCTGAGGCCAGATCTCTTCCTACCTCTGGGGACATCAGTCCAAATCATATCTCATAAACTCCCTCTCTTCAAGTGTATACATTACCAGGCACTGTGAGATGTCTGATTTACTTAATATTTGGTTAAATTCAGTTGAAAGGTTTTTCAGAAGTTGTCTAAAGATATTTATGTCTTTAGTAATATCTGATGGCAGACTGGCACAATTTGAACAAATATGAAAGAACTTCATGTAATTACTTCAAAATGTTGACAAAGTCTGTGCCTTTCAAGAAACAATAACTTTAATTTGTATCTATTTTTAGTAAACATGGGCATACTTGATATAATAGATCAGCATCGTTTGGACAAATCTAAAACATCTTCATAGCTGTATATTTTGTCAAATTTGGTCCATACTTGATATAATAGATCAGCATCGTTTGGACAAATCTAAAACATCTTCATAGCTGTATATTTTGTCAAATTTGGTCCATACTTGATATAATAGATCAGCATCGTTTGGACAAATCTATAACATCTTCATAGCTGTATATTTTGTCAAATTTGGTCCATATCAGATGAGCAAATTTTAAAAAGATTTAAAAAATTTTCAAATGATTTTCTATTTTAAGTAATTATGGTCATATTTGAAGGTGGATTAATGTCATCTAAACAAATTGGAGCATTTTTAAGAATATCAAGTCAAAGTTTTTGAATAGTTTTAGGAATATATATATATATATATATATATATATATATATATATATATATATATATATATATATATATATATATATATATATATATAAAATCTATGCTGGGGGTTTATACCGAGACAAGGAAATCCCATTCAATGGGAACACTTTTTGTCTCCCAACAAGACATGTCTCAGTGCAAACCCCAACATAGATTGTTTTTCTCACTAATTTCCTTGAAAGTGAAAAGAATTCTTCACTTTTGCAATATAGTTTACAGGCAAATGTTTACATGTGGCACATTAACACCTGTATGTTAATGAGGGCTATTGCATGCCCATTCCATCCAAATTGTACAAGTTTTATGTGTGACTAAAAATATCTACAACATTTGATATTATCACATTGAATATATGGATGTTATATGAAATTAACAATAAATAATTAATATTTATTCTAAGAAAATGTTTAATTCTCATCAGTTCCAATTTAGAAGAGTTTTACAGAATTGTAAATATTGAAACGATACTGGGCACACAGTTCTATATGGGCCATAACAAAGAGTTACATGTAGCATGAGTGAGAGTGATTGGATTATTCATGGGTAATTAGAGATAGTGACACAGGTCATATAAAACTCTCATTTTCTTTGGAGGAGAAACTATTTTTGACATAATGATGTTGCAATTAATATTGATTGCAAAAATTATCCCCGTGTATAAAATACCTTCCAAATACACACCCTACAAGACAGATTTCAGCAACCTATGGCACATTTGCCAGACTTGGCACACAGATCGATTTTCAATGGCACAAGGAAGACCCGCCAAAGAGGTAATAAGTGGAAGAAAAGATTTTTTAAGATGCAGGTCAAAACAATGTATGACAACAAGATGGCTGCTACGTGTACTGAACATACACATAAAAAACAAATAATCAGTAGCTAAGTTTTATTCGTAAAAGTTTTCTTTAGTGATTGTCTTACCAAGAAACCCTTTTGCTTTCTCAAAGCTACCGATAATTAGATTTTTATTCAAAACTTTACTTGATATCAGATAATTTAACACTGAAAGTATAAATTTTTACATGACAACATTTTTTATTAAAATATGTAATCAACATAATATACAAATATATTACTATATTAATCATTATAATTTACATTTTTATAATTAAAAATTTAGAATGTGAAATTTATACTAAATTATAAATCAAATTATATTAAATCATAAACTAATTTATATTTTGGAATAACAAATTTTATATTTTGGAATAACTTTGTAATATTTCTTGCATTACCTATGTGTTGCCATATGTCCACTTTCACTGGCCAGCAGCAGTCTATATTAGTGTTGTGCTGAAGGCATTACACCAGTCACTGCATGCTTCCGCTATTGAAGGACATGACCAACGTGTTAAAGTTTATATTTTTTTTGCTATTTCTTATGTTCTTGTACTAAATACAGTAATCCTAAAATGGCCAAAAAAAAGCAAAACTTGGTCAATGCCCATTTCAGGAAAATTGGACAAAAGAATATGGATTTATACAACAAAAGGATCGTACTGTTTGTGATTTCTGTTGTGAAAGTGTTGTGTGTCATATGTCTAGTGTACAAATACACTATGAAACCAAACATCAATTCAAGTTTAAAACCTCTGAAGAGAAAAGTGAAGCCATCAAAAGGGCCATTTCTGGTTTCAAGAAACAAACTAGTATTTCAATTCCATCAGTTGGAATGAAGAATACAGCTACTGAATGAAGTTCAGCATGTGGCTTCGAAAGGCAAACCTTTTACAGATAGAGTATATCAAAGAAACTTTTTTGAGTAGTTCTGAAATTCTGTTTAGTGATCTATCAAATAAAGAATTTATACTGTCTCAGATTTCTACAAGATCAATTGAGAGGCACATAACTAATTTGGCTGAAAATTTAACAAACAACTGGATTAAATCAAGCTATTTGTATTTAGTGTCGCTTTTGATGAAAACATTGACTTGAATGACTTGCCAAGCCCAGCTGTAGTTGCATGATATTGTGAAAATAATTGTATTTATGAAGAGTTATGTTGCTTGTTAGCTTTTCATTATACAACCAAAGCAGAGGACATTCTGACTGCATTCGTAAGCTATTTCAAAAATCAGAAAATCAAGTTGAATAAATTATTCTGTGCAATAACCAATGGTGCTGCTGTAATGGTTGACAAAAAAAAGATTTGTTAACACTTCTTGAGAATCACATTGGACTTCAACTATTAAACTTCCATTGCATTATACACCAGGAGAGTTTGTGTGCAAAGATCTTATCATCGGACTTGTACTCTGTGATGGCAACTGATGTTAAGATAGTCAACTTTATAGCTTCCCACTCTTCATTGATTCACATGCAATTCAAGTCTCTTCTACAAGAAACTGAAAATGAATATAAAGATCTCCTGTTGTACAGCAATGTTCGCTGGCGTAGTCAAGGCAATGTCTTGAATTGATTTGTTTCTTGTCTGGAAGCAATTAAATGTTTTCTTGATGAAAAAGAATAACATTTTCCAGAATTGAATGATGAGGACTGGCTGTTGAAGCTGATGTTTCTGATAGACATAATGACACATTTAAAGGAGTTGAGTTTGCATTCACAAGGACAGGGTCAAACAGTACTTGAACTTTTTGGCTGCTGGAAAGGCTTTATGTTGAAACTGGACATATTTTGCTGTGATATTAATGCCAAACATTCATGAACCTCCCAAATATGAAGGCTCAATCAGATTGATTTACAGTGAATATAGATGAGCTTCAGAAGTACACTGAAGTACTCAAAATGGAGTTTGCTAAATGAAGTCTAGACTTTCAAATTCATGGACCCATACCTCATCAAGCCTGGCTTGCTTGATCAGACTACTACCCAATTAGATATGGATCCTTTTAGGAGGATGGATATTGATGATTTTGAAATGCAGCATGTTGAATTTAAGATATCTGAATTATGGAGATCAAAATTTGCTGAATTGCAGAAATCTCTGGAAGGAAATTGCTTAAAAAAATCAGCTGCTATTCTCAACTGCTGAACATCCCTCCCTGAAGCATTTATCTGTTTGAAGAAAGTTGCATTTGCTCTACTTTGAGCTTTGGTTCAACTTATACATGTGAACAGATTTTCTCTCACATGAAAGATGTTTAAGTCCAGAAAGAAGTCGCTTAACACCTGAACACTCAGAAGCATGTGTGAAGCTGAAAGTGACCAAATGTGTGTCTGATATTGAACAATTAGCCAAGAGCATGAAAGGACAAAACTCACATTAATTGAGGTACACATTAATTACAATCTATTAAAGTATTATTGTTCAATTTCTTAAATTAAACATTAATATAAATAATTTCAATATCAAATTTATTTGTTTTAATAGTAGTTTCATATATATGATTACTTATATATTGTATAAAAATATGGTAGAGCAGATAGACTTATAGGAATATAGGTTGTTGGCACACTGAATGAATTAAAAATCCTACTTTGGTACACTATTAAAAAAAGGTTGCCAACCACTGCTATAGGATAACCATGTGGTGATTTTATCAATCTCAGGGTTTCTTGGAAAATTTATAATTTTTGTCTTGGAAATATGGTAAGTGTTGCTTTAAATAGTGAAGGATATGCTACAGAGAAATCTGCTTGTGGAATAATGTGTAAATAAATAAATGATTCCTTCTGATGGGTACTTGCGTTATGTGTCATTAATGGTTGCAGTTACATATTTGATTCAACTGGGAAACGTTTACAATTTTTTGCTCTCCTACCTTAAAAGTCAAGATGCTTATAGACCATTTTCTTTTTGTTTTATCTTTATCAGTTATTTTTAAATCTTACTTTTGTAAGTTATTTGTTTCTCTCCAAAACCTATTTTGGTAAATTTCCCTAAGTGTCAGGATTTATTTGACCAAAAATTAAACACCATCAGGCCAAACAGAAGACAACAATGCTTGTGTCCCTTGATAAAGTAAAGTAGTCCCTAGTGCAAGGACACCATGACTGAGATGGCTGGTCTGAGATAACGGACTAAGATGGGTAAAGTAATGCTACCAAAACAGGTAGATTTCTGTCACATGGGCAATTTATATATATATATATATATATATATATATATATATATATATATATATATATATATATATATATATATATATATATATATATACACACAACTCTGTACTGTCACAGCTCTAATGGAAATGTTTACAAGCCTCTGTGCCTCTGTTGTATCTAGATTCAGGATTAAGAATTACCATATTAGTGTTGACAGAACCAGCTTTTGGTGAGATTTTCTGTGAAATACATATTGCTGGAGTGGGAATCCAGGTGTTGCTTTCTACTGTGGAACATGACTTCATTGTAGAACATCTGTAAATAGTTAAGAAAGCCATCTCCTGTGATAAGGTGTATAGCAATAAATATACAGCTGGAATTTTAAACCCCAAAACTGGAAACATTAGGCAATTTGATAACTGTTATGATGTGCAAGGATAATGTATAAAGTATAAACAACCTGAAGCCATCATAAACTGCATTTACCAAACAAGACACATTTAGTATTTTTTTAATGAACTCAATGTTTGCTTGTAAGATCATGTGGATTTTTTTTTAACAGTCTTAGGAAACAAGAAATGTGTTCAAGGAATGTGGATGCTCCACCACTGTGCCTTAAAATTGGCTAAAATGCAAATAAGTGGTCTATTGAGAGACAAACAGGCATAGAAGAATGAATTTACCTGCATCATATCTTTCACGAGCAATTTGCTTTATTTTTTTTTTTAAAAAAAACCATCATCATTGAGTTAATCATACAGTTCATGGACGATAATGCACGATTCATGATGCAAATCAAAGTATAGATGTAACTAACATAAAGCCAAATGAACTCTTGTAATACTGTATTTTGCATAATGAGTCTAAATTCTACTGAACTATTGCAATCTACAGATGTATTTATGTCCTTATTGCTGTTGCAGTTAATACAATTTATTTTTTAACAATTATATAAAAAAGTTGGTAAGATTTTACTGAACAAGTTAATAAAACATATCATGGTCACATGTGCCTAAAGTGAAATATAACTGCACATGTTTCATGCATGAGTTCACATTAAAATAAATTACCATTTCTTTTGACATCCAATCACACTATGATAGAATGGTAATTTAACTATGAAAGAACATAACTGTTGCAAGACATACAAAATCAAATATTATTGCTAAAAGTTACTGATCATGTACTGTTTCAGAAATCTAAAGAGAATAAGAAAATTATGTTCATTGTCATAATGAATTTCTATATGCTGTTTAGAAAGATGTATTCATGCACTTAATAACAGGTCTGTGTGTCATTGATGTTTTATTTCAAGTGCAAATGAAAAACCCAACAATACAACAGCAGTTCTGGTGTAGGTTTGTTTTCTTTGCTATTACAGTGACAATAAAGTGCTTGGAGATAAATGAACAGAATATATTTTTTATTGTAAGAGGATTTTATTGAATAATGCAGTATAACCAACCATTAGTATTTGATTCTTCTTAAACAAAAATCAGTGATACAAATTTCTGCATTTATATGTTTATTGTCTTGCAGTTGTTGCATCAGTCAGATCACCCAATTTCAAGATTATTTGTTTCTGAGGAGAGAGAAAAAGAGAAGAGACTTCCTCCAAATTATTTTAAAACATGTTAATTCATGAGACCTATACTACTTAATAATAGAAAATTATTTCTCTCTTTTTTGAAGAACTATATCATATCAACAGTCATTCCTGTGTGCTACAACACCTGAAAATAATGATCTTGCAAAATCTCGCAATTTCAAAACAATATTCTGACTTTATTTGTACACGTAAAAACACATATACTACATGTATGCATCAAACATGTTGATTTTTATTTCAAATAGCCAATTAAATAACACAACAGCTTTAAATTTTGGGAAGGCATTAAAGCGCAAAAACCCAGAGAGTGTTGTGAAAAGCATTTTATATTCAGCCTTTAATTTAGAAGCATTTAAAATACGGCCATGATAATGAACTAAATGTAAAAAGAACATACAAAGGCAGGTCTTAAATTGCAATGGAGTTCTTGTAAAAAATTGTGTGAAATGGAACAGTTTTATCAGAGACAGAATTATAATATTTCCATTTTATAATATGTATAATACATCTTTGAAACAAACCTTTAATTCAATGCTTCTGTGTTGTAAAAAGCAGTCATAAATTTGGGATTTGGAACGGTTTTTGGTGGGCCACATGTAGTGACAAGAACACACACAAACACACATGCACACCTGAATCAATTATATATTATAGGTAATGAAGTAAATTATTTTCATGTTTTTACCTTTACTGAACATCTTGATAAGTAATATATTATTTACTTCCTTTACAAAAGTAAAATACTGTTATACAATTCACATTAACATAATGAATCCAGCCTTAATGGTTTGAAATGGAATTCAGCATATAAGAATGAATTATGTTTGTAATTAAATTGTATTTGGCTCCATGTGGGCAAATGGTCTAAGGCCTTTACAGGTCACTAACACTTCACTTTTGTCCATGTGGTTTGACTACCTGGTGTGGCCAACATAGGTATCTGATAAAGTTTGCCAGTAACTTCCCATCATGATAGGATAAAATAATTAGCATGGAATTGGCAAAGGAGTGGACAGATTTAAAATCAAATGAGTTAGTCACCTTGTGTGTGTTAATTTGTAAAAGGCAAGTGACTGATGTCAATAGCTTTTCATTGTTACTGACATTACTAAATGCATGTGCCTCCTATTGCTGTCTTACATAAAAAAAATAATTATTCATGACTGCTGAAGAATAGAGTAACTTGTATATAGCAAGTATCGTTCTGTATCGATTATTCACCTCTTGTACTGATTTGAGAATCAATCTGGAAAAGATATTAATACATAGATATATCAAGTAATTGTTTCACCAAAACGTTTTTCAAGATTTATTTAAATAAAGCAAAAATGTAAATTATTTCAATAGAAGCCAATCAACTTTTCTAAAAATATATACATATGTGTCGAACATACAAGACTGTTAAGAAATTATTTTTTGTTGTTTTAATATATAACTTACACAAAAGATGACTTATTCATCAAAAGGTATTCAATTGTAAATCACTCCTGACAGCTATGTCTTTCCATGGATGAGTTTCATTTATTGTACATTCAAATATCAATCAATAATGCCAACCAGCCACCTCCACAAGACTTTGCTGATACTATGTACTAGATCTCATACATATATGAGAAACAGTGCATTGTTTATTTATTAAACAATGCATTGCATATTGAAGCAGTAGCTACTAAAATACACAAAATATATATAGAAATGAAGTAAAAAAAGTAAAATGACCTGCAATACTGCAATATAATAATAGGGACTCCAAGTGGTCAAGTGGCTAAAGCATTTGCCCTTACTGATCACTTTCATTTGACTTCTATATGAGTTTGAGTCTTGGGCTTAGCCAAGGTGGGTATGTGAGAAAGCTTGCTGGTAGCTTCCCATGGGTCAGTGGTTCTTAATGGGATTTTCCCACATTCTTTGTACTGGCCTCAATATATAGCCTATCTTGTTCTGAAAAATGGCATTAAACTCAAAACAGTAACATATGATATATATGATTTGAACTCACTTTTCTTCCAGAATACACCAGCCACAGTGAGGATTATTTGATCCTTGACATTCATCACAAGTTGAATATTTAGAGCAGTTACTGGCTGCAACTTTCACCAGCTGAAAATGAATCAAACAATTTACATATGTTGTGCAGTTTTTAGTGATAAATGACACTGAAATCTGGTCAAGTAGTAAGCATTATTTTCAACATAAAAAAAGAAAGGTAATACAATATTCTGCACTGGTAAAAAGCTCATAAGCACTTAACAGTATTTATTAAATAAACAAATTCAGTAAAATGTTATGCATTAGTCTACTACTTAAACTAAGACTGCCTTAAGTTATTCGGCCATTAAAATATTTATATTCTTTATGACTTCTGTAATTTCTGCATACAAAGAACTGACATGATATTGTATAAAGCATCTAAAAGTGAAGTCCACCTGAGTGTCAACACTGTAGGACTTCACTTCTACCGATGATTTATACAATTCATTTTGTGGTATTATAAAGAGAACAAAGTTTCTGTAGATCAAAATAAATATTCTTATATTCTGCTAGTCATTTCTTTTTCTCCTTTTTTATACTCCTCTTCTTTAAATCATATACCTTAATGTCACTCCAAACACTTGGCAAGACAATTGTTTACTTCAGAACCTAGATGCTACAATTATAAGTCACAACAATACTAGTCATATGAACTTACATGTAATTAACCCGATGAACTGGCATAACTGGCAACACCATTGACAGAGGGGTATATAAACTGCACTCTGACATAATACAGTGAAAAGTTAAACAAATGAATCAATCCATATTATTTCCTCAGATGAATCACAATAATGAAACCAATCTTGATAACAATGGCTTATTTACCTTACGTTTGATTAAAATCTGGTCAGAAACTGTGACCTCTTAAGTGGTATGAAGCTCAGACAAACATATGCAAGATACCATTTCATTAATATACACAAACCTTGTTCCGAATCTATTTCTCTAAATATCTTAAACTTATTTACCAGATTTTATACAAAAATTATGATAAACAGATTTGCTAAAGTGTTAACAAGTATAGCAAATTAGATGCAAGACCACTTAATCTAGGTGTTAATTTTGCTCATTAGTAAAATAAGTAATTAGATCATGCTTTGTTGGTCATTCATAATGTACCATCAGAAGCATTCCTTTACATCATGGTATTCCACCAGGAGCATACTTTGTATCTGCCTTTTTGATTATGAACCATATGCATACTTTACATGCCCTTTTCATCAAGGTGTACCACCAGAAGTATACTTTACATGCCCTTGTCATCATGGTGTACCACAAAAAGTATACTTTACATGCCCTTGTCATCAAGGTGTACCACCAGAAGCATACTTTACATGCCCTTGTCATCATGGTGTACCACAAGAAGTATACTTTACATGCCCTTGTCATCAAGGTGTACCACCAGAAGCATACTTTACATGCCCTTGTCATCATGGTGTACCACCAGAAGCATACTTTTCATGCCCTTGTCATCAAGGTGTACCACCAGAAGTATACTTTACATGCCCTTTTCATCATGGTGTACCACAAGAAGTATACTTTACATGCCCTTGTCATTAAGGTGTACCACCAGAAGCATACTTTACATGCCCTTGTCATCAAGATGTACCACCAGAAGTATACTTCACATGCCCTTGTCATCAAGGTGTACCACCAGAAGTATACTTTACATGCCCTTGTCATCAAGGTGTACCACCAGAAGCATACTTTACATGCCCTTGTCATCATGGTGTACCACCAGAAGTATACTTTACATGCCCTTGTCATCAATGTGTACCACCAGAAGTATACTTTACATGCCCTTGTCATCAAGGTGTACCACCAGAAGTATACTTTACATGCCCTTGTTATCAAGGTATACCACCAGAAGTATACTTTACATGCCCTTGTCATCAAGGTATACCACCAGAAGCATACTTTACATGCCCTTGTCATCATGGTGTACCACCAGAAGCATACTTTACATGCCCTTGTCATCATGGTGTACCACAAGAAGTATACTTTACATGCCCTTGTCATCAAGATGTACCACCAGAAGCATACTTTACATGCCCTTGTCATCAAGGTGTACCACCAGAAGCATACTTTACATGCCCTTGTCATCAAGGTGTACCACCAGATGCATACTTTACATGCCCTTATCATCAATGTGTACCACCAGAAGCATACTTTACATGCCCTTGTCATCAAGATGTACCACCAAAAGCATACTTTACATGCCCTTGTCATCAAGGTGTACCACCAGAAGCATACTTTACATGCCCTTGTCATCAAGATGTACCACCAGAAGCATACTTTACATGCCCTTGTCATCAAGGTGTACCACAAGAAGTATACTTTACATGCCATTGTCATCATGGTGTACCACCATAAGTATACTTTACATGCCCTTGTCATCAAGGTGTACCACCAGAAGCATACTTTACATGCCCTTGTCATCAAGGTGTACCACCAGAAGCATACTCTACATGCCCTTGTCATCAAGGTGTACCACCAGAAGTATACTTTACATGGCCTTGTCATCAAGGTGTACCACCAGAAGTATACTTTACATGCCCTTGTCATCAAGATGTACCACCAGAAGCATACTTTACATGCCCTTGTCATCATGGTGTACCACAAGAAGTATACTTTACATGCCCTTGTCATCAAGATGTACCACCAGAAGCATACTTTACATGCCCTTGTCATCAAGGTGTACCACCAGAAGCATACTTTACATGCCATTGTCATCATGGTGTACCACCAGAAGCATACTTTACATGCCCTTGTCATCAAGGTGTACCACCAGATGCACACTTTACATGCCCTTGTCATCAAGGTGTACCACCAGAAGCATACTTTACATGCCCTTGTCATCAAGATGTACCACCAGAAGCATACTTTACATGCCCTTGTCATCAAGGTGTACCACCAGAAGCATACTTTACATGCCCGTGTCATCAAGTTATACCACCAGAAGCATACTTTACATGCCCTTGCCATCATAGTGTACCACCAGAAGCATACTTTACATGCCCTTGTCATCAAGGTGTACCACAAGAAGCATACTTTACATGCCCTTGTCATCATGATGTCAACTAGGAGCACTCTGCATTCCATTTTTATCATAGTATTCCACCAAGAACATACTCTGCATGCCCTTTTGATCACGGTGTACCACCAGAAGCCCATTTCATCATGGTGTACCACCAGAAGCCCATTTCATCATGGTGTACCACCAGAATCCCATTTCATTATTGTGTACCACCAGAATCCCATTTCATCACGGTGTACCACCAAGAACACTTTGCATGCCCTTCTGATTATGGTGTACCAAAAGGAGTAAACTCTGCATGCCATTTTTGATAGGGTCCACCACACAGTTTATAATTTAAATGTTATATTTATTAAAGTGTAACAACTGGTGTATGCTTTTCTTTCCAACATGATTAAGTAAGGTGTATGCTGTTTTCTAAGAAATATTTATATGTAAAATTACTTAGGTTTGTTTCAGATCTAATTATTGTTGATAGCTCACCAGAGTAGCAGAATGACTTTTTCAGCATATTTGTTTTTGTCTAAGGTGTTGTAAAGTTATTATTTGAGATTGATCTCAGGTGAGATCTTTCATGCCCTTTTTCTTCCTTAATATAATCAAAGGGATTGTTTGTGTTGGGGAAAATAGTTAAAATATGAATGGACAGGAAATAACAGAATAGCAGAACTAATATCAAGTTTCTAACTATCAAGAAGGTGAGTGTGAGAATTTGGAAAACATCAATATTGGGATGGTTTTGGAAGAAGCAATGACACATCTTTGTAAATGGGTAAACATCATGATAAATATGGGTAATTGGATCATAGCTAATGTAGTTTTAACACTTTTAGTTTTAGTATGGTCTGTAGGGAAGGGGTTGTCCTTTCAGAAAGGGTTAACCATACATACATACATACATACATACATACATACATACATACATACATACATACATACATACATACATACATACATACATACATACATACATACATACATACACACACACACACACACACACACACACACACACACACACACACACACATACATACATACATACATACATACATACATACATACATACATACATACATACATACATACATATATATATATATATATATTATACATAGGAATCAAAAACTGAATTAGAACAATAAATAGCTACAGATATATAAGATCAGGACTTAATACATAGATAGAGAAAGGCACAGGGAACAGATACAGTGTCAGGTGACACAAGATATGAGATGGAAACATAACAGAAAAACTTCACAAATGGATTTATTTGAGGATGACAGAGACAATGATGGAGAGATATATATTGTTAGGGTTGACAACTATATCAAGGCACCATGTAGCTAAACTGTATCATAGAACTTGGAGAGGTGGACAGAACTTTAATATGTGTATTTTTATGTATAAATGGTAGTTTACCAAAATTACTTAGTGTTATAAATATTATACCACTAAGGATCCCCCTCACCCCAAAGCCAGATAAAGATAATAATGTGGGTCAGATTAAATTCAAATATATTTTGTAAATATTATGGATAGTTTTTATTCCCTTTAATTTTAACCCTAAACAAAAACTCTATCAAGAGAAACAAATTCTGCTGTCACTCAAAAGACATTGCTTGTGCACAATGCTATCATCCTAAAAACTTTTGTCTTAAAAGAATGGTAATTTGTATATTTAATGTGACTTTCTTGTCATACTTATAATATCAAATTAATTGTATAATTCTTCCCACTGCCTCAACATACAGAAATAATTTTTTATGCATTTCTAGACATTAATATTATCTTTAGTTTTTCTAGCACAAACATGAATACTTGATGTGAAAGTCCACATCCACAGTATTAATGGAAACAGTTTCAATCTTTGTGAGTAATATTTCAGTCTCAGCTATTATTATTATTATTATTATTATTATTATTATTATTATTATTATTATTATTATTATTATTACTACAATATGTAGCTGGTTCTGGAGAAAAATGGTACATCATCCTAGCTATTTTCAGCCAATTAGGTGATAAGTGACTTGCTGGCTGTTTATACCTGACCTCTTTGCCTTTTAATTGCCTCTATGCCAAGTTTTTGTATAAACTGCACCAAGAAAAGTTTCACATAAGCTCTAAGCATGACTGTTAATTGTTTATATATGTTGTGGGAATATACTGAAGTGGTGTTTCCATTTATTGTTTTGTTTGTTTTTTTAGATTACTGAAAATCAGGTTTTTCGAAACATGACTGTGTCATTAGGTTCTAGTGTAAAATATAGTGTAATTAGCATTACAAATAGTCTTATAATCATCAGACTTCCAACATGGTAAAATAGTGACCATCAAGAAAACCTTCCTTTCATAACTCCTTTAGCATGAACAGTGGTGTTGAAATGGAGTTTCTACTTAAACACTTCTTTCAATATTTAATTGGTTCTGAATGTTGCAAATCTGACCACAACATATTTATGATTTGTGAAGGAGTTTTGAAAACCAGACCGAACTGATCTTAGAGTCAAGTCCAACATAACTACTTGCATATTTGTACTTCAGTGAGCTTCTGAAGAAAGAGAGTTGCTATAAATGTAGTCAATTTAGTAATTAGTTGCATTTCAATAAACAAGTTGATAATCAGTATTTGTTTTCATGTATGCCTCTGGGTATCATTAAATATACTACACATCTATTTGTCTCTAATTGTATATTGCATGTATATAGACTATGTGGGTTCGATATGTATGGGTGTCTCCATCAAGTGAATGGAAAGAAAGTAAATATATATTGTTGTCTGTACATGCTACTATGTATATGCATGTGTGTGTGTGTGTATATGTGTGAATTTGTATATATGTAAATAAGTTCCTCTGTATGACAGCCTCAAGGTAGATTAGTTTTTCAGTCAATTATGCTACTCTTTTTAAATAAAGTCATTATGATGATGATGATGATGATGATGATGATGATGATGATGATGATGATGATGATGATGAATTATTATTATTATTATTATTATTATTATTATTATTATTATTATTATTATTATTATTATTATTATTATTATTATTTACTTTAAGGTCAAAGGTTGATTTAAATGTTTAGCTGTAATGATTTTTATCATGAACAGGAAAACAAGAGAACAGATTTTAATCAATTCCCGTTTGTTGATATAGATCTGACAAATACCTAGAATGATGCTACTTAAATAACTGTGGCCATATTTGGTGTCAGATTAGCATCATTTACATTTAAGAACAACTAGACACCATAATGACATTTTTATGTCAGTATGACTTTCTGTTCAGGAGAAGTTGCAATAACACGATTTTCAAGATGAATTTTGTGGTTGTGTGTAGTGTCAGAAATGTAATGAAACTGGGTCTCCACCACTCACCTGTTACTAGCACATGAACTGTGTCATCATAAATTGTAGGATGTGTGGGAGTATTTTCTGTCAACATGATCTAAAAATCTCTTCTTTTGACAGCAAGCTAATTATCCAAATGCTTTATTGGTAGATAATGTGTGGCCCTCTAACTGTCTGTCCATCTGTCTCTCATTATAATATCTCGTAAACCACTGGGTAGAAATCCATGACACTTTGTAGTCAAGTTGCAACTAATATAATTATGTACAACATGGGAATCAACCTCAGAATCTGCTGATTAAATGCCAGGACATAGATCAAACGTAAGATACACCAAAAATTTCAATCAGAGTAGCAGCTTCAATTATTCTGTGACCAATATGAATAGATACAGTCACAGCAAGAAAACACAACATAAATAAAAACAGATCTTTGCATTATCTCCTCTTGGTCAATATATGAGTTGAAGGAGCCATGTTAGTGGGTTTCAATTTAAAAATTTTGTTATACCATTTCTTGTTTAGCAAAGATTTGAAAATAATTACCTTTTTGCTAGTGAGAAAGTAGTCCATATCTTTCCCACGGTGTATGGCATCAACTGGTTGACCACTGTCCACATGATAGGTGTCATACTGGACTGCAGAACTAATGTTAAACAGAGCAATCTGGATCATAGAAGAAAATAATGATAGTAGTACTATTGAGAAAGATAATGTGAAAGGTAGACTGTGACAAATGATTTCACCCACAAAGGCAGAGATTTCTGTAAATTTGTAAATAATTAATGACAACTAGCAAGGTTAACTACTACCTATAACTAATTGGGGCAACTTTCTTTGAATTTAAACTTATTATTTTATTTATTGTTGATGTTGCTGCTGCTGTTGTTTCTATAAGTAATATTTAATCAATACAATATGTTCATTATAAAAAACACATCTCCATGGGATTTCATGATTAGATGGCAAGCAAGAGTAGTCCCATACATCCCTAGTAATACATGGTCTACAAACTAAAGCTTAAAGCCAGAATTTAGATAGACATTAGAATACATAGTTTTCTTAGAATTGCCATCTATAACAATTGGAAATAAAATGGTGAAATTACTAATAATGAATTACCAATAAATGCATTGCAAATACATGTACATCATACAGGATAATGAACTTCAATTTGAAATTTGTAATCATACAAAGTTCATTAAAATAAACTTATTACAACAAGATATGAAATATTAAATATTTAAAATATAAAGTCAATGTCTTTAATATCAAATAGAGTACTGGTATTTTTATCAGAACTGTCTTTAGATGCAATGGGGGGTAAACAATTACTTGAGAAGCTTCTACAATGGTAAAATATGTCATGCAACATATCTCTAACAGTTTGCTTAGAACCATTGGAGGATAATTATACTTAATTTTCCACTTAGAAGCAAAATGATTGAGAATAAACATGCTGACAACTCAACCTGAGTAGGATCTATTATTAAACATGTCACTGAAGGATTTAAGATAACTTTTAAATAATCATACTAAAAGTGAACCAAATGCAAAATAATTGCAAATTAAATGTTCGAGCCCTGCCTTTATGTCTTCAATAAAACTCCCCTATATTAAGAAAATATTCACCTTTTTAATCCAAAATGGTGGGAGGAATTTCTGATCAAAATTTTCAGTTGTAGAATTTAACCATGATAGTTATAGCACATGTTCAAGGAAACATTCCTATAAAGTTTGACCAAAACTGACCCAAAGATTTAGGATAAAACATGACAAACACTTTTTCTGCTTGCTCCTACTGCATGGAAGTCACAAGGTTACTATCAATTCAAATTCTGTAAAACATGGTAAAATGTTTAAGTCACATGCCTGCCAGGGAAACCACCACAAACACAAGTTTGATAAAACATATCCTGGGGAACATCTAGCAATTTGTTTCCTTCATAATTGTTTAGCTGTTTTGGAACAGATGTCTAAAGGACATTTTTCACCTGATTATTACACTCTTCATCTGGTTGTTATTGGAAGCTAACAAGAATATAACACTAGTAAAATATTACCTAAGAAAACAAATTTTTAAGTCAATTATGTTTTCCTGGTAATACTTACCCAATTACAATATGTTAGGATTATTTGCCTGCTACATCATAAATCCAGCCCTACTAAAAAGATGGAAATTGTCTCTCCCTATTTCAACAAAGGGCAATAACTCTTGCCCATGACCACCCACCCTTGGCACCACCATGTGTCACTAGTTTTTAGCTGAGTGAGATACTAATGAGGATGCTTGCATGGTGTGGTGTTTTGGAGAGTTTTTAAGTAATTTGATTGGGTAAGTATTTTTAGAGAAGCAAAGTTTACTTAAAATTTGCTTTCACCTACACATTTCGTTCAGAGAATAAGTAATAGGAGGGGATGCTGAGCATTCAACCTCTACCTCAGGTATCCTTCTAGGGATCAATAGCTAGATTCCAAATGTGATTGATCACCTGTTCTCCTAATTACATATGCAACACAGCCTGGGGACATTAGACCTATTTTCCTAACATACAGTTGAGAAGATTAGTACTATGGTGATCTGCTCTGCCATTGCATCCCAGGTACAGCTATTTTTGGATTGTTGAGTGAGGCCAAATCTTTCACAGAGACTGTTGCCATGACATTCTGAACCAGCCCCAACATGGCATAAAACGTGTTCTTTTCAACTTTATAGTACAATGAAGCTGATAGCTGTCAAATTCTTATCGAGAGCTTAATTTCCACATTAAAGGCATTGGAGTGAGACGAGAAAGTCACTTAAAACTGGGTTTCTAAGAAGACACTTCAGATTTGCCCTGGTTGCCAATCTAATGCAAAAGCCAGTTTCTTCCTCCTCCCCAAAATCAAGTGATGCCTTGAATTTGTAATGCTAGGCAATGATAGGGGATGGAGGTCATTCCGAAATGGCTAATATTCAATAGAATTCTTCAAAGATGGCTTTAAAGCTGGTAGGGTGGCATTAATGGCTCAGGCTGGTCATATTTGGCAATGTCACTAGCTCTCCCTGGAGTGTAGCCAGTGAGTAATGGAAAGTCTGACAACTGCTAGCTGGTGTCAACTGAGAGTGATCTTCCTGGGTGCTAGGTATATAAGACAGTCCAGCAATCACCAGTATCAGCTGCTCCAAAGGCATTGAAATCTCCAGTATAGTAGTAACAAGATATTGATGGCATGGGTAGATGGAAAAATCTATCACTAAGATCCCCGTATGAACTATCTGGCTGGACCATTTTAACAACAACATAAAATTAAAGTAGAAACTAGTAATGTATTGAAATTAGTAAGTCGCTTAAAAAAAATATCATAACTAAGAGAGAAGGAAAAGTTTCATATCAGAAACCTGTTATGAACTTATGTGCAATGCTTAGTTAATAAAACTAAACCAAAATTCTATCAAAACAGCATGAAATACAACTATACTATGCAAAAATATCTAGCAGCATTTTTGCTAATAAGAGCTTCATAATGGTTATAGTAAGCAAACAAAGTTAAAGGTAGAATGGTCAACAATAGCATAGTGGTCTTAAGTAATGAAGTCCCAAAAGGTGACAAAAATTACTTGAATTGGCAGAATTGTAAAATAATGTGTACAAAATGCAGTGGATCAATAAATCTTCATAATAAATCCAAACAGAATATTGAATGAACCCAGAGTAACACAAAAACAGCTGGAATGTTGGAAGATGAACTGTATGACATGTTCTGTACAGCAGCAAAGGTAAACACTAGTGACATTTGGCTGTGACAAGGGGAGGTAATGAGCAAGAGTTATGGCTCTTTGTCTATTGAAATAGGAAAAGATGACTTTTGACTTTTGTAGGGATGGATTTGCAAGGTAACTGGTTAACATAATATGATTTGGGAATGTATTCAAAGGAGGAACATTTATTTAATGTTTCATTAATACCAATCTAGTAGTTTAGTGGAGATGTCAAAATATTTTCCACCTGGATTCTAATGGAAGATGATATATGATGCACATCTGGCACAAATTTTCAACTCACATCAGATTTTGTCTCTGAAACACTTATGCCCCTTTTGCACTCCTATAATAATATGCCCAAATATGAAAATAATGCACAATTCATTAAAATGGCTCCAGGTGATCTACATACATGTAAATGGATATACTAAATTATTTACATTGGTCAAGCAGAGTGTAAGTAATTAATCCTAAAAAAGATTTTGCAATATAAAAAATAAAATGTGCAAAATGCAAATAACATCATAAAAGACAGATAATTGTGAAACAAATAACTAAAATAGCATCAGATTTTAAATAAACCAACATATGCATATAAACAGGCCTTCCAAATGTTAGCCATTTTCAGAATAATCATGTCAAAAAAATCAGACTTTTGGAGAAACATAATATCTAAATCTTAAAATATGTTGTTGTTGTTGTTGTTGTTGTTGTTCTGAGGCTTAACACTATTTTTCAGAACACGATAGGCTATAAAGAGCAGCTAGTATTAATGGTGGAGGAAGAAACCGTGAAATCCACGGAAAGAACCACCAACCCACAAGAAGCTACTGGCAAGCTTTCTCACATATACACATTCACCAAATCTTAGACTCAAATCCTCACAGACATAGTTGAGATGGCAGTGATCCATAACGGTGAGCGGTGAGCGCTTTAGACCACTCAGCCACTCTGGGCCCCCTTTTAAATATGTAACAGAAAGAAGTGAAACCAACAGTGTATGTAAAATCCACAAATTCATTATTTCTCAACAATACAAAATGAAAATTCAAAAGACACAGTATTGTTAAATAAATTCCAATAATCCTAAATGTCCTCTCTCATATTCAAGAGTCTTGAATGTCCTGATGTAACACAATGATGCAGTTGATACTGTCTTTGAACGAGTTCAAAATGAACCACTCAGCCACTCTGGGCCCCCTTTTAAATATGTAACAGAAAGAAGTGAAACCAACAGTGTATGTAAAATCCACAAATTAATTATTTCCCAACAATACAAAATGAAAATTCAAAAGACACAGTATTGTTAAATAAATTCCAATAATCCTAAATGTCCTCTTTCATATCCAAGAGTCTTGAATGTCCTGATGTAACACAATGATGCAGTTGAGACTGTCTTTGAACGAGTTCAAAATGAACATGATAGTAATTCCAGTGAATATTTTTGTATAAGAAATTCCCCTTGAATTATATCTAACAGAACTGTAAACTAGAATGAATTATTTGTTTATCAAATCCCTATTTATACACACTTATACACTTTAACTTGACCTATAACATAACAAAATTTGAAGACTTCCAATGGAATAAACCTAGTCTAATTGTAAACAAGACTGACCTTAAACTCTTGTTAAGTAAACATGTTGTTACATTTACAACCATGAACAAAAGTTAAGCACACAATATAAATTAAATATGCATACTGCAACATAATTCAAAGTTTTAGATTCCTAATTTTGCTGGGTCTCATTATAATAATGGCTGATCTGCCCTATGTATAGGCTTTAGAGTAAATGTTTTTGAACAATACCTATTTCAATGGATGTATTTTAAATGCGTGTACTGAATCTAACTAGAAACTATATCAGTTTAGTATTCTTTAAAAAGTCAAAAATCTTTAAAAACCTAAGCTGCTTTGAGTAAATAAAGATAAGCAGCCAATAAAATCAAAATCTATTTTTAAATAGCAGTAATTTGCCCAAATACCTTTATTGATGCTTCATTCAAGTAATGATTATTACCAAAAGATTCATATGATTTAGGTCAGTACTTGCTATGATCTGCTTTACAGAGTAATGCTTATATTATATGGTAAAATCTAAATGAATCACGGAGAAGGTTTCTCAAAATTTTATTGTATTTTATACACAAATTTATGAGGTATAAAAATTAAGTCTAAGCAGAATGATGTGTTGAGTCTCTTTTCGATTCAGATATATATATATATATATATATATATATATATATATATATATATATATATATATATATATATATATATATATATATATATATATATATAAGGATTAAATACAATAATCATGGAAATATATGACTCACTCTGCAACTTGTCTGAAAATATCATCAATTAAAATTGAACATCAAATACACATTATTCTAGAAGACTTCATGAAAAGATTCACCTGCTGACCTGATGAGCTTCTTAAAGTATAGATATCATTATTATTATTATTATTATTATTATTATTATTATTATTATTATTATTATTATTATTATTATTATTATTATTTTTATTATTATTATTTCTTCTGACATATCAATATAAGAACTAACAAAGTAATAGATTTGGATAGCTCTTTCACCAACTTTTAATGGTGTGCCAATGTTTTACAATTTTATATCTAAATCAAAGCATCTAAAACAATACTTCTAATTCTATGGTATAAGAAAGACAGATTGTGAAGTCTACCATGTTGAACTTTATTTATACATGATTTTGCTGCATATTCCTCAAGAATAACCAAAAATGCATACTGATATATTTGAAAATGGTTCCAGAATTATCCTTAACCTCCTCTCAGGTCAATTAACTATTCTTAAAGCTAATCTTTACTCAAACAAAATCACCACCAATGAAGTATTCACAGAATGAAGGAAATGATGTTTGGCCTATAGGTATAAATGATAAACTGGTGATAACTTAAACGACTGTTAAAAATATAGTGTTGATCCCTGTGGACAAAACCATGGTATCCAATTACTTGTGAAAATTACTTCTATTTATTTATATCAGCACAACTTATTAAATAAAGTTTTCATACTGTTTAGCTTACACTTTAAATTTCAATGAGAGTAATATCAATTTAGTTAGACTGGATATACAATTAATATGGATACTTCATATGGCATCTATTCTTGGAATACTGGTGATCAATCTGGATCAAAACTGTCAGCCAATAACCACCACCCCTCCTTGCTCCAGTCACCATTACAACTGTTGGAGAATACAGATTAGTCAGAGGTAATGAATTTTGCATCTGAATTTGAATTCTTATGTCTTTAATACACACTGCATTAATCTGTTCTATCAGTGTTTTGTAGTTGATTTTAAAAATAATGCAATTTAATTTATTTTTGAAGACAACACTGGTGTAAGGGGAATAATGATGAAAAGCTATAACTCTAATACTTATACTGCAATTCCTTAAAAGTCACAACTATCTAAATATGGAGAAGTTTTGATTTAAAATATTAGCTACTCACCTTCTTGATGTCTCCTTTGTCTGTTCCAACCAAAAGCTCAGAGTATCCTCCAGCCAATCTACTGCCAGCAATTTTTCCCAATAGGGTGTCATCAGCAGCCCAAATAGCTGTGCTGTTCAATTTCACATCAAAGCTTGTCAAGTAACCATAGCCTTCAAAACCTTTAGTACAGTACAGGTTTTCCTTCACAAAAGATTCCTAAAACCAAAAAAGTAAACAAAATAAGTGACTCAACATCAGAATAAAAATAGGTCATGGCAATAGTAAAAGAACAAAAAAGAGCAAGCAAGCAAAATGAAATCTCTAGGTAAAATATGCTTTACCCCAATAACTTGACAAACATTTCATATACTTGCAGAACAGGATAAAAGGGCAACATTTACCTTTGTGTTGTGTGATAATGTATTGGTATGTCAAGATGCTGCAATATCCAATAACATACAAGACCTAAAAAGGAAACCATTCTCTTTCTTGCCACAATAAATTACTTCAGTTTCCTTTAAAACTACAGAAGGATTATGTAAAGAGTAAATCAAATTTCCTCAAATTTTGTCAAGTAATTCCTGAGAAGAATTTTTAAATGTTTTCAATACAATTATGGCAGATCAGTATCATTTGCATAAATTTGAAAGGCTTTCATGCAACTATGCTTTCTGTCAAATTATGTCTAATTCTGTTATCTACTAATTTTTAAAATTCTGAACCCTGATAACAATTCAAACTGTTAATTATTTTGGCATACAATACTTTTTTTTCCTTTATTACTCCCAAATTAAGAGTTTGAAATTGTTTTCCAAATTCTGTCATGCAAAACAATTAAGACATATACATGTAATTATCAATATTAAATTTACATATGTTAGATGTTAATTAATTTTATTATTATGACTTTATTTAAAGAGGGTAACTCAATTAGCTAAAAACTAATCTAAGGCAACTAATCAAAGGAAATTACTCATTTTTTGCTGCATATCTGAAGCCAATTAATATACTGGTTTGGAAAAAGGATATAGACTTTTTTTACTGATACATTTGATATGTTCAGTCCATGATAGGTTATTATCTACCAAAACACCAAGAAGACTATCATGACAGACCATTTCTAAATTTTTATCCTTCCATGTCATAGTTCATCACTTTCAAGTTTTGTTCTTTTTTCTGTGTTGAGATAAGTAATATTTTAGTTTTACCAGTATTAACCACCATGCCATTGCATTATGCACCAGCTGTCCAGTTTGTTTAAGGCATTCTGTAGATAAATTTCTAGTTCATGCTTTGCGCTTTGGATGTCTGACAATATTGTGTCATCTGCATAGAGATCTGTAGATGATATTGAGTCCCTTAGTACAAGAGGTAGGTCATTAATAAATAAAATAAACAGTAATGGACCCAGAAATGAGCCTTGTGGTACTCCACATCTAATTGTTCCAGGTTTAGACAGAACATTATTTTTATAAGCATGTTGTGTTCTCTCACTTAGTTATGAAGTAAACCATCCAACTTTGCTTTCATCACATTGGTAGATTTTCAGTTTCTTTAAAAGGATTTCATAATCCACCATGTCAAAAGCTTTCCTGAAATCTACAAATACAGATCCTATTATTCTACCTTGGTTATGTGCTTGAAGCCATTTATCAGTTAGGGAGATCAAGGCAGTCTCACATGAGTGTTTCTGTCTAAAGCCTGATTGATTAGGGTGTAACAGCAAGAGTTTGGTTAAATATGATATCAATTAACCATGGACATGCTTTTCAATAAATTTTGACAAGTTTGGTAGTATTGAGATTGGCTGGTAGTTATCAGCATCATCCTTAGGCCCAGATTTGTGAATAGGAGTTACTTTTGCAGTTTTCCATATTTTGGGGACATATGAGGCTGCAATACTTAAATTGATTATGAATGTTATGCTATCTACAATAGCAGAGGCAGAAGATTTAATGAGTTGTGGACCAATCTGATCAAGTCCTGTAGCTTTCTTAGTATCATGTTCACTGAGACATTTCTTAACAAAGTTTTTTGATACTGGTGGAATAATAGAAAAACATACCTCCTTAGAGATTTTGCTGCTGCAGAACTTTTTCAGTTTATTAAAGTTGTTTTCAATCACTGGTTCTTGCAATGTCACTGTCATCAGTGACTATGGTGTCATTCACCAGAAGTGAGTGAATCTTTGTGTGTTTCTCCAGTGAGTTCATTGAAGACTTTCCAAATGCAGTTTTTGTTGCTCCTTTTGTTTTCAAGCAATGATTGATAATAATTTTGTTTAGCTTTTTTAATCATACTAGTTATTTTATTTCTTCATACTTTATATTGTGCATGGTTTCCCATAGCCTTGAATTGGTCTTGTGATTTTATAACATCATGGATTTCAGATGTAAGTCAATTAGGTTGGATTTCATTCTTTACTCGATGTACTTTCAGTGGTGCATGCTTAGAAACTATATCCAGAAAAAAGTCAGCCCACATCCTCAGAGCTTCATCAAGATCATCCAAATTTTGAATCATACTCCATGGAACTTTATATAGGTCATTAAGAAATTGTTCTCATTAAAATTTTTGAATGATATGTAAGTGATAGTTTGTGTGCATTTTTCTTATTTTTCTTGCATTTAACTTTTTTTGTCACAAAAGTAGGATAGTAATAAGAACAACACAACATGAATTTGCTTAAAAATAACACATTTACTTTGTTATTTGTCTCTCTCTTCCTCTCATCCATATGATAATTCTCATTCCAGAATTTTGGAATCATTGCTCAAACAAATCTAGAATTTTCAGGAAAAATGTTTAATGTTTGTTTATTGGTCATATAAAATGTATTTTTTTCTCTCTAGTGTATTTGTTGCATTTGATTTTATTCATTTAATCTGCTAAGTATTCAAACAATCATTGTTATTATACAATATCTTCAATATATTAATTTTGGAAACAAAATATTAACATTATCATTCATAAGCTACCTGTTTGTGTAGTACGTTATTTTTTTGTCATGACCTTTGACCATGATCAAGATATAATTGAGAAATGATCATTTAACTCATGGCACCTAATCATTTTTGGCACAACTACAAGATGATTTTAAGAAAACAAAACACGTTGATACAATCATGAATTCAAGAGAAGTAAAGATTACAAAACTTTCAAAATAGATACTATTGTCTTCATGTTGGAGGTCTCATCAGTATCCTTTTTAGCAAGGAAACATCAAGATATATGAGAAGACTTAGTGAAAACCTGAGAGCCCTAAGTGGCTGAGTGGTTGAATGTGTTTGCCATGACAGATAACTCACACATCTCACCTCTGTCTACACAAGTTTGAGTGCCAGCTTGACCAATAAGAATATGTGAGAAAGCTAATGCCATTAGCTTCTCTGGGTTGGTGGTTCTACCCAGTGTCCTCCACTAAATATTCAGGCTGCTATGTGTAGCCTATCATGTGCAAAAAATGGCAATAAACCCCACAAAACCAAACCTTTGTGAAAATCTCATTAATATATAACCCTACCTGCAAGATAATAAGATTTTGAAAATGGCTACACTTTACCATCACAATGTTTTTTTTAGGAACAACTAGATTTTGTATCTTCAAGTTAAAACAAGGTTCAATCATATTGTTTTCACTTAGCATGTACTTAAATGGGCCTGCCTTTGCAGTAGATGTGGGTGATCAACAAGGACTTCTCATGAAGTTAAATGTGAAATGGCATTGTACTTTTGTTTGTAATGCCGGCATGATTGTTGATATTAGCTATCTTGGTATTAGAGCCATTTCATTATGCCCAATGACAATAAGGCTGTCATCAAGTAGAAAAAGTGTCTTTCTCCTTGAACATTTTAGCATTAGTGTACAAAGTAGGCTACCTTCAGCATAGTCCCCAGGTCTGACTAAGAATACAGCTGCATCCTTTTTGCTCCAATCCCCAAACCTGTTGTATGCCTATAGTATGACAATTAATAACAACTGAATCAAAATGGTACCAAATTGCACATTAAAGCACATTGCATGTAAATATGCTCTTGCCACAGCTGCATCAGTTAACAATCATGGCACAGTATGGCTTAGGTTATGAAAGATTGCTTGGCCTAACAATGGAAAATCAGGCTAGTTGAAGACTGATGTGAACTGTCCATTTTGTATGTTGGGTTATTCATAGATGCATGTGTTTAACACACCTGACATCCAGACTATTTCTATCTATCGTGTTACACCTTTGCTTGCATTTTCTGTGTGTTTTACCAACCCATGAAAAGTTTGGTGTCTCAACAACCTCATGTTGAGGAGAATGGCTAAACTAAATGGTAAAAGGTGGCATAATCAACCAATGACACTCTCATCCCCTTAACATACTCCCCTGTCATTATCTTTTGGGCCTCTTTCCACCACTGGCACCTCATCTGTTCATTGGCATAGATCAGATTTTTGGGATGCCCTTGACTGTCACTTAAACATAATGCTGATAAGAGGACTGAAGAAACGTTTTATATCATGCATGAAATTAGCAGGATTTTTTTGCATACTCAAAACAGCAAAAACATCACCTTTACACACATTTTACATACATGATGAGGTTGATATTCCACACAGGGTCACACTTGTTCAGCACCATCCTGTGATGAGTGATGACACAGCAGCAGTCAGTTGTAAAGGATTGCCATGTATTCCATGTATTGCTGCCTGACCATGCATGATAGTTCCAAGGGGAAACAACTTCAAATTCTAAGGATTGCCATGTATTCCATGTATTGCTGCCTGACCATGCATGATAGTTCCAAGGGGAAACAACTTCAAATTCTAAGGATTGCCATGTATTCCATGTATTGCTGCCTGACCATGCATGATAGTTCCAAGGGAAAACAACTTCAAATTCTAAGGATTGCCATGTATTCCATGTATTGCTGCCTGACCATGCATGATAGTTCCAAGGGGAAACAACTACAAATTCTAAGGATTGCCATGTATTCCATGTATTGCTGCCTGACCATGCATGATAGTTCCAAGGGAAAACAACTTCAAATTCTAAGGATTGCCATGTATTCCATGTATTGCTGCCTGACCATGCATGATAGTTCCAAGGGGAAACAACTACAAATTCTAAGGATTGCCATGTATTCCATGTATTGCTGCCTGACCATGCATGATAGTTCCAAGGGGAAACAACTTCAAATTCTAAGGATTGCCATGTATTCCATGTATTGCTGCCTGACCATGCATGATAGTTCCAAGGGGAAACAACTTCAAATTCTAAGGATTGCCATGTATTCCATGTATTGCTGCCTGACCATGCATGATAGTTCCAAGGGAAAACAACTTCAAATTCTAAGGATTGCCATGTATTCCATGTATTGCTGCCTGACCATGCATGATAGTTCCAAGGGGAAACAACTTCAAATTCTAAGGATTGCCATGTATTCCATGTATTGCTGCCTGACCATGCATGATAGTTCCAAGGGAAAACAACTTCAAATTCTAAGGATTGCCATGTATTCCATGTATTGCTGCCTGACCATGCATGATAGTTCCAAGGGAAAACAACTTCAAATTCTAAGGATTGCCATGTATTCCATGTATTGCTGCCTGACCATGCATGATAGTTCCAAGGGGAAACAACTACAAATTCTAAGGATTGCCATGTATTCCATGTATTGCTGCCTGACCATGCATGATAGTTCCAAGGGGAAACAACTTCAAATTCTAAGGAATGCCATGTATTCCATGTATTGCTGCCTGACCATGCATGATAGTTCCAAGGGGAAACAACTTCAAATTCTAAGGAATGCCATGTATTCCATGTATTGCTGCCTGACCATGCATGATAGTTCCAAGGGGAAACAACTTCAAATTCTAAGGACTGCCATGTATTCCATGTATTGCTGCCTGACCATGCATGATAGTTCCAAGGGGAAACAACTTCAAATTCTAAGGACTGCCATGTATTCCATGTATTGCTGCCTGACCATGCATGATAGTTCCAAGGGGAAACAACTTCAAATTCTAAGGATTGCCATGTATTCCATGTATTGCTGCCTGACCATGCATGATAGTTCCAAGGGAAAACAACTTCAAATTCTAAGGATTGCCATGTATTCCATGTATTGCTGCCTGACCATGCATGATAGTTCCAAGGGGAAACAACTTCAAATTCTAAGGATTGCCATGTATTCCATGTATTGCTGCCTGACCATGCATGATAGTTCCAAGGGGAAACAACTTCAAATTCTAAGGATTGCCATGTATTCCATGTATTGCTGCCTGACCATGCATGATAGTTCCAAGGGGAAACAACTTCAAATTCTAAGGAATGCCATGTATTCCATGTATTGCTGCCTGACCATGCATGATAGTTCCAAGGGGAAACAACTTCAAATTCTAAGGAATGCCATGTATTCCATGTATTGCTGCCTGACCATGCATGATAGTTCCAAGGGGAAACAACTTCAAATTCTAAGGACTGCCATGTATTCCATGTATTGCTGCCTGACCATGCATGATAGTTCCAAGGGGAAACAACTTCAAATTCTAAGGACTGCCATGTATTCCATGTATTGCTGCCTGACCATGCATGATAGTTCCAAGGGGAAACAACTTCAAATTCTAAGGACTGCCATGTATTCCATGTATTGCTGCCTGACCATGCATGATAGTTCCAAGGGGAAACAACTTCAAATTCTAAGGACTGCCATGTATTCCATGTATTGCTGCCTGACCATGCATGATAGTTCCAAGGGGAAACAACTTCAAATTCTAAGGACTGCCATGTATTCCATGTATTGCTGCCTGACCATGCATGATAGTTCCAAGGGGAAACAACTTCAAATTCTAAGGACTGCCATGTATTCCATGTATTGCTGCCTGACCATGCATGATAGTTCCAAGGGGAAACAACTTCAAATTCTAAGGACTGCCATGTATTCCATGTATTGCTGCCTGACCATGCATGATAGTTCCAAGGGGAAACAACTTCAAATTCTAAGGACTGCCATGTATTCCATGTATTGCTGCCTGACCATGCATGATAGTTCCAAGGGGAAACAACTTCAAATTCTAAGGACTGCCATGTATTCCATGTATTGCTGCCTGACCATGCATGATAGTTCCAAGGGGAAACAACTACAAATTCTAGGGATATGCCACTTATGGTGTTATTTGCTCCCTTATTAATGCTCTGTATTTCCTAGCTGTAGCCATGAAACATGAGCTTAAAGGAGAGGTTAGTCTGAAAGGCTGCATCTGGTAGTATGCATCTTACCATTCAGCAACTCATAATCATGTCAATTCAATTCCCTAATACAGCAGCAGCATCTGAATGGGTCATCAGCAGAAGCATTGCCTATATGTATCATGGCAGCATAGGCATTTTGTATACTCTGAAGCATTATAAGTGCCTATATGTATCATGGCAGCATAGGCATTTTGTATACTCTAAAGCATTGCAAGTGCCTATATGTATCATGGCAGCATAGGCATTTTGTATACTCTGAAGCATTGCAAGTGCCTATATGTATCATGGCAGCATAGGCATTTTGTATACTCTGAAGCATTGCAAGTGCCTATATGTATCATGGCAGCATAGGCATTTTGTATACTCTGAAGCATTGCAAGTGCCTATATGTATCATGGCAGCATAGGCATTTTGTATACTCTGAAGCATGGTAAGTGCCTATATGTATCATGGCAGCATAGGCATTTTGTATACTCTGAAGCATTGCAAGTGCCTATATGTATCATGGCAGCATAGGCATTTTGTATACTCTGAAGCATGGTAAGTGCCTATATGTATCATGGCAGCATAGGCATTTTGTATACTCTGAAGCATTGCAAGTGCCTATATGTATCATGGCAGCATAGGCATTTTGTATACTCTGAAGCATTGCAAGTGTCTATATGTATCATGGCAGCATAGGCATTTTGTATACTCTGAAGCATTTCAAGTGCCTATATGTATCATGGCAGCATAGGCATTTTGTATACTCTGAAGCATTGCAAGTGCCTATATGTATCATGGCAGCATAGGCATTTTGTATACTCTGATCTGCTGGAGAGGCAGTCTGAAAGGCCAGATTGGAAGTATGGCATCTGATCATTCAGCAGCCTCAAGTAAAGCTGCATATAAAATATGTTCCCAAATGTGGCTATAACATGCTTCAGGCTGTGTGTGGCAATGGAAATGGCAGCATTTTGTTTACCCTGATAGACTGTGCTAGTCCACTGTGTCCATCAACCAGAGATCCTTGTAGACACCACAAACATCTGCATTATCAATACAGGCCACTTTGTTCCCCTTATTATAGGGCTTAATTTAGTTATTTCAGGTGCTATGGTATTTTTATAAGCTTTTAGAAGAAGATATATTTGTGTTTAAATGTTGTAAATAATCTCCATAAATTTAATATTAGTATGTCTGTGACAGAGCAGAAGCTCTTTAGTTACTTCAGAGGCTGAGATTCTACATGAATACCATATTATTATCAGTACTCAAAAGGCAATGGTGTCATGTTACAGTGCTAGCTGAGAAACTGAACAAAGAAGTCATTTGGATTATGTGTTTGTAAAGCTAATTAAAATCAATTATAGCAAGTTTGCCTTAATATTTAAACACTAAAATTAGTGACCAATTGTAAGAAAATTTTAATCTGTTTTAGTAGGTAAAAAGTGCTTAAAATAGAGCTAGGTAGTTACAGTTTAATTTTGAAATAATCTGCTCATAAGGATAAAGTTTACAAGAAATTTCATATTTAATATAATATTTTTTTTGAAATTCTAACATACAGTACCAGTGGGAAAAGAGTGTGTATGGAGAGGAGATATATGACTTTATTTTGGATTACATAAGTTAGATTTTGTACATTTTGATATGAAGAGTTAGATAAAGGGTCTGCACATAACACAATCACACCATAAGTTTAGATCTAGAAATGGTCTTCAGGAAATGCTCTCTGCGAAGTCCAATGAGATTGTTTTTAGGAAGGTTATAAGCCAGGTCAAACATAGTGCAGGGAGTCACAATAAGGAATATTGCAATGCACAGCCTGACTCTCTCCTAACACCTCCCGCAAGACAAGCGAATGGGCATAAAACGGGTGCTAGGAACCATACTAGCATACACCCAGGTGAGATCCTGGTATCGCAAGCTCATGCTCTCTAAGACCCCCGTTAAAGGTACAATGCAGGGGTTGAGTGAGAGGGCCTCTTTCTTCACAAAACCAAAGATCATCACTTTGACTCAAGAAGACCGAACACAAGCCAGACATGATCCTTTCAACTCCTCATCTAAAATAAAGTAACCAAACAAATTCACCAATTAAGTGTCATATTTATGGAAGGGCGTACCTTCACTCACATTGGGAAAAGAATTCAGAACAACGGTAAGTACGCTATGTACACAAAATTCAAACTAATACCGTCTTCAACGCTCCAAATTCACAACTCAACTACTGCTTGATCAATTGAATGGGTGGCCTACACTACATTGGTATAAGAAAATCCATTAGCACAACTTGACTTGATTTGACAATATGCAATGACCCTTGCCATGGGGCCAAGTCAATTGGTGGTAGGCTTTGTGGTTCCCTGGGTGGCTGTCTCAACGATGCTTTCGGGCATTATGTGTCATTCTTTCCTGGGTCACATACCTACTTCCTGGCTCAGCCAGGCCACATGGGTGTACACTGAAAGAAAATGGAATGAAAATGGTCAAAGGTCAACTGGTATTGCCAAAGCCCAGCTCATGGGCTAAAAGCTCAGCCTAGAGCTAAGTGCCTCTGGGGGAGGCAGGGCCACTCCAGTAGGGAGGGCATCTAGGCCGGGCTGAGAGCCACCTTATAAAGACTATTGCTCAGATAGGGGCAAATGGTCCAGCCTGGGGCTGTTATTTAGTTGTAAAAGCACTTGGTGCATAACCGACAATAATCCTTTACCATACCACACTGCAGAAAGTCAGCATGAAGAACTAGAAGTATCAGAGTTCCATTAAATGTAGGAAAGAAAAACCCTCTTGTTTGTAGCTAATTCCCCATAGTGCAGTTATATCAAACAGGTGCTACTACACCCTCAAGCTTTACACTGACCTTTTTTGATGTGGGTGTAGCTGAAGTTTTTTAGGATGGTATGGTTAGCATCAGTCAAGAACAACATGTTTTGTTAAAGGAACTATTTTCACTTGGTTTTTATGAATAATTGTTTTCCTGGAGAACAACATTACTGATTTGGACATTTTCCCAAAGATATTCTATATTGGAACCGGACAACACAAACAAATTGTGCTTTATTGTGTAAATTCTGGAATTTTCTGTTAGCCTTCGTCTGACATGGTCATCCACCATTTTTGACCGGAACTTCAGATACTTTCTGACTGTGTGTAGAACTTTTACAGGACTTATATTTCTAGTTCGAACAAAATTTGGATCATTTCTGTAAACCATAAATCTTGCTTAAATTATTTACACTATTTCATGTTTTCTAGGAAAATAAATTATCTTTGTTAAAATTTATAAAGCTTGTTGTATTCACTCTTTTCTTTTAATGTTACTTAGAACGAGCCATTACGTAACAATAATTATTTCTAAGTATACCAATAGTTGTTTTTTTCTGATTCCATTACACACAAACAAATTACTGGTAGTGTCACTGTTTTATGGAACTGAAATAAGGTTCACAGTAATTGTTATGTGTATTTAATTTATATTGTGTAGTCTGATACCTGCCCATGATACATGATAGCAGTTGGGCATACATGTCTAATATTATGTAGAGTAAACATGTTTACTAGGTTTGAGTTCTAGATACAGCCTTGATTCGGACCTAAGAATAGTCTAGCAACAAGTTTTGTTTACAGTTTGATGGAAATTTCATTAAGATGACCCTCATCCTGGTCCTCCAGTTGTGTCTTAGGGTTTTATATTAAGGTTGATTAGAATAACTCATTCCTTATCTTAACCTCAGTCTAAGTGGAATCAATTTGTGTTTCATTTAATATTTGAGAAGCATTATTTATTAATTTTAAATATTCACTGGCATTAAAAAGTGCTCATAGATTCTTTTGTGACTTAATTACTATTATTATGAATTCATTAAAGAATATTTTGGATTATATTATTGTGATACATCAAGACAATTAGCACACTGCCACATTCCAGGCTATTAGTATATAAGTAAATTCAAAACTGGAATTCATGCTAAACACCTCTAGATTTAATTTGGAATACTCTATTCTTTTGGACCTATGATACAACTTTTAAGAGTTTTGGGGATGTAGGCAAATAACTTTTATGTTGAATTTTTTTACAAAATATTTCTTTTTCACTCTTTTCTGTTACTAAGTTTAAAACCATAGTTTTTTAACAGAAAAAATATTTTAACACCAAATAATCTGGGTATTATTATTTTTCTGTAGAAAAATCTTACTGTGACATGAAATGTGTTCTGATCAGACCTGTGATTTTCTGGATGAGTAGCAGCACACATAAATGCAAACCATGCTAATTTACCAAGAAATGATGATAACATTTTTTTTTCAACAAAACTAACTTTAACTCCTTTTAGGAGCCATAGAACTTCTAGTTTGAAAAGCATCCCACTCATAATCCAACTGTCACAGGTTCATCACCAAGCCAGCCTCAGTCTATCTTGAAGAAAACATTAGTTCCCATTCCTTAGCATGATATAGCCAATAAGTGCCTTTAAAATCAACAAAAACGAGATGCTTAAGTCATTGAAAAGACAGTAGGCTGTGGAGATGAAGAGTTTAAAAGAGTACCAATATATCATTTCTTGTGAAAATGTTGGTGGAGAAGGTGATGATGCATCTTTTGAATTTCAATCCTGAAATGAATCTATAGATATTTACAAACATTGTGACACCTGGCATACACAAGCTGACAAAATTTACCTACAGTAATAATAAATCTCTAGTGTCATTTTCAATAATGTAATAACTGTTAAAAGCAATATATAACCTGATATACTTATATGTAATGAAAAATTGGTACTTACATTCTGGCATGATGGCCTATTATTATCTTTAGGTCTAGCTATGTCTATGTATGTAAAGCTCTCATTATAAACCAGCTTGCCAATTGCATCACACTTTGAGACTATCCTTGCCTGAGCCTGAATTATCCTCTCCTGGATTTCCTTCAATGTATATAGACAGATGGCGCTCCGATTAGTCCATGGATTTTCTGCATCAGTACCAAAAGCAAAAGTGGCAACAAGGGCCTGATTAGCTTCAGCTGAAGACAGCTTGTCTCCAAGTTCTATCAGGCATCCATGTTGTACAAGATTGAATTTATCTCCTTGTGAGTTCTTACACTCCAACTCTAAATCAATGTATGAGTAAAAGCTATCATCATCTTTACAGATTCTAATCAACTTTGATACATAGGCTGAGTTAATGTCATTTTGAAACTTTTGGTTTGTAAGAAAGTAGACATGTTTTTCAGTTTGAAATACAGCTCTGAAGTAAATAAAATAACTGTTCTTTATTTCTTCCTTTATTTTAAGCCATCTTGGATTAACAACACCATTTAAATCCTTTTCTATGATATTAAAAGCATATGTGGAGTCTGTGACCCTGTTTGTTATGAAATAGTATGGAAGACCACTGTCTGTTTCTTTGTCATATGTTAGTCCAACATACAAATCTGTACCATTACTTGTAAGTAGACCAACAGCTGGTTTGTTCCGATTCCCATACACATATAAATCTCTTTTAACATTACTCACGGAAACTTTGGCAAGATGTGTAGCATTATACAATGCACACATTCCATTGGCATCAATACCACAGACAATCAGGGTATTATTATTTGTCTTTAATAAAATCTTGCTGTAGCATGAATCACATGTCTGAATGGAATTCAGGATACTGAGGTTCCCAATATGCAACTTATACAATTTACCATCTCCTCCTATGTACAGAACACCATTTTCCTCATCCACCACAATATTCCTTAGATTATCACGGCTAAAACTGTTGTTGTCTGAAATAATCCTTCCAAAGAGTGCTGTAAGGACTATCAGATTCACAAAGGACAATAAACTGGTCTTAGACATCATAATCAGCTCTATAACCCAGATGTTCCTGAAATCGATAATTACACATTAAACTGACATTATATCAAGTTTTTATTTATAACTAATTCAGTTAGTTTTTTCCACAAGATGTCTGTCTATTTATAAAAGATAAAGGAATGGACTTATCATAAGATGTAACTTCTAAGGCAAAACCTAAACCTTTTACAATTTTTAGATGGAATTATCTTTCAGGCATTTTTTTTTCATTTATACTATGTGTAACAAGTTGTATAACACTGTAACCTCATCCCAAGAAAATAAATTCTTTTTGAACCTAAATATGATAAGATGTGACTGGATGACCTTGCTAATTTATCCAATTCTGACAAGAGAAGTTTTATAATACATATGTAAGCAAAATTGTATTAATATCATCCCTAAATGCAAAAAATCAAAACATGTAAAATTGAATATACATGTTTGATGCATGGCTATTAAAGTTGTTATTATGTATTTCATAAGCTTTATGGTGATTACAAATCTTTATAGTGGACACAGAGTCCTTTTTGTCTGCCTCATGTGATGCAAAAAGCATCTCTAAAATCTTCTGACCCTTAAAATGTCAGTGATTTAGTGAGATCATAGGCAAGGAAGGGATGCCAATCTGATCCCCTTCCCCATATCTACTGTATGTAAGCCAATTCCAAATCTCAAGCAGAATTCAATGTTAGACTGAAAGAGGAAGGAGTCTCAACCCAATCCCTATTCCCATAACGACTGGTGACTGGTCAGACTACAGTATTTATAGGAAGACTTTTCCTCAGAACTAATGGATTTGTATCAAAGCTGTCCCTTTTCTGGGTGGCTAGATCCTATTGATAATTACAGGCTTTGTGGATTGAATGGGTGCTTCTCCTCAGTCACTGGCAGGTACTTAGCTTACTCTCAGCCAACATCAAGATCAACTAGCTATTCCCTCAAAGACATGATTCCCTCTCTGTATTTCTCTGTATTATAGGACTGAAGAGGGTGCTGCAACTCTCTCTCAGCCCTATGGATTTGACAATGTGCTGCACCCTAATGGCGGTGTGCAATTTATTTCCCCCTTCATTCATTCCTTGGGAGGAGTTTCACAGGGTATATATATTGTATGAGATTTTTCCAATGCTATGATGAGACACAAGTGACTTGGTGATTGAAAAACCCAAATATTGGATGAAAGGAGGAATGCCATTTGTATCTTCTTCCCTTTGTAAGTTTGTCTATTTTCTGAAGGATTCTCATCTAACCATACACTGCGAAAAGGGACAACTATTTGCCCACACTACCCCACCTCTGCTTGGGCATTAATGTTTGAAAAGAAATGTAACTTTTATGAATTATTTACATGAAACAATGTAAGTAAAATTTGAATAGCAAGATCTTAACACTTCCCAGCTGTTATCTATATTAAAAGAATTAAAACAACCACAAAACAAATGTTTTAATGACAATGGCATCAAAAAAACTTTATTGGGAGTACTACAGACAAAACTTGGCAAATAAAAACAGGATGCTAATAATAAATAAGAATACTATCCTATACTGAAATGTATTATATCACTAAACACATATAACTGATTGTATTAGGACTGGTATGCAACCTCCTTCCAAAGAACAAAATAACAAACATAGGATCAAGTGGAACATGAAGTCTTTTTTGTTTTTACTGTATTAGAAACAAACAAAAAACACCATACTGACTCAATATGAATTGGTAAGAAAAAGGTTAACTAAATACTGAGCTAGACAAAGGAATAAAATAGCCCTCTGTCACATCAAATGTTACAAGGACCTCTGTGCTAGGGGTGGGTGCTTGGGGTGGGGGGTGGAGGGGTAGTTTAAAGTAACCTAAATGCAAGGTTATGATAAAAATGTAACCAAGAACCTATGTCTAATACTTTATCTGTGGGAAATTTCACCCTGCAAAAATTATACAAATAACTAAAATGTAGTTTTGGAAGAGGGGGTGTAAACTAATTTAATTTATGTGACATTTACCCATCAGTACTGACACTGTAGCCTACTGTTCTTATTCATGATGAAAATCCTCTTCCATTTTTATGTAAACACATCTTCCCACTGAGCAGAGAATTGTCAGTAGGACAAAGTCTACCCACTGAGCAGAGAATTGTCAGCAGGACACAGTCTACCCACTCACTTTACATAGTACTCAAAACAGTCATCTTTTTCACAGAAACCAATTATCCTAGAACATCAGAGCTGGGTGGGAGGAGGGAAATTGGTAGGTAAGTACAGTATTGGTTTCCCCCCCCCTGACCCCACCCTATCCCCCAAAATATATTAACAGCAGTAATACATAACCAATAACTAACGCATATCTGAATTTCTCAGTCAGATGGGTTGGTGGATGTGTTACACTAATTAAACTGGAAAAGAATGGAATACATTCACCATTTGGGGCAGAAATCCACCTTACTGTATGTTGGTGTTTCTCTAGGCCACCTTTCCTCTCAGAAAAATGCTTGAGCTCTCTTGTTCAAAAAAATATAAGTATCATAAAGAGAAGTTAGTATGTGATCACCAAAACAACATCCTCCAAGAAAAAATGATTTAAGCATGCTCATGAGGTTGTAGTTGTAGGGTTTAACACCATCTATCAGCACAAGATAGGCTATACATTGCCGCAGTATTAACGGTGGAGGGAGAACCCTGGACAACCACAGAAAGAACTACTGTCCCACAAGAAACTATTGGCAAGCTTTCTCACATACCCACATTGGCCAAATACAAGATTCGAACCCATGTAGACAGAGGTGAGATGGCAGTGATCCATAGCAGTGAGCACTTTAGACAACTCTGCAACTTGGGGGCCCCCCTGTTCATGAGGTGGTGGCGAATTAAACCTCAGAAGTTTTTAGTTTCATAAAATAAAGTTCTCTTTTGTTAAGGAAATTTTACCGGTAGTAACAAACCACATGAAATGTTGGGAGCTGAAATAAAGACAGTGATTTTAAAAGGAAGAAAAATACATTTTACTCTTCTTTTTCTTTCTAAGAACAATTTGAAATAAAATCATTGTGTCATAACAGAGTATAAATGCCTATTTTGATCATTCCATTCAGAGATTCAACTGAGACTGTGGATCTCTATAGGTAGTGGCTCTACCAATTGTACTCCATCTTTTTATTGTGCTAAAAATAACACTTGGCAAACAAAAAAAAAAAATTCACAATTGCCACTAAACCAGCAACAGTCACTGAGTCAGTGTTGATAGACAAGGCATGAAATCTTCTCACAGACACCAAGGCAAAAAAAAGGTCTTAAGTATGATGGATCTGGAAGGAATCTTCACTCAGTGGTTCAATAGTTCGTACTTTTTCATTAAAGACCACAAAACACAAGACAGATTCCATCTTTGTGTAATAGAACAGGAGATACATCCCTACAGTTCAAACTACTCAATGGGATTAGAAAGGTGCAATCCAAACCAATTGCCATGCCCTGAGAGAATTTAAGTGTGTTGGAAATGGTTGCTTTATAGCCCTTGATTGTCAACATCTCAAAAAGAAAAAAAAAGAAAATCAGTTACTTAACTATCAGAGGAAGAGATATGATCAACATGTTTCCTACTGGTTTTAAAATGATAAATTCACAATATATTACTGAAAAAGATGGAATTTTCTTTGAAGAGTAAATTAAGCCATCTTAAAAATTGTGGTCAACCAAAAAAGTCAAGTCTAGTGTGCATGGACCAGGGTTACAGGGTCAGGTTAGAGCTTGCCAAAAAATTACCCTCTGGAAGGGTGAATTCTCAACATAATGTAATGGGTATAGCATGGAAAGAAGCAAGCTATGCATTAACAACAGGTAATTATTACTGACATTAAAATATCTCTAAGATAT
Source organism: Potamilus streckersoni (assembly GCA_016746295.1). Lineage (NCBI taxonomy): Eukaryota > Metazoa > Mollusca > Bivalvia > Unionida > Unionidae > Potamilus > Potamilus streckersoni. The sequence continues at coordinate 910,852 of JAEAOA010001802.1, read as the reverse complement.
AGTCTTGCAGTGAAGAAACTATGTGCAAATATCAAAAATCAACAGACTCAGAAGCCAAAATTTAAAACACCAAAATGTAAACTATAGCCTTTATTTTGAAGACCTTTGAAAACTCAAAGATTCTATAGGGAAAATAATATTAAATTCATTCTCAAATGTCTGCAATTCTACCTTGATTCAATGTAAATATATATGCAATCAAAATTATTTGACTGTGAGCACTTACATTCTAATCTCATGCTTAAGGCATTTTGTGACAGGTTCAGATCTATGAAACATACTAATGATCTGATCAATCTAGGTGTTTTCAAGGGTTAAGAAATTTTATATAATCATTTCTCATTACACCAACATTCCCCATGATGGGATATTCATTAATGAACATGACTGCTTGGAATAAACATTTGGCCACTACAGCAGAATGTACGAATTCCAATAACTTTTATTTTTGTACTAATATAAACTCAGCCTCAAGGTCTAAAATGTACTGAACAAATTTGTGAAAGGTTTGACAATTATCGGCATGGAAAAATATTCTGATAATGTAACAAACTCTGTTCAAAGCAGAATTTTATTAACACATACCCAAGAAAATGGATCTCCTACCTAATAAGGAACACAGTCCTTTGATCAGCTTCGATTACTGCTATAGGCATTTTTGACTCTTTGACCCCCTCCCTCCCATGTGGAAGCTGCCAAGAGTAGAATGGTTGACAATGAGTTAAATTCAAACAGACTAATCAAATATAGTGGACTAGTGGGCTCAAATAGAATGGAGGCATGGTCTAAACTTTAGGCAAGAATAGGCAACATTTACATTGGAAACTTTCACTAAGAATTCAGTGTACTGTACTAAGGATTTAGTAAGAGTACAGTTGCATGCATCTAACTCAGATCATGGTGCCTTAGGAAAAGCAACCATGAGGTTAAGCAATTTCTGAAAAAAGGCCACTCTGAGATTTGTGGTGAGTTATTTCCTAAAGGGCAACTGGAAATGGTTTTAAAGCTTTGAAAGAAGCTCCCAGTATGGCTTCATGAGGCACCAAAATAGCAGCATGAAAAGAGGATAAACTTCCAGGGTGCACACATGAGGCAGCACAATAGTAGAAAGAAACAAGAAAGAAGTCAAAAGTGGAAGGAAGAAAGAAGACAGGTGTTAAGTAAGAAGTAAACAGAGGAAGGAAGGAGAAAGGAGGAGGGAAGGAAAGAAATAAGGAAGGAAGGAAGGAGAAAGACTGAAGCAGATGAAAAGAAACAACACAAATAGCAATGACTCTCTCACATGTATATCAAAAGTTCAGAATGATGTTAATTACTATGACTACTATATTAAGCAAAAATTGAAGCATGTACATTAAACATATTTATTAATTTGATCCTTTACATTTTTATAAAATGTTATTTATTGAATCTTGAGTTGTTCTATGTATTTAAGGTGTGAGCTCTGCTGACCAGGGGCTCAAATTTGTTAATGCAAAAATTTTTGCAGTATTTTTTATAATTCTGTAGCTGGATCATGACAGATAATATCCAGTCATACATAAAACAAGCATCAGTAGCTTTTTACTAATGGGAGAGAGATACCCTTGACCTTAACTGCTACATATTTTATTTGATCTCATCATACAATATGTCCTAAAAATGTAATGGGTAAATGCACTTTTCACCTAAATTAATCATCATATATGTATTACTGTGATGATCAAGTGATCTTCTCAAGTATTAATTGTAGACGATTATGTATGCATTACAATCATCTTGACCAGATATTAATATGTTCATCAGATGTTAAAATGTTGCTGGAGATTTTTTCATTCTTTAAACTGATAAAGCCTATCTGGAGTTGCAAAAGCCAGCATTTCATTTGCTCTTTCCATGAGTGAAATTTGCAAGAATTCTTTCAAATGGTCAAATTTGGTGGCCTATCTGTCATTTCCATTTTTATTTATGTAGCAATCTACTCTTTGCATTCTGTGTACAACTTATAATCATGAACAAACATTAAGCACACAATGTACACTAAATATACAAAACACCTGCAACAACCATCAAAGCATATCCTTGCCATCAATAGACAGCAAAATCATCACATGAATTTTGCCAATTGCCTTGTGCATCATTTTGATCACAAGCTTCTCTCTTAGAGACAGACAGGATAAGGGATGACAGACTGCAACATGTCAACTCAACAAGAAATCTTAAGAACAGAACTCCAACCTGGACATTGATATTGATTGATGTCAAAAAAGCCTATGACACTGTTATTTGTGTGGACCTTTTTGGAAGATCAAGGCAGAATTTGGTTGCCCAGAAAAATTCATCCTATGATGGCATGCTTACTCTTGTCATGGACAACAGTAGGTCATCTGAACCATTCCCAGTCACAAATGGAATCAAAAAAAGCAGTGCAAAATTGCAAGCAACAAAAACGGAACTCCAGCATATCCTAAAAATAAATAACACCAAAGACACTAATTATCAATCAGGATCTCTAATCTATCTGTACCTCAGTGATGTAGCTGTGTGTACACAATACATCCAAAAGTCATATTGATAACCAGGGAGCTGAGATCAAGCTAGTATTATTGTTGTTTTCAGATCTATTGCTAAAAATAAATGAGAAAATAGTAAAATAAATGCATGTCACATTTGGATATGATGATTAGAGTTAATCTTCTGGGATAAATTACTAAACGTAACTGTAATAAAACATTTAAGTGTGATTACATCAAAATGCATCTTTTCTTTTTTTTTCTTTCTCTTTATTTATTACATTCCATTAAAATGTGCCTATATTTCTATCCTAAGTCAACTGTAGTAACAAGAGTTGACAGTACACAAAACTCATTATATCATGTTACATGTTATCATTACACTATATAGCTTAACAACTTTATACTGCAAGCAAGGACAGTCATAAAACTCACCTCAATTAAACACAGTGACTCCCTACTTTAAGTTCACACATTTAATTTCACCAGTGTTGATCCCCACTGTCTCCAGATAAGTAGTTAAATCCACAAAATGTCTCAAAGACTCCTTCATTACTCCATATTTTCAAATTCAAGTTCCTCAACCTACAAAAGAAGATATTGTACATGTATTTTTCAATAACTTATTTCACTAAAAAGGATGGTTTATATTAGTAAATTTCAATGAGCAAAGATATTTTATTAGGCAAGTAAGATAAGAAAATAATGTTCACAATGTTATTACACCATTAAATGGAGCCATAAAAGTGAGCTGCTTAAATGGAGCCCAATCATAAAGGCTATCATAACAGTGATTAAATACATAAATAGGTAATTATGGTAATGATGTGAAATCATCAATCCCCTCATCTTCTAAATTTTCAGGTTCTTGTCTTATGAAGCCCTAAGAAGCCCACTGTTCATCGGCTTGGATGAAAACTCCTGAGTTACAGAAGCTTATGGGACCAGTCTCTTCAGAGAGAGAAGCTGAACTCCCTTCATGTTCACAGTAACATCTTGCTGACTTCTGCAGGAAAAGTAAGGCAACTGCTTGATGAATAATAAAGACAAACTAGGCTAAAACATATCCAGGTAGTAGTGAATGAGGCATCACTCTTGGCAGCTTGAAATACCTGAACAGGTATGCTAAGTTAGAGTTTGTTCCCATGGCTGAATCTGTAGAAAAATTAAGATTGTTGAATAGAGCTGCCACACAGAAAAGGGAAGATAGGAAAATTAGCCATTGTGCTCTCAGATGGCCAGATAAAATTAACATGTTTCTTATTGCATAAATCCCCAAAGATTCTCCATCTGTCATCACCTTATCTCTTAGGTGCAGATTATCTCTTAGACTAAATAATGAGCTTGGCAACTGGCTGAAATAGTTCAATATCAGCCTAAGGGAAAAAAAAATAGAGAATGTGTGAGCTGTTGTGTAGGAGAATCTATGCTGTGACAGAAGGTTCCTCCTCTGGGCTAGTGTTCTGGGATAATTCACCAACAGGATGAGAAAACAGTGGGGTTAAGGAAAGGCTATAAAAAATGAATTTATCTTTGGAGTTTCACACTCATAAAGTACTAGAGAGATGATCCCAAAGATTAGAAATAAATCAGTAAATGGACAATCCCAATTCATGTTGAAAACATAAACTACCCAACTTCTGTCAATAACAACTGGTGAAACAAAAAAAATGGAAGCCTGCTGTTTAACCTTCCAAGTCCACCATTGGTGTCCCCCAAAGTTGAACAGGGAATTCAGTATTAATTACTTTCAAGATGATTCCATGAGGATGAGGACTAACTTATTTTCCATTACAGACTGTCATCAAAATTATATTTTCACAAGGCACCAAGCAAAGCAAACCTCTATTAATAGTAAACATATGTCTCTTGATATATGCTGATGTATCATTAGAGGAAACAGTCATACAGCAAACTCTTATTTTACTGATGCATTTCTGAAGGGCTAATCACACTGCCCTCATTTTCAAATTGTTGATGGAGAGAAGATTCATCTTGGGGCAAAAACCCTGAAGAAGCTCAAGATGAATGCTACACCCTCAATCAGACATGACTAGGAACTAATAAGAATTGGGTTAGAGGCATGCATGGGAATTCCACTACAAAACTGGCCATGATTTGTCCATGAAAGTAGATAATGGTAGAAATCTACACCTAAGAGAAATTTAAGTATTATGTGGATCCTTGTAGATTTTCCAGTTAACTATAGTCTGCCAATGGGAGCTATGTGGAATATAAAGTCCCCAGCAGATAAAGAATAGGAATGGCATAAAGGTGGTCATTGCTTTCAGTACCTCAAACAGGTATATGATCTCTATTCTGTCCCAAGGGACAGACTAATCCAATTTGTGAAGAAACGAATTCACATGCAGCCTAAATCTTGAGATGAAGTATAAGCTCTGATTTCTCTAGACTGGGCAGAAGACACAAACTGGTCACTGTGGACCAACAGCAAGGAAGACCTAGTCCAAGGGACTCTAGACAGTAATTGTGGTTCAACCAATCACTGGATGGAGGAATGGGACACTTCTTTTTTTAAGTGCACCAGGTTCAGCTGGTGGAAGAATATGAGGAACATAACTAGAGAAGGAAGATGATGAAACAGAAGCTGGTATCCACTTTTATTAATAGATAAAACCCAGCCATGGATTATTATGCCAGACTATACCTCTGGAAGAGGAACATACTGCAGAAGAGGGGAAAAAGACCCTAAGGCTGTTCACCCATGTCCTTTGGACAGGATGAAAGGCCCCAAACCTCCTTCCTAGGCCTGCAAGCATTCCTTTTCTCAGTCTGACTGCTGAAAGGGAGTTCTGAAATGGAGTTTTTGCTATAATTGGGGGCTGCACAGCTTCAAAAAAAAGTAATTCTAACAGACCCTATTCAATGGACCTAGAGTGCATACAAAGGGCTCTTGTTTCTGGTCTCTTTGAAATCTTAGAAACACAAGAGGGCATGCGACCCACCCCAATGATAGCCTCTGATTCCAAAGGAGCAGCCCTTAGAAGGTTCTTATTGTACTATATTAAGGCTTTGTAAGAGGAGGTGTAGAAAATCCACTGACAAAGCATGGACAATGATAACACGTCAAGATGATTTCACTGTTAAAATCTAACAAATGATGAAGAATAATTGTGACTGTTGATTCTACCCCTAGCAGCTTGAATGATGCTGCTGGAAAATGGTCAGCCTGGGAGACTAAGATTACTAGCAACCAAGCCTATTGTAGAAATGCTTTTAGTGTTTAAAGTGTGTGATAGGCCCAAGTACACATGGAAACACTCACTTTAATCACTTCAGGAACCAAAGTGGGAGGTTCAATTGGCCTGGAGGAACAGGTATGGACCATATGAACTACATAGCTTGATGATAAGGACAAGGGTCTCAACATGGGGACAACAAAACATTCAATATAAATTTACCAAAGTTACCCAGTGCAGTGCACTATAAATAGAACACCTGATGCCTTTTTGACTCATTACTGATAAGCCTGCCTGTTAACTGTTAAGCAGTGTAGTGTATGTTACATTTAAGATCAATTTTAACAAGTTAATTTTTTTGGTACACATCTATTATGTATAGAAAAATTTTAATGTGCTGTAAAATCTTGAGAGAACTCATTCATCATCAAGTCAGTGAAGCCACCTGACCAACCGTAGCTACCATTTCTCATACTCAAAATTAACAAGCTCTACATCTAAACCACTAAATCATCTGAATTTAAAAATGTATAAAAACTAATTGCTGCCCACATTAATATCAGAACCATTACTTAGTTACTGTCTAAAGCACTGACCATTACGGATCACTGCCATCTCACCTCTGTCTGCGTGAGTTGTAGTCCAGACTTGGCTAACGTGGGTAAGTTGAAAAGCCTGCCAGTAGTTTCTCATGAGTCGGTGGTTCTTCCCTGGATTTTCCAGGGTTCTTCCTTCTCCATTAATACTGGCCTATCTTGTGCTATAATATGGTGTTAAACCCTACAACAACAACAACTTAAGTTACTGAAGCTTTCATAGTTGTGATTCTAATCATGTAAACTCAAAAAAGTACTGAATGAAATCCACAGACTCCATTTTGGAGAGTGAAGAATACAAACCAGTTTCTTTATATAGTAGATTTTAACCAGAACTTAAACAGCAACCACATGATCTGACATAATTGTCATTTACACCAATGAATGATGTATCTAATAGGGGGTTTTCCTTGAAGGTGATATATCACCTTTAGCCTTCTGAGAGGAAGCAAACTGGTGAGGACATGAGCACCAGGTCCACTACCCCATGGGTGCATAATGGACTAAGGGCTCTGAAGTGGAAGTCCCCACATCCCATAAGGGTTCAGGGGTATAATTGGGACAAAGGGAACATCAATGTGGTCCATGTTCCTAGCCTGAGTCCTGTGTATGGATTAAAAATGCTACACTTGGTGGGATGGTAGAGGTGTGGCAAAAAGGGTACCTATGTCCTTACCCTGTCCACAAAGCGACACCGATGAGTGATAGAGATGACCTTATCTTCAACTGATTTAACACTGTATGTATCATGGGTGTGTTGTTTTTCCTCTCTAACATAATGTGGGCCAACATGTTGCCAGAAGTATAATATTTAATTTGGTGCTCTACCTCTCTGACAAGAGGGAATGACCTGCTGATATGGTGCTAAACTTCTTCAAGGAAGGGTGCAACCTGTTCAGTGGCTCTTTTTGTGGACACACTGCTCTACAAACTGTTCTAACATTATCCTATAATAATAATGAATGTCATCTGTCACAAGGTAGCCTAAAAAATTCTAAGTTCTATATGAAAAAGGCTGTGATACAGTTTCTAATAAAATCAAATAGTCAGTTGTAACACCGCAATTTATTAAAAACAACAGAAGACCACTTATTTGTGATATGTTGTCTACATCCGTAATTTCTCTGGTAAAAGTTTTGGCAGATGTCTGTATAAGGATATATTTTCATTGAATGGATGATAAATTTTCAGCATGAAAATAGGTTAGCTAAGAAATGGCAGCATAAGTAAATGCTGCTATTAAGAAATAGCAGCATAAGTATATTGCTGCTATTAAACTAAAGGCTTGGGACAGAGATCACTGGGAAAAAGACAGTAAACCTCATTAACCACTTTGTCAAAGACCAGATCTTTTCCCCACATTACCAACAATTGTGATGAGGCAGAGGATACAAAGAAAGGGTGTGCATGTTCTATGCTAAACTCATGTGAAACAATGAAGACAAAAAGGATATCCTCATCCTGTTCTTGCTCTGGGAGGGAGGACTATGCGACCTAATAAATTTATTCCCTCTGATGCAGTGGAAACATGCGGCTAAGAGAGACCCAAATCAATAATTCTTAATGTACACATAACAGACCATATGGCAGTCCCAGCAAGACGGGAAGAGTGACTTTCTACCCTACTGGAGCATTTGGGAGAAATGGCCTCTCTCCCTCCCTCTTTTGACCCAAGGACATAAGAGAAAGATGTAGGTCCACAGCCTGTAGCATAAACCTCTCTACCATGTGGTTCAAGCCCTGAAGGCCATGACTGTATACAGGGCATGGGCCAATTGCAACAATGCAGTGGAAGACTCCACATTAAGGAAGGAATTTAGAGGAATTGTATAAGAAAGGAGATCTGATCTTGGTCTGAACCCTTCTATAGTTAGGCATAATTCCCTAACAGGATGAAGCTACAGACTGGTAAAAAGGTGTCTTAACCATGATCTTTATCACCAAACCAAAAGGAATCTAATAACTGGTGACTGTCCCATGGTGACCACACAATGACCAGCCAACTAGGGTCCAGTGACCAGCTAGACTTATCAGGTGACTCCGGTCTGTAGGAACACCCTTCCCCAGATCTGAAAGACTTAGATCTAAATTCTCCCTTTCAAGGGTGGCTTTATCCCATTGATGAAACTGGGCTGCGGAGACTGCAGCTGCACTATATGAAAGTCAGTTTTGCCTGCTTTAAGCTGTGAGCAAGTAAAGGAGGAGAGCAAGATTCATTATTTATCTTAGTGAAAAAGAGACAAGGTGCTGCTTTTCCTTTGTGGGATTGAACGACCTGATTCTACCCTCATAGAATGGGGATGGTGATGCTCCTCCCCGACCAGAGAGAAAAGTGCACTCTTTAAAACTCTCTTGGAAGAGGGCCACCAACCAGAAAAGTATCTGAAGAGACTCATAATCATTCTCTGAGAGAAAAATAGCAACAAAGACAAAAATCTTAATTTATTTTCTGAGGATGACAAAGAAGGAACTCATTTCCATAAGCATGGCTAAGGTCAACCAAAGATAGGTGAGTAGGGCAGGTATTCCAGGAAGCTTTCCTGTGGTCATACCCTTACACATACTGACTAGCTATTTCTCAAAGCGACTGATGAGAAGAAGACTAATAGAAAATCTTCTACACAAGTAAATTTAAGTATTTGTCTGGAGTTAGTCTATGAAAATATGATAACCCATCCGACTTTGAATCAAATTCTTCTGCCTCGAACAGCCAGTTATATGCTGTAGGCCATTAATAACCAATTAACCAACATCAAAAGCCAAGGTGTTAAAAACAAATGTACTGAAAACAAAAGTATAGTACTATGAAGAGTGCACATTTAATAGTCTTCTTTGGGAATTATTAACCAGTGAGTGACCTTGACATTTGGGCAAAGTATGCATGCAGTTGTGAAGTAAACTTACATGTACCATAAAGAAATTATTTTCTACTTAGACCAACCATAACTGTAACATCTGACCTATAGATTCCAGAGTTTCAAAATACATCATAAAGAAAAAAGAAAATATGCAAAACAATAAAGTTTTCTTTCTTTCAGCCACAATAATCTTAACCTTCAAACCCCAAAAATCAACAGGCTTCCTTTTTGTCTCATATATATTGTTGTTATGACTCTGAGTAACAGAAAGAAGCAAATCCATAAAGTTTTGTAAAAATTAACAAATAATTTAATTATCAAAGTTATAAATGAAAATGTGAGAGGAACTTACATTATTAAGAAGTGAATCCAAAATAATCCTAAAATGGTTTTGTGAAAGTCCAAAAGAATTAAACTTTCCATATAAATTTCAAAACCAAGTATCATGATGTAATCAAGATGGCATCATCAGAACACCTGTGAAAAATTCACAATTCGAGAATAATACTTCCGACTAAATAATGAGCACTTCTATTTCCACTGAACAGTACAAACAAATGTTAATTCCCTTGAATAATATCTTAGGACAACATAAAACACATCTGCATACTTCAACAGGAACACAAGCTCTTTCCTTTTCTTATATATACACCTGCCACTACAACTATATTTCATGATATATGATCATATATATATATGATTTCATGCCACATAATGGATCTTACTACTCCTTTGCCTCACACAAATGTAAATATATAGAGACCATGATAAATACAAAAAAGTTAATATTACACCTTGAAAATTCATTTTTCAAAATAACTTGCTCATAGGTACTCATTACACGAAGAAAGGGAGGTGAACTCAGATCAAAATGTCACAGGCTTAATTACACCAGAGACATAGGTTCCAAAAAGGTCAATTCGAATGACAAAGATGATTTGTTGGTGGAGGTGGAATGTTCCTTGTTTGAGCAACAAAAGCCTAAGCGTGGATCAAAAACAAGCTTAAGTTGTCAATACAGGAGTGTATTCAGTTTTAACTCCTGACAAGGTTAAACCTTGCTGAAGCAGTATCCTGGACAAGGAAACTGTGACAATTTAAAAGTATGCAAAGTCATCACTGAGGTCTAGAATGCACTGTCCAAACAGTCAAAGAGTGCTAATATATCATTGCACTTAGAACCAATGTTAATCCCTACCTTCAGGATAATGGGACTGTTTAAAAAGCATAGGAACAATCAGTGACAATTACCACTGGATTCAGTCGTGGACTTTGTCATGCATATGTTTCAAACTGTCTTCCTTTCAATTCTGCAACTTCTGTTTCAAGTACCACAAACTCATAAGCCAGAATTAACAGATATGTAAATGAACCCATTTGCACTGCCTCAATGCTGGCGCTGACTAGCTTTATAGTAACAACCTAAATGGACAGATCTGACTAAGCTTAATGAATCTTAGAAAAGTGGAACTCAGTTGACTGGAAACAAGCAAAAGGATGCTGCTAAACAAAAAATGACCTCAACTTTTAAAAAGCAATGCACCTTTTTTAGAATGACCCTATTCAGGGGAGGGACAATCACTAGAACCAGAATTTTCAGCGACAAACCAATCACTGCAGCAAGAAAGGCTTAAAATTAATTCAGAAACAAAGAACAGGAGTTCTCAAACATGGAAAGGATCAGTAAAATCTTCCCAGGCCAATAGCATGCAGCATAATGCATGTAAACATGATATTTCCTATATGAACATTATACACCTGACACTTTTGTTGTTGGGAAAATTATTGCATGTCTTGAAGGATGGCAGAATGCTTGGATTCTGAATGCTGTTCAAGGTGATAAAATTGAGTTAGAACAGTGATCTGTAGAGACATATTAATACCAAACCAAATTAAATTCTCTTAAATTGAAGAGAGACAAATAAATGCTAAAATTCACAAATTTCTTGAAAAAGTATATTGAAAAAGTTCATTCCATGCCTGGATAATATTTTTTCATTCAACTTAATTAAGATGGGTCTTTCAGACTTATTTTGAATTTAAAATATTGCAACACAACTGCCAATAAGATACATTTCAAAATGGAAACTTTAAAAACTGCTGTTAATGCCATGTGCAAAAATTGTTTCTTTGCATCTGTTGACTTAAAGGATGCCTAATACTCTGTTCCTGTGTCTCAGAAATAAAATATTTATGTTTCATGTGGTTTGGGGATTAATATGAATTACCTGCTTGCCGACTGGTTTGGCATCTGAGCTTGTGTTTTCACCAACCTATGATTGAAGCCAGCTTGTACATCATTTGGATGAAAAATGTGGCATACATTTTTGAGAGTTTGTTAGGGGATTCTTTTCACCAGTGTAGGGAAAACATTCATGAAACAGAAAAATCTGGTTGATTTTAAATCCACACAAAAAAAACTTGTGGATTCTTTCTTGACTTTGTCTCCAAGACTGTCAGACTAACTCAAGATAAAACAGTCTAATTGCTCTGTGTTGTGATGTACTGAGAAACAGAACATTAGTATTTGTGAAATTGCTCAACTTCTGGCAAAGCAAACACTTAAAGATACACAAAGGTGATTTGATGCTTATTTATCCCCTTCTACAAAAGTTGGACATTGCTTATCTTGGTGGATATCTAATGTGCACTCCATTAATATAGTAGTCTCACATGGTGAACCACTGGTTGCTTGACCAATGCTAGCTCACTTGCTGGGGAGGGGGGAATCATACAACCAAAGATAAAACAGTGGTCATTGGGATCAAGTGTTAAAACTGTATCATATTAACTTCTTGGAACTGAAAGCCTGTCCTTTGACATTAAAATATTTTATGAAACATGCTCAAATGCAGATCTATATGAATAACTCTGTTGCAGTTTCAGAATTGAACACAAATGTGGGGATGAACCTTCCTGATTTATAATATCATCACATGATATCTACCAGTGGTGTGTAGTTAGGATTATCTGGTTAAGTGCTTCTCATTTGCTGGGAAAACTGAATATTGATGCTAATAGATTATCTGGCAATACAAATGAGGATTCTGAATGAAAGTTTAAGTTCTATAAGTCTTTAACACTATCATTAATGTGCATTGATATAAATGTGGATTTATTTGCTTCCAGGTTAAATCACAAATTTCCATGTTATATTTTGTACAGACCTGTTCCACAAGCCAAAGCAGTTGACAATTTTCAATAAGATGGAAATACAGTTATCATTATTGCTTACCACCTTTTAGTCTGCTGGGAGCACTCCAGCAAAAATGACCCAAGATGAAGCAGATCACATTGTGGTGACACCACTATGGCCAACACAACCTTGGCTTTTAAGCCTCCTGCATGCTGCAGTCTGTCCTTGCTTTCCATGGCCATGCCCATAAGAGATTCTGCATTTCACACACAATCTGGAACAACACCTCCTCCACAAATTGAAGATAGGTGTTTTTCACTTATCAAGACAGCAATCAAAAGTCAAGGATTATCAGACAGGGCTGCCTTCATCATCATCAATTCATGAACAATGTCAATGGAAAAACATTATTTGGGTCATCTCCAATAGTGGATGTTATTTTCAAATAAAAGACTGATTAATCTGCTTGACCTAGCTGTGAGCTTTGTTATAAAGTTTTGAACTAAATTAGTAGATAGAGTAGTAGGTTACATTTTTGTAAATACAGCTAGATCTGCAATTTCTTCATTAGTTCATCTTACTTCTTAATTCACTCTAAACACTAATGTTTTAAGAAATTTATGGGAGTGGTGATCATTACCAAGCCAAAATTACTCATTTGGAATCTGAATGCACTATTCCATTCAGTACTTCAGACCATTTTATTCAATAACAAACCATTTGGAATCTAAATTCATGATTTCATTTGCTGGATTAAATCATTTCATTTTAGACTTCATCATTTTATCTAAACACACATAAATTTGGAAACAGATTTCATCATTCCATTTTCTTCTTTAAATCATTTTATTTAATATCACGTCATTTGGAATCTGAATTCATCATTTCATTTATTGGTTTAAATCTTTTGATTTTATACTATGTAAATTCAATTAATAAAACACCATTTGGAATAACAATTCATCATTCCATTTTGTTTTCCAAATCATTTTATTTAATAATGATCATTTAGAAATTATGGTTTAATTTGTTGAGTTCAATCATTTCATTTTAGACTACATCATTTTATGTAATACCACTTTGTTGTAAGCAGATATCATCATTTTGTTTTGTTCCTTAAAACATTTTATTTCATACTAAATCATTTCATTTAAAACTATGTCATTTGGAATCTGAATTAATTATTTCATTTATGGGGTTCAATCATTTCATTTCATGCTACATCATTTGGAATCTGACTTCATCATTCCCTTTGTGGATTAAAACATTTCATTTCACACTACATCATTTGATTTAATACCACATCATTTTAAATCTAAATTCATCATTTGGTTTTCTTCGCTAAATCATTGCATGTGACACCACATCATTTGAAATCTGGATTTATCATTTCATTTCCTGGGTTAAATCATTTGATTTCATGCTACATCAGTGATTAATTTAATTTTGGCTGTTACCTGACCATATGGTGGGCTAGTGCCTGTACTTTTTTGAAATTCTAGGACAAGCCCATTACAGACAAGACTTAATTCAGTACAAAGGTTTTGTCAGCTTACAGATTTGTATAATGGTTATGTAATGTACAATGTTCTTTGGGTTATCTAGTTTACTAATAACACATACAAGTTCCTTCCCTTATTCAATCTGTTGTTAGTTTGTTCCAAAAATGGTAGCCTCTCCCTGAAATTTCATGGGATCATGAGGCACTTATGAGGAAGTGAAACTGATGACTTAAACTAGACGTACCAAGTTGACATTTGATTGTGATTTTATGAACTCTATAAGTGCCTTAGTGAACACATTCCCATGTTTAGTATGCTGCCTTGATTTAAGTGTCCTGTGCTCACAAAATTTAATGTAAAGTGGATTGGGCAAGTGGGCAACTAGATTTAAACTACAGGAACTAACATCACAATTACAACTACAACAAAACTGACCTTCAACCCACTGTTCCCTAATTTATTTAAGGAGCACCCTATCCCAAGTCAAATCCACATATGAAATTTCATAAAAACGATTAGCTGGCAAATTAATTCAACATGCAAATTCCAAAATCAAATTATGTGTTCAAGTGACCTGGATTTCTGATCTTTAAACTTCCATATAAACAGTTTTCTTCCTAAAAACAGTAAATACAGTACAAGAAAAGCCAACCTTTGAGACTAAAACAAAGACCAACTATAAACTGGATAATTGTGGTTACTCGCTACAGCAAATCAGTTTAAATCCAAATGGGAATCATTTATTACCAAGAGGTGTTGATTATAATAAAGTGTATTCATAATCAAATGATACATCATTTGGTATCCAATTATGCTAGTGTGTAACGAGTTTGTTTTAACAGGGAAATAATTGCATGAAAAAAACTTACAGACTGAAGAAACTGCTATTACTAAATCCCCAACTATTTTAATTACAAGGAAGTGGGAGGAGTTTTGATATAGTACAATAATTATATCATAAAATACATTATTCTAACACAGTACCTTCTTGTGAAATATTTAATATTCTTCATTTCATGTATTTATTCCTACATTCTAAACAAAGTGTATCAATTTAATTAGTATTGACCCTTCTTGAATGTATAGGTAGGATATAGGTATTTATAATTATTAGAATTAAAATTAGAACAACTGCAATGGACTGCCATCACAATTTCATATTGCAAACCCATCCAACCCAGATCCTATAGTACTACTCAACCCAAGTACCAAAGTAACCCTGGGACCATAGTGCTGAATTGGTAACATATATTTGATGCATCTTCCAGTTACATGTATAACTACATATATATATATATATATATATATATATATATATATATATATATATATATATATATATATATATATATATATATATATATATATATATATATATATATATATATATATATATATATATAGTTTGGTCAGAAAGTATTAAACAATTTCAGTGAAACTGAGCTTTCAGTAATTTGACCTTCCTTTTACTCACAGGCCACATGACTGCCAAAGCCACAAATGACACCCTCTCTCACAACTGACTTCCACAGAGGCAAGTTTACAACAAAGTTATGTGAACTTCCTTCTAGCACTTTAGGAAGAGAGATGGATAAGTAGGTGGAAAGACAAAAGATTTCACAATATGCCATTTGTTCAAAAGGCATGCAGACAATAATTTACTACTTTGTACCAAGTGTTTTTCCATGAAATTGGAAGGAAAAATCTAAGAATTTAGTTCAGGTCAGCTATATTTACAAATAGAAATGAGCTGTATTAAACACTAAATACTGTGTATACATTTCCTCTGTTTCAGAAAGGAATATATCAGTCCTAAATATCTCACACTAAAGTGATACTGTACATAGAGAAAAAAATATTTTGCAGAATGGGGTAATTTGGCAGCTGTCAGAAATATATTCAAGCCAAAATATGATTTTTTTTATAATCAGAATTTTCATAAAATGCCAGAAACAATAAAACTTTTTATAAATTTAAACAAATCAAAAAAGATTAGTTTCATTGAGTGTGTAAGCAATGAAAAGGCAATTAGTAAAACTTTATCCCCTCAATATCACAAATCCACAGGAATTTTTATTAAATATTCCCATATTTGAAAAACTAATATAATAAGCTCTGCTTTCTGACCCTCACCCCCTTTAGCAATGGCTCAGAGGTCATAGGTCCTAACCAATAATCTGGTTTTCCATCTTTCTGCAAGAACTAGAGATATAAGTCTTCACTAAAAATATCCCATTACATATATTTACAATAGCAACAGTTCAAGACAAATGTTAGGTGAATTTCCAGAAACTGTTTCAAGATGAGCTACAGTTACAGAATGGGCTGACTGGTGGACAGAAGAAAGGTGGCATATACCCCAACCTTGACATTTAATTAAGCATGTTATAAATGATCTTATATACTTTTACATGTGTATCTATGTCTAATGATTACCAGTATCTGATTCTGGTGTGATTATTAACAAACAATCCCAGATTCCAAATAAGCCTGTTATGAGGAACAGGTAAGTAAGTATATAATGAAGCTTAATAAAAAGTTTCAGTCATTTTACCAATAGGATAATTTTGTTAGTTAAAGCAAAACCAATATGCATTATGTTGTCATGTGCTTCTGTCCACCACTTACACATTAGAGTGGCCAGTCAAATGATGCAGTTCTAGATTATGGGTACTTCTATACAGTTAAACTAAGATCACAACAAATCAGGACTTTATCCCCTCTTGCAAGACATATAAAGGGATTTCCAGTGCTTGAAGGTGGAATCATGGAATTTTTGGATTTCTCTTCCATGCTTAGAATCTGTAATTCACTGGACCCACAGCAGTTTTCTTTTTCAGTGTGAGATGTAACAGTGGAAGCTACTGTCACAATGGCACCAAACACATAATATTCCAATTTTTATTATCCTAGCATATTACATGCAACTTTGGCTGTGCTAAATGTCCATGATTTGTGTCATTTTCACTGTTATGGTGATCAGCATGTCATTGAATGAGTTAGCACATTCCAGAGATGATATTTTAAGATGAAATGAAAATTTAGAATGATGACACGAGTAATATAAACCTATTCACAAAATATCAGATAGACTGAATTTGAAGATATATGATGTTGCTGTATTCCAATATTACAAATAAAAATTTTTAAGATGGATCAAGTGAAGTTATTATTCATCTCCAGATAATACTGATAATTTACATTTACCTAAACTTTCAAAAACAATGTTGACAGAAAATCGGCTTGAAAATTTCTCATATATCAATAGCTATGACAAACTTTTTCAAAAAGATAGGAAAGCAGGAAATGAGCTCCTTATATATGTTAAATCTGATACACTATTGTTGGTAAAAGAAAGGGTTTACCTAGAAATGACAGGAATTATTAGAATTCATTTGCTTACAGATTACTCCTTAAAAGTAAAACACTACATAGTTCTGTATAGAGTCCCCAATCATCAAAAATAATGCTTGGTATGTTTATACTCTAACTTCAACAGATAAAAAATTTCTAAGTGAAGAAAAGGAATTTTATGTTCTTGGTCACATGAACAGAGACCTTCCCAGCAATCAAATAAAAAAGAATTGGGTGGAATTTATTGCTTCTTTAGGTATGAAGTAACTTGTAAATAAACCTACTAGATTAACATCTACCTCTAAAACATTTATGGGCCATATTTATACTAAAAAGAAACTGTTAAGAAACAACTGTTTCCAAGACTGGTTTAAGTGACAACTTTTGAAAGTCAATAGTAAAAGAAACATGATATCCATAAATCCTTACTTATAGACCTTTTCAAAACTTTTAAAGCCCTGACTGATTTGACACAGATTCCATGGAATACAGTCCAAATCTTTAGAGGTAATAATGATGTTTTATGTACATGTACTTGGATGATATTTTCCTGGACACAGTAAACAAATATGATCCTCTAAAAACACATAGGTCAATGAAAGATAACCAACAAGCTTGGATTATGCCAGACCATTTATCAGATGATAAGTCAAGCTAAATAAGCACACTACAAACAATTCCTGGATGACAATCTAAATAATCCTAAACTATCTGTTGGGGTTTTTTTTACCAAGTTAAGAGTAAAACTATATTTTAACCTTCATTTGTGAAGGTATTTATACTGCTGATCCAAGTGGTAACTCAAATAATTTTTAATAAATTTTCTCTATGGAACTGCTGAAAAACTTCAAAAACCTAAAGTTTTGTTTTGAAATGAGTCCTGGATATGTGTTGAAATAAAAAATTTTAAAAAAATAATGATTGTAAATCCATAGAATTTTATATGATTGGACCAAGGCTATTAAAGGCTGTTGCACTTGCTAAACAAGAAAGTGTAGCTTTAATTTGCAATCAGGTCTAATAAATTTCCACATGCTTGAAAAACTTTGAAGGTAACTTTAATCTGCTACATAAAGCAGAAACAAAAGATGGTGTAAATAAATATAGACCTATCTCTATTTTTCCTGTCTTTCCAAATTATTAGAAAAACACATCATGATTCATTTGTGAAATATTTAAAGTTATCATCTAATTCATGCTAATCAGTCTAGCTTTTGACAGAAGCTAATGTGAAACTTCACTTGTATCTACTATCTATGATTCATAAATGAAATAGTTTATTTTTAACTTGCAGACCACAAAATTTTGCTTGAAACTGAAGAATCTGACAGTGTAATGAAAACTCCCTGAACAGTTTCAATTTTTTTTAACTAACAGCATACACACAATTATATCTAATGATCACCTTTCTGAAAGTAAAAATATTAATTATAGAGCACCATAGGGCTCTATGTTCAGACCTCTGCTATTCATTCTGTTTATTAATGTCATAACCCTTTAAGATAGGAAATTCTTCCATTGACCCATATGGAGATAACACTATACTGAGTCAGATGAAATCAAAACTGTGCCTGAAAATAATTTACATGCTCTGGACAAACCTGAAGTACAAGAAACTCCAAGTTCTATTTGACATCACATAATAAAATTCTTGCTGTACTTGTAAATAACAATCTAACCTGGTCTATTCACATTAAATGTTTCAAAAAAAGTTGATTTTTATTGTTGACTACTTAAGAAAATCAGAATATTCATTTCTTTTTAGTACAGAGTCATCTTTTATAAAAGATAAATTCAGCCATATTTGGACTAATGTAATATAGTTTGGAGTAATTATATGCCTCTAATTCAGAAAAAAGCAAAACTCTCAAGACACATTCCATTTGTATATATAACTCTTAAGAGCATTCCATTTGTATATATAACTCTCAAGACGCATTCCATTTGTATATATAACTCTCAAGACGCATTCCATTTGTATATATAAC
The DNA here is from genome assembly GCA_016746295.1 of Potamilus streckersoni. Lineage (NCBI taxonomy): Eukaryota > Metazoa > Mollusca > Bivalvia > Unionida > Unionidae > Potamilus > Potamilus streckersoni. Next base: position 891,726 of record JAEAOA010001802.1, on the reverse strand, counting down.
TCTCAAGATGCATTCCATTTGTATATATAACTCTCAAGATGCATTCCATTTGTATATATAACTCTCAAGATGCATTCCATTTGTATATATAACTCTCAAGATGCATTCCATTTGTATATATAACTCTTAAGACGCATTCCATTTGTATATATAATTTTCAGGTTGCAAGATTTATATAACAATTTTACCTATATATGAAAAATATTTCTTGGAAATGCCAAATTTATGTATAAAGTATCCAGAAAAGACATTCCTGTCTATCTCTGAAATATCTTTCCCCAAGGAGATGCTGATTGTACTCCAAATTTAAGGTTCAAAATGTAACTAGTGAGAAAATGAATAGCTTTAAGTCAGTTAGTCAAGTCAGATACTATTTTAACTATTTCTTTCTCATTCTTTATCCCACACTATGTGATGTTTCACATAAGTGTGACAATAGCTAGTCAACTGTTTACTAATTTTCATTAGTTACTTGGTTTATTGATGGAAATGGGTTTTCAGCCATTGATTGTTCCTGTTACAAATAACAAACAAACCCTATGCTTGGACACTGAGACTCCAAAAGACACAGAAGCCATATTTCATCTTCAAATTATTTTACTTTGCTAACTCATACACAAACTGCATTTTCATAAACAATCATTTACATGTAAAAATTAGGTGTGACATATCTTTACATGACATTTTAGCAACAGTAAATTTGTATTAGTCACTATTTTAAGGCCAAATAAATAAGCGCAGTTTATCTGTAAGAATACCGGCAAATACTCAAAACAGTGCTTCAACTGGTTAGTACAACTGTACTTATAGACATCAAGATATAGAGTTAACAAACATTTCATAAAAAAAACTTAATATCACTTACAATGAATGGCAGGTAAGTATTAGATCCATGTAAAGTGGTGCAGTTACATTCTCACAAATACAATCATTTGTGGAAAACCAAACAATTTCTTATTGTGTAAACCTCAAGATTCTGATTTAATCATACAGACCTCATCATAAAGAAGCCATCATACTGACTTAATCATACCAACCTCATCATACATACCCCATCATGCATACCTCAACATGCTGACCTCATCATACAAACCCAACATATTGGCATCATCATACAAACCTTATCATCCTGACCATCATCCAGACACTATCATACAGACCCATGAAAGATAAATTCAATCATGGTATCACTAATAGCAAAGTGTGGATTTTTCTATGTGTCATTGACTTAACCTGACAGGCCATGCATAGGCATGTTAGTCTTTCACTTAATGTGAGGTTTTCTTTTTTGTGGGGAGGTTGAGGTTAATCCTATCTATATTAAAATAAACTTCCTTAACTGAAAAATCACCTAAATATGTTCACAAGATAAAATGAACTTTGGAAGGCATCCAAAACCCAGCCTGAATTCCAAAGTTAATATACAAAAATGATTGGTGAATTTATTTTATCACATACACAAATAAATCAAGCTAATAATCCAAAACTAAACAACCGATAACACTGGTTCAATTAGCCTTAACCACAATTACACAGAATAATGAAGCATTATTTTATCCCATGTACTCTGTCACACACATACCATCAAACTATGCATGGCAGCATAGTCCATGCACTCTATTGCACACATACTGATCTAACTATGTATGGTAGCATAGTGGAAGTACTCTATCACACACATAATATAGCCCATGTACTCCATCACACACAAACTGCTCAAACTATGCATGGCAGCATAGTCCATGTACACTTATAATTGCACACATACTGATCTAACTATGTATGGCAGCATAGTCCATGTACTCTATTACATACATACTGATCAGACTATTCAACACAGCATAGTCCATGTACTTTATTACACACATATTGATCAAACTATGCATGTTAGCATAGGCTATGTAATCTATTATACACATACTGATCAAACTATGCATAGCAGCATAGCTCATGTACTCTATTGTAAACATACTGATGAAATTATGCAAAGCAGCATAGCCTATGTACTCTACCACACACATACAAATCAAACTATGCATGGTAGTAAAGCCCATGTACTTTATTACACATATATTGATCAAACTATGCATAGCAGCATAGCTTATGTACTCTAGACATACCATCAAACTATGCATGGTAATATAGTCCATGTACTCTATTACACACATGCTGATCAAACTATGCATGGCAGCATAGTTACTCTATTACACAAATACTGATCAAACTATGCATGGCAGCATATCCAATGTACTCTGTTACACACATACTGATCAAACTATGCCTGGCAGCATAGCTCAGTAAAATTTAGCAAAATACTTTCTATTCTCAACACCAGAATCACAGCTTAAAGTAATCACTGGTGTGCAACATAAAATGATCAATCAAAACAATGTTTTAACCAGAAAGTACATTGTCTTAATTACCACAAATCTGAATTCTCTCAATAAATGTCAATAGAGATATAGTAATAGCATTGCATTGATTTTGTGGTTCTCATTTAAGAATTAAGAAAATTATTTTTGAAGAAAAAGAAAATGTATACTGGGGTCAAGGAAAAGGGATTATTGAATAGTTGGTACACTTTACATACAGTGTTTATAAGGTTTATATTTTTGATATGTCAACAGGTGAACATATCATTTTCTATGAATCTAATAGTCTGAATAAATTCTTTCTCAATATTCTCATCAAATTCCATGTATACAGTGTCACAACTACTTTCAACTAACCTGAGAGAACTATGTGACAATCACAAAGAAGTTTCCATTCGAGATCCAGTTTTCAAAAATTATGTCCATGTCTAATATTCTACTGATTTCTTATGGATGGTTGCTCTTTAAATTATAATTTTTTAAAAGAACAATTATAATTTCAAGTATTACCAAACTGTGCATTTTTGATTCAGCTCATGTCTGGAACCATTTTTTTTTGATGAACAAGAATTGAAATCTGCACAGTCTGAGCTAGCATTAAATGAAATGTCAAAAAATACTTCTTTCTTCTGTCCAAAATTGTTCTACTAAAATAAAAAGTGTGATAAACAGAATTCCAAATGGTTATTGATTTAATATTAAATTTTTTAAACATGTTGAATAATTGCCAGTTATTGATTGCCATTAGTCTCATTTTATAAATTAAATATTAAATTATTACCCATTTGAAAACTTCCATATAATTGTATAGGCCAGATAGAAAAGTTTTAATCTGAATCAGCTAATTTTTTAAAATGCATTTTTCATCACACATGCATACTACAATGTTCACTATGAGATAATGTCAGCATGGCAAAAACCACCATTGGCAACAACATACCCAACCAATTATCACTTTGTGGCAATATTAGCAAGGTAGACTGCAAAGCACATGCTCTTTCTGCCCTAGTACCAGAAAACATTCATATACATATTATAGGGCTAACTTTAGTTATTTCAGGTGCTATGGTATTTTTATAAGCTTTAGAAGAGAAGATATATTTGTGTTTAAATTTTGTAAATTCTCTCCATAAATTTAATAACAGTATCTCTATGATAGAGGAGATGCTCTTTAATCACTGTTAAATCCAGAGGCTGAGGTTCTGGGTGAATACCATATTGTCTTCAGCTAACTGATTGGCAATGATGTTAAGTTAGTGCTAGCTGAGAAATTGAAACAAAGAGGTTAGTATGACAGTTGGATTACATGTTTGTAAAGCTAATTAAAATAAATTATAGCAAGTCTGCCTTAAAATACTTAAACACTAAAATTAGTGACCAGTTGTAGGGAAATGTTAATGTTTTAGTAGGTATAAAGTGCTTAAAATAGAGCTGGGTAGTTACAGTTTAATTTTGAAATAATCTGCTCATAAGGATAAAGTTTACAAGTAATTTCCTATTTAATATAATACTTTTGGAAATTCAAACATACAGTATCAGTGGGAAAAGAGTGTGTATAGAGAGTAGATATATACTTTATTTTTGATTACATAAAATAGATTTTGTGCATTTTGATATGTAAATTAGAGTTGGATAAGAGGTCTGCACCTAACATAATCAGACCAGAAGTTTAGTTCTAGAAAAGGTCTTCAGGAAATGCTTTCTGTGAAGTCTTTTAGGAATGTTTATATGCCAGATCAAGCATAGTGCAGAGAGTCAGCATGAAGAACGAGAGGTATCAGAGTTCCATTAGATGTAGAAAAGAAAAACCCTCTTGCTTGGGACAAATTCTCCATAGCAAAATTACATCAAATAGGCCCCACTAAATACATACAGGATTTAATGGATGCCAGTATGTTTCTTATACAGTGCAATTTAAATGTTAAGTTCTTTAAACACAGATGAAGAAATTGCAAACAACTTAAGAAAGACAATTTACCCTCCCTAATAAATGCAAAGAAGAGAATAATCAGACAACGATACAATGCTATAATTCTGTACAGTTATAGAAAATAAAAACCAATGGTAAAGAATATAGAACCTTAACATATAGGATCAAATTTGCTATATAAACTATATTTGCTCAAAATGTCCAAAAATCACAAATAAAAATAACTTTTGTCTCACAGACTTCATAGTTGGATGATAGAAAGTATCTTAAAATGAGTTGACAGCGAAACACCTTGTCAGAGTCTATACACTCAACAAAACACCAAACTCAGACTATCTACATGAGTCAGATATTGGAGTTCAAACCTCTTTTATCTAAACTTGTGTCATTACAACCCTTCCTTTGGTACAAGTAAACAAAATGTTTTCAGTCAGGGTCCTATACATAAATGTGTGCCTTATTTTCAAACTACAGTAAAAGGTAACTGACTTTATTAAATGCAGTGAATATAAATTTCAAGTCCATGGGATCTACCAAACACTAAACAGACTAGAAGTGCCGATAAATATCAGTGGTAATATAAAGACTAACAATCATTAACTTCTAAGAAATATATCTGGTTCTATGTAAGGTTCTCCAGCTTTTAGTGCAGATGTCCATAATTTGAATTCATTTCATCCAAAATTTTCCTATATGTTGAATCTCCTGGTCATTTTTTCGATTTCTGACCCAATAAATGTATTGAGTAAAAGCTAAAAGATAGGACTAGATGAAGAAACTGTACAAAATTAAAACAATTTCAGAACAAAATAGAGCAGAACAGAACAGAATATTAATTAATATTTTAGGGCTGCGACCCATAATACATAACATATTGAACAGAGTTTAATACAAAGTTCTTAAACAGTTTTGTAAAATACACTTGTTTAGCTTTTGGTACTTATACTTTTAACAGCTCACCTTTTAGTTTAAATGCAAACTACAAAAACTGTGAATTATTTGTAATTAGATTTAATTTCCAAGTGGACATCCACTGAAGGGTTGATAATATACATCACACTGCATGAGCTATTTCCATCTTAAAGTGGTATAAAATGATACTCATCTCTACACACATGACATTTCTTTAAGAAACAGTTTACAAACTCTTTCACCTCTTTCAGTTTTAATGTGCCTTCCTTGTTCATTCATTAAACCATGTAGTTGTTTTTCTGAAAAATAACAGCAGATCTAATTTTTAATATTTCTCAATTTCCAATAACAACTTGTAATGACTATAATAAGCAAATTTTGTAGAATCTTACTTGACCAGATCTGTAATGAGAATTTAAACAGTCGCTGTATGAACATAGCTAGAAAAGTGTTGCTGTAACCAATTTCTTGAGCTAGCCATGGAAAACCACAAGACATGAGAAAACAAAACATTTTTAAGTTTACTGGCCCTTGTGCTTTTGCCAGCATCAACCACTTTGTTTAAAATAATATAACACTGGAAAGAATATCAGCTTATCAGCATATGCTGTATATATTATTATTCATATGTTACTTATATCAACATATAAGTTGTACTCATAGGGCATTGTCCACATTTCAGAGACTGACAATATTCTCAGCATTTGGTATGCTAAGAGTGTGAGTGTGATTTAGAATTTTAATGTTGCTTTAACAATTTTTCAGTCATATTGCTATGATGTCTGCAGTGTAGCAGTTTATAGTGATGTCTAGCACTGGGGCATCATGCTGCACACATGTGGCATGTTGTCCCACCCATAACATTATCCTGACACCAGGTCAACCAATCCTAATATTAACCTCTTAATGCTGAGGAGAAAGTGAGGCAGCTGTTAGTATCATTTTTTAAAGTCTTTGGTATGACTTGGCCGGGGCTCAAACCTGCGACCTCCCACCTCCAAAGTGGACACTCTAACCACTAGGCCACCAGAGTGGTGGTAATTTTTGCTAAGATATATTTTACAAAATCTTTTCTGAACTGCTTCTATTTCTGGTGAATATTATACCACTATACTTCTGAACTATGACATGTTATATGTATCACCATAGCATCAAATATTGTAAATAAATCTAGTGTAGGTAATCTTCCAAATATGTGTTCATACTTAAAAATTCTAGATACTACTCTCAATACTTGTGATGACAACATATTTTTAGCCTTAGTCAAGCTCATAGTTGTTAAAAACATTTTTTTATATTTGTTTCCTAAAAAAAACTTGTTTTTTTTATTTTTTTTATTTTTTGGAACATTGTTTTCATGTTGTTTTATTTTCTCCAAAAATTTGATTTATACTAATTTGACCAAATCTTGTCCTGAATTTGTTTAATTTCTCAAGCTTGATAATGCTGCTCATTCACCCGGCTGTACTTTTTCCAGAGTAAATGCTGAAAAAGGATGGAATACCATGGAAAACCCTGGAAAACTATGGAAAATTGAAATATTCTGCAGAGTTTAGCATGGAAACCCTGGACATTGTGCATGGTAAATGCTGGACATGCCTGGAAAATGCTGGACATTTTGGACTTTGACTTTTTTCAGCATGGAAAATGCTGGATAATGCTGGACATTTTGAACTTAGATTTTATTCTGCATGGAAAACCCTGGAAAATGCTGGACATTTAGGACTTAGAATTTTTTGGATAAATTTCAGCATGGGAAACCCTGGAAAAGAACTTAGTCAATTTTCAGATTGGTACTTAAAATTAGTTTTAATTAGTTTGTGCAAGCTTGTATTACACCAAATAAATGTTGGTGTAATACAAGCTTGCACAAGCTTGAAATAATCAGGTGTGAAAGGGCAGTTCTATATGAGATCAGTACTTCTTGAAATGTTGAATGCATGTTGTGACCAGATCATATACTCATTATTATAAACTACACTATCAAATTAAAAAATGTTACTTGTAATCTAGTTTTTATTTATAGCATCTGATAATGCACTTGAGTTAAATAATGTACATTTTCAGTGTTGCAAAATGCTAAGAAATTGAATTACTAGTACTTTAAGCTGGTACATAAATAAAATATATTATTCCAACATTTCTCTATGTTTAAATTAACTATGAACATTATTAATATATGTCAAAATAAACTGAATTATTGCTTGAGCAAGGCAAAATATGAAATATTACTTTTTCTACAAATGTCTTTTTTATCATTTTCAATTTTTACAAATATTATATGTTAGAGAAAAATTGAGCTTTTTGCATAAAGGAAATTCTTTAAGTAATTGAACACTCAATTAGCTATGTAGTCAGTTTGTCAGGTAATGGAAGAATGTGTACAGATTCCATTTAGAAAAATCCTGTTAAAAAATAAGTGCTGATTGCAAAGTTAATTACAGACTAACTTAATACAGCAAGATATTTGATGGAAAGTACTTTTAAATCTATTTTACCAATAATGTATGCACCATCAAATATAGTCTCAGCAAATCTTGTAATATTAACTTCTGGCATTAGGTTAATGAAAGAACTGTCATATATTTGTTTCAATGACAATCTGCTGCCAGGAGAAACAAATAATTTTCAGTTATTTAATTACTAAATAAAATTTTCAAATATATAGTCTTTGTTTTTCTTTGAGATAGAGAAGCATCCCATTCTGCCAGTATGCTATAAATAAATGAGCTTTGTGAATTTTGCTTCTTTAAAAAGAAATCAAATAAAAGCATGCAAGGTGTATTGTGGCTTTCCGCGACAGATACTTAATTCGGTATCGAGTCATTAAAAGCGGTTACGTCCCCTGTTTACTGGTTAGCAGACTAGTTTACGCAACGTAAATGTACACGCAATAAATTTGAGTAGAAAGAACACAATACAACCATTGTAGCATCGCAATAAGGCGCAATTTTCAAGGTTGAATATCACAATTTACATCGTTAATTTATCAATTTCAATGTTCTCTGAACCAGTGTATGTACAGTAACCAATCCTATAATCAGAGAGATAATTTGCAATCACGGAGTTATAATACCAGTGAGTAAACTCTAGATTGTGTCGTATTTTGCCAGTTTTCATGACTTTAGTGTTGCGCTTGCGTTGTTTCACGCTTACAATTTAAATGTCAAAATATGAATTTGTAATGTTGCTTCACCCAATGATTGAGATGGCAACGCTGCAGATAATTATTATTTATTGTTACATTTGCCAAATCGTGCATGTGCTATCAGCTATCGACAATAGGGTTAAATGTACGCTTGGGAATCCCATTTCCGTTATTCTTAGGGTATTTTTCCTCTCGCATATCAAATCAACAGTTGTTAAAAGGTTATTACATTTAATTCTTTACATCCTCACAGAAGATGACCGTTTTTTTTAATTTCAAAATGTCTTAAGGTACATAATCTGTTTCATCGGATTTTTGTTGTTCAAAACTCGGGTGTCATTCATTTGACATGCGTCGTAGACCTTTCAAAATGAATAGTAAAACTGAAATTTATGGCTAATTAAAGGATGAATAACACTTATAATTCCTGGACTTGATAAGTGATTTTGGAATAATAAACTAAAAATGAAATGCTTTTGACAATGAGGTAAATACTCGTTTTTTTCCTCCTGATTTCATAGTACATGTTGCTGAAATCCATTTCAGTGGATGATACCTGGATCACACCAGAAGCAGAGGGGGATACAGAATTTTATTCTGAGGATTTTGTTTAGCAGAAGTGATTCAGAGTAATTTTAATGTTTTTACCAAATTGTTTATCATGGTGAGAGGGAACCTAACTATTTGACACCATCCTCACCCAAACGGATTTCTACAAGGAAGTAAATTAGTGTAACATTTCCAAGGCAATAAATAGCAAAAGTATAGTTTGTTCACACAGATCCCATTCATAGGATCTTATTTTTATCTGATTAAATATTATTAAATGATTTGATGACTTCATTCTTTTTTTATTGTGACAGTAAGATCTCATTCTAATTGATGTTTACAGTATAATAACATTTTCATTTTAATATTTGATATTACATACGTTTCGCACATCAAAAGCTCGAAAAATGGAGGTATGTAACTTTGCATAGAATTACAAAACAAGCTTGCCACAACCTTGCATTGCTGTTAAACTCTCTTGTTTTCATGAATTAATTTCTGGGTTTTTCAGCTAATTAGTGTTCTGGGTTTTCCAGCATACCCTGGACAAAGGCTGGAAGATTAAACCAAATATTCCAGCGTTTTCCATGCTCGAAATTGTCCAGCGTTTTCCAGCCTACGATGGACAAAGCCTGGAATATTAGTCCAAATACTCCAGCGTTTTCCATGCTAGAATTTTCCAGCGTTTTCCATGCTAGAATTTTCCAGCGTTTTCCAGCCTACTCTGGACAGAGGCTGGAATAATAGACCATTTCTTTATGTTAACACTAATCAAACTTTTTTTGCAAAAATGATTTTTCCTTGTACAAAAAGGACCCTATTAAAGACCTGAACTAATATATTCTAATTTAATGTATGAAGTTGATCAAACAATTATTTTGTTTTTACAGACATGGAAATGGATATATATAAATATATAATTTATCAATAAACACAGGCTTTTTATGTAATACTCTACATTAAATATATTTTACTGAGGAAATGATAAGATATCTGTAATGTATAAATACTGCTGCTTTTATTTTAAAAAAATTTAAAGTTAGTTTGGTTTATTCTGCAATTATATATATATATATATATATATATATATATATATATATATATATATATATATCTGAACTAATAAAACCCAAATTAATCCACTGCCAGATTCTTTTGGCTAAAACTATCTATCTTAAGTATGGCATTTTATAAATCCAATCATTCATCACTTTGTGTTGTTGTTATTCATTTAGTCCAAACAGAGAAATCCCACTCAGTTTCAATTCTGTTACACATTTATCAGCTTTTGTAAAATGGTATCTTTTTTAAACATTGAAATAAAAGCCTGGAAGGCTTAATTGATATATTGTTCTTTTATGGACCTTTTTGCAGTCCAGAGGTCCTTTTCGAAAATTCTGTATGTGCTAAACAACTATTTTAGAGAAAATCAAAGATTGTTTACATATTAGTTTTAATTTATATTGATAAACTTTCATAAACATTGTTTTTAAATTTAAATTGACAAACTTTTGTAAACATTGTTTTAAATTTAGACTGATAAAATTTCATAAACATTGTTTTTAAAGATTTAGATTGACAAATTTTTAATAAACATTGTTTTTAATGATATGCTTTAGATCTTAAAAAATCTTAAACAGCTATATTATAACAAAGTGAAAAGTCTTTTTTGCAGAAAGGGGTCCATGTGGCATTTTATACCCACCCCTTCTGAATAACTGCATACAAACTGAATATATGATTACAAGTATTTCCAAACCAGCCTAAACTCATCTATTTGATTGGTGCTTTCTGCCCATCTATACAACCAATTGTTCAATACAGATGTAAATATTGTGCAGAGTGCCTTTATTAGGGAAATTCTCATTTAATTACTCTGGTCATTCATACTACCACTCAGACATGTTATACTTTCTGACCACTCCTTTTGAAATTTGCTGGCTTCAAAAATCCTATTAAAAGCACACTAAGAAATTAAACAATGCATGGTAAAGACAACATGAAACTAATGACTGGAATCGTGTTGAAAAAGTTTTAGTTTTCAAAGAAAGATCACCATCAATAATTTCTTGATCTGTAATTGTTTGGGTTTTTTTTCGATTTGAAAACTGTCATTTTCATATATTCATCTCTGTCAAACATTAATTATGCACTTCATTAGCAAAATGAGCTATATGCCTTTGAGCATCCACCCTTTGGTTAGACATTAATAACAAAAAATATCAAACTGGTCATTCTTTATTACTTCAGATTCAATAACACCTACCTTATTATTTTATTTTGCCTTTAACACTTCCAAGCATTTTTAGGATGATTTCATGTACCAAATATCTCTAATTTCCATATAATGGCTTTTTCAACTGATACAGTGAGGTGCTACTTTGATGTGAATATGTGCATGTAGATGAATAATTCTGTCTGTAAATCTATATTTTCTTAAATGTTTAAATTTATCCTGATTAGTTTAATTACAGTCTTGATCACAACATGGGGTTTGTAACCTCTGCTGTAAAACTAGAAACTTTAATGTCTCCATTTAAACACAATTTCAAAATATAAAGACATAATAGAACAAATTTTTCTGTTGATCTCTGTAGGAAACATTTAGCTAGACACATGTACAGTTTTATAGATTTATGGAGACCTTCGAGTGTTTAAATAACCATAATGCATTGATTGGTACAGGCTCTGTCATGAGTTATTGATTTTGATTACAGTTACCTTTGTTTAAAATACACTGGATAGGGATCAATTCTGATTTGTATGGAAAACTGTCATTTTTAACATTACCAAGAATCAGTTGGGTAATGTTGTCAGACGAACTGCATTGTTTGATTCCAGTTCAGGGATTCATATTTCATCCACATTGGATATGCTGTGAAAGGGAAGGTGGTTTCACACAAATACTCTTAGTTTAAATGTGGTAATAGTACAATTGGAAATTAGTCTACAATTTCTACAAGAATGAAAATGACTCCTTAGTAATTTAAAAAGTAAATTCACTCATTAAAATCATTTAGGGGAAATGATTGTCTGGAGAAATCGAACAGACACAAAAGCTTGAAAGCACAAGGTACTTTGCATCAATTTCTAAGTTATTTGTTGATACCATAGTCCTACCTACTTATATGGACATCACTTATGTCCACAAGCCACCTATTTTGGCAAAAAAACAAAGTCCTGGTCCCTTGGTCAACTATTATTACCAAATTAATCTTAAGTTGACATGGAGATAAAAATTAAACATACATGTCCACAGAACCCTTTGGTCCCAACCTATACAAATCTTTTGCTTTCTAATCATTTATGTCAACAAGCTACCAGTTCCAACCCATATTTTGTTCAACAATTAGTTGATTTTGCTGCTAGGCTAATTTTCTCCCCTAATTATCAGTTCCATCCTGTATACTTTATTCAACAATTAATTGAGCTTGCAACCATGCTTTATTGTCAGGGTTGGATAAAATAAACCCCAGAACTTTGTTTGGTCCTATAAAGTTGGCCTCTCCCTGTAACTTAAATAAAAGCAATGAAATATGATTGATTCTTGCATTTTCCAAACCAGTGATTAAAACAATATTGTATTGTAAGAATCATTTTCTTTTAATACCTCATTAGCATGTGTCAATATATATAATATTATGCCTTCATTAATCATATCAGCTGCACATTTCTTGTTGCTTTTATGTATTTTTCACAATGAATTCTGTAACTAAATGCATGTACATGTACTTATCAAGCCAACTTGTTGACAGGTTTCTATTTCCCTGTGAATAGCCCCATCACCTCCGTAACTTCAACCAGAACAGACTGACCAAAATCTAGGTCAATTTAAGTACTGTACTTGATGCACGTAAATAACTACTATGCATCCATGTGCTAATTCCACACTGAATATGGTAGTGAATGTTTTTCATATTGGAAAGTGACTGATGCAATATTTTATTGTAGATTTTATTACACAAAGGCAACCACAATGTAATTTGTCAACATACAAGTGTATTTCACACTAGTTTAGTCTTCCTATACTCAAAATTTCCATTGTTTATTTTCCCAAAGTGTAAATGCTATACACTGACAACAAGTCACCATTTACTGATAAATTTAACTTGTACCCTTTTTAGAGCCCCCCTCTTATCTTGACATCTGCTTATGTCAACAATATTTCCTTGCCCCCCCCCCCATGTCCAGGATGTGGACATAAATGGGTAGAACTGTACTATGATGATTTGCATCATTTATTTGTTTGTATTTGCATGGATTTATTTGTTAAAAAATTTGTAGATCAATTTTCTTGATATGGCATAACTGTGTTGAGTTCTTTTATCTGAGTCTGCACAATGACATTCTTCTTTATATATATATTTAAGGCTCACTTAAGGTATAGTCTCCATTATTCTAGGAAGTTAAGTATCTAGAATTTCATACCTTTTTATATACAAAGTTATTTATCTAGAATTTCATGCCTTGTTTACATAGGGTTATGTATCTAGAATTTCATGTCTTAATTTAGTTGAGATTATTGGAGATTATGGGAATCTGAGTTCTCCAATATGAGTTCATGTTGGATAACTACTTGATTGTTATAATTACCATAGTACTGTATAATGAATTTCAATCATTCTTTTGTGCAATGGAACTAGTCTGGAACTAATGTCTCAATGTGGTGTTCAATAGCCTTAGCCAACCATTAATTTTGTGAAACTAGGTTTGTATGGTCTGTCATAGCCAATTAGACTAGATAGTCATTGTATGTTTTAATTTGGATAGAATTATATCTGACCTAACTAGGGGTGACAGTAATAATTTATCCCCAGTATAATGTGCCAGAAAATTTAGGGTGCTCTTTTGTTTATATGTTTGCAAGGTGAGATAGTTACAGGAAGTTTCCTGATTTATAAACCCAAAAGGGGCTACTCAGTTGGAAGGGCTGAAAGAGTTGAGGTACTGGAGAATTTGGAAAAGGAAGAGAAAGAGTGGTGAAGACTCAGACTTACCAGCACAAGGAAGTCATGAGGAACAGGCAGTGTGGAATTGGACTGAGTCAAGGCATCATTTTATGAATCTATACAAGGCAGTGTTTTTTTTATCTTTCAATCAACTCAAGGATGAATTGTTTAAAAGATCAGCTATTGTTATAACCTTATTTGTATTTGAAATTCTTTGAATAAGTTGATTTAAAAAGAAAAAATGTATCTTTCAAATTGTAATGCTTATCAAAGTTGTTTATGAATTTTATTGCTAGGAATTTGTCTTAAAATTTTGTCTTTATTTGGTGTTATTCTGTTATATATATCTGCTCTGATCTTTATTTATTATACCCATGAGTTTCATACTGTATATTAACATTAATACTCGTTCCAGGCAAATTTTAATATCGTCAGCGATTACCTCTAAATAATGATAACCAATACCAGATAACCCACCACAACGAAGTTTAGAAAGGGTTTATGACAAAGGGGTATTCTTTTTACAGAATTGTTGATATTTAAATGTAGTCAATCAGTTATGTCATGACAAATATATTGATTGCATTGCAAGTTGATGATCTTATCTGAAACTGTTCATGTGTGTTATGATTGTTACTTGTCTTCCAGATAGGCTTAATTTCACTCTTTAAACTATGCTCAGCTCTTGAATTTGTTTCATGCACAATGTGACAGAAATATAATAGGAGTTCGCCAGATATTCATTGACAAAAATTTGATTTTTGCAGTGTCCGGCAAGGTCACGGTGATTTTTTTTTTACATAACAGCTGGATACTGCAGTATATGGTGACATCAATTCGATGGATAACATTCATTAGCTTATTGTGCCATTGTGCAGGATCAGTGGATTTGCGGAAAAGGGGGTTCTTGAGGGATCTTCAGCATATTGTAGTGTGCAAACCACACAATGGTGTTCCTTAATAGCTGTGGAATCACAAGCTGTGAGCATTGCCTGAATGCCACAAGATAAATAGTACCATAAATGCTAATGAAATAAATACGTTAGGTTTGAAACTAAAAATCAACATCATAAAATTTAAGCTTGTCCCAAATATAATATCCCAATATGAGTAAAACAATATAAAATGTGCACATTTTAAAGAAATCACAATATATTATTTGAAACATTTGTCTTTTGAATCTCTGTTTACACCTTCAAACCAATAATTATTGTTATCCAGGAATATATATGCAAATATACACAGATATATATATGTATATCAGAGTTTGAATTAAGATATGGTTGGAAGTTCAGAAACAGACAAGTACATGAATATAGACAGACACAAGGGTAGGTAGTGAGAGAGAAAGAGAGAGAGCATGCATCTAATTTATCCATGTAGTTAACAATTATCACATATTGTAAAAGTCATTCATGGCATATAGTCATTCAACACCGATTATTTCACTAATGTGTGTTATTTTTAAGAATTTGATTTTAAATACCTGTAAATTCACTTTATTTTGATGCTTATACTTACCTAAATGCCACGAGAAGCACATATGGCAAAAGCTCATTCATTATTTACATGCCATGAGAAGCAAAATACGGCAAAATCAGTGTTAAAGAATGCAACATTTTTGGATGAAATCTTAATAGTGTGATACAATACAATTAGAGTTGAATATCGCACACTGTCATGTCACATTGAAAGCTACGCATGTTGATAAACAAATTCGTACTACTCTATATTCTAACAGCAAGACTTGACATGCTCTTTCCATGACCCATTTTAGTACTTGGCCAATGTTGTAAAGGTCGATAGTGAACAATAATTTCCGTAAGGAAGTTTTTTTTATGTTAAGGTACAGAGTATTCAATAATCAGGATTGAACAGACTTTTGTTAAATAAAATTAGTATTATATTTCAAGCAATAATTTGTATTTAGTTTAAGATGATTAAATGCACACACATTAAATGTATTATTTTTACTACAATAACCTTTAAATCGGCAACATGCATCAAATATTTGAGAATTCGACTATAGTGAACGATTTGAAAACACTTTGCCATTTAATTGTTTGCCAATTAGTATATATAGAGTCTCCTGTAATTAGCATGTAATTTGTGAACAACATAGCAATAATGCCATGTGTACGTTACATTTTCCTAAAATCAGCAACACTTAAAAACGATATCTTCCTGGTAGTTACTTGTTGGAAATAACTGTCTTTTATTTCCAAACAGTCACCCCTGAAAAAGAGCTTTCATGAGTTTATACTTTTAGCAACTGACATCTATTCATAAAATCGGCAATATGCAACAACACAATCTTTGAAAAGCCATTGTATAGACTTATCAATCTGACAAACTTCCTGAGGCTAACTTATGATTAGAAAGTCGGAAAATCACTGATAAATACAAATAAAATTACACTATAACTGATAAGTTGAAATATAAATATTTATTCCTTATTTGTCAAAACTTGACTTATATAGTAAATATTCACATTATCATGCCAGAAAATGTGAGGCTGGTCTCGACTACATGATGCAAGGTATGCAGATGGATGATGTGATCAACTCCAAAGAAAGGTGCTTTGTTGCAAGTTTGCAGGGTATAAACTTGGAAGAAGAAAAAGCATTAGGAACTGGACATGAACCCTTGTTGGTAAATTAGCTCGTACTAGAGTTACTGTATTTCCCCAGACTATCAACATTAAATCAATTTTTTGTCTCCCTCCTGCAATTTTTAGGACCTGCCCATTATTATTATTATTATTATTATTATTATTATTATTATTATTATTATTATTATTATTTTACTTAAAGTTGGTAACTCAATTAGCTAAGAACTAATTTACTTTGAGGCCCTCATTCAATGGAATGTACTTATTTTTGCTGCATCTCTGAAGCTACTGGATATACTGGGTTAGGAAAACGGAAATAGAGTGGGCATTTCTAAACTCAACTGGAATAATATTCCAGAGCAGTTTCAAAGTATTGCAAACTTTTTTAACATAATTCCTTTTTTGGTTTAGGAATATTGTAATGTTTGGTAGACATTGATCGCATGTGGAGAGTATTTCCGGGTATCCTATACTTGAATAGTGATTGTAAATATTCAGGAGCACTATTATTGGCTATCCTGTAAATTAATTTGGCTTTTCTCAAACAGATTCGGTCTTTAATTAATAGGTAATATTTTTTTACTTATCAGCTTAAGTTTCCTTACTTTCTTTCTGGATTGATATTAACTCATAAGCTCTTTTTTTTTAAATGTGCCAGCTTTACTCAGTTTTTATCATTTGAATTACTCCATTCTGTATTACAGTAGTCTAAATAGGGTTGCATGGAACTGTTATAAAATAGTTTTCTGTGCTTTTCCGGGAGAACCAGGAGAAAGTGTCTTATCCTACAAAGAAGCCATAAACTTGAATTGACTTTTTTTACTGATATGTTTGATATGTTCAGTCCATGATAGGTTATTATCTACCAAAACACCAAGTAGACTACCATGCCAGACCATTAGCAACCTTTTATCCTTCCATGTCAGACTTAGTTCATCACTATCAAGTTTTGTTCTTTAGTTGTGTTGAGATAAGTAATATTTTAGATTTACCAGTAATAACCACCATGCCATTGCATGTGCACCAGTTGTCCAGTTTGTTTCAGGCATTATGTAGATAAATTTCGATTTCATGCTTTGTGTTTTGGATGTCTGACAATGTTGTGTCATCTGCATATAGATATGTAGATGATACTGAGTCCTTTAGTACCAGTGGTTAGTCATTAATAAATAAAATAAACATTAATGGACTCAGAATCGTGCCTTGCAAATCTGAGCTTTCCCAAACCAATTTTGAGCTTATACCAAGAGTAGGGCAGTCACTCTAGTATAGCATTATACATTATTATTAGTAGTAGTAGTAGTATTTTATTATTATTATTATTATTATTATTATTATTATTATTATTATTATTATTATTATTATTTTATTTAAAGGTGGTGACACAATTAGCTAAGAACTTATCTACCTTGAGGCCCTCATACAAAGGAATATACTTATCTTTGCTGCATCTCTGAAGCCGCTGTATATACATGTACTTGGTTTGGAAAAAGGAAATAGTGGGCATTTCTAATTTCAACTGGAATACTATTCCAGAGCAGAATTCCAGAGTATTGGAAAAAAATTTAAATAATTCCTTATCTGGTTTGTGAATTTTGTTTGGTAGACATGGATCGCAGAAGGGGAGTAAAATGCCAGGTAGCCAATACTGGAGTAGTTATTGTAAATATTTAGTAGTAATATTATTGGATATCCTGTATAGGTAATATTTTTAACTTGCTAAATTTTCCTTGCTTTCTTTCTGCATTGATATTAACTCAAATGCACTTACAGTAGTCTAAATAGGGTTGTAAGTTACTGTTATAAAATAGTTTTCTGTGCCTTACTGGTAGAAAGTGTCTTATCCTACTAAGAAGACATAAATTTTAATTGACCTTTTTACTAATATGTTTGATATGTTCAGTCCATGATAGGTTATTATCTACCAAAACACCAAGCAGACTATCATGACAGACCATTTGCAAATTTTTATCCTTCCATGTCAGACATAGTTCATCACTGTAGAGTTTTGTTCTTTTTTTCCATGTTGAGATAAGTAATATTTTAGATTTACCAGTATTAACCACCATGACATTGCATGTGCACCAGTTGTCCAGTTTGTTTAGGGCATTCTGTAGATAATTTAATTTCATGCTTTGTGGTTTGGATGTCTGACAATGTTGTGTCATCTGCATAGAGATCTGCAGATGATGTCCTTAGTACAAGTGGTTAGTCATTAATAAATAAAATAAATAGTAATGGACCTAGAATTAAGCCTTGTGGTACTCCACATCTAATTGTTCCAGGTTCAGACAAAACATTATTTAGATAAACATGTTGTGTTCACTTACTTAAGTATGAAGTAAACTATCTAACTGTTCTTTCATCACATTGGTAGATTTTCAGTTTCTTTAAAAGGATTTCATGATCCACCATGTCAAAAGCTTTCCTGAAATCTACAAATACAGATCCTATTATTTTATCTGGATCAAGTGCTTGAAGCCATTTATCAGTTAGGGAGATCAAGGCAGTCTCAGGTGAATGTTTCTGTCTAAAGCCTGATTGATTAGGGTCTAACAGCAAGTGTTTAGTTAAATATGACATGAATGATTCATGGATGTGTTTTTCAATAAATTTTGACAAGTTTGGTAGTATTGAGATTGGCAGGTAGTTATCACCATCATCCTTAGGACAAGATTTGTGAACAGGAGTTACTTTTGCAGTTTTCCATATTTTGGGGATAGATGAGATTGCAATACTTAAATTGATTATAACTGTTATGCTACAATAGCAGAGGCAGAAGATTTAATGAGTCATGGACCAATCTGATCAAGTCTTGTAGCTTTCTTAGTATAAAGTTCACTGAGACAGTTTTTTAACGTTTTTTTTTTATATACTGGTGGGATAGAGAAACATACCTCCTTTGAGATTTTGCTGTTGCAGAATTTTTTCAGTTCACTAAAGTTGTTTTCAATCACTGATTCTTTTAACTTTGTCATAAACTTGGTGAAAACAAATCATTGAAAACATTTGCAATGTCACATTGTGACTATGGTGTCATTCACCAGAAATGAGTGAATTTTATTTATCTGATCTTTGTGAGTTCCACAAGTGAGTTCATTGAAGATTTTCCAAATTAAGTTTGTGTTGCTCTTTTTGTTTTCAAGAAATGATTGATAATAATTTGGATTAGCTTTTTTAATCATACTTGTTAGTCATTTCCATACATTATATTGTGCATGGTTTTCCAATGTCTAAAATTGGTCTTGTGGTTTCATAGCATCTAGGATTTCAGTTGTAAGCAAGTTTGGTTGTATTTCTTTCTTTACTCAATATACTTTCAGTGGTGCATGCTTAGAGACTACATCCATAATTAAGTCAGTCCACATCCTCAGAGCTTCATCTATGTCATCCAAATTTTGGATCACATTCCATGGAACTTTATATAGGTCATTGAGAAATTGTTCTTCATTAAAAAAATTTTAATGATCTGTAATTGATATTTTGTGTGTATTTTTTTATATTTCTCTTGTATTTAACCTTTCTTTTCAAAATGTAGGATTGTGGTCACTAAGACTAACTTTTTGTACATTAACACATTAGCCACACTGTCTGGAAGGTTGGTGTAAATGTGATCAATAAAAGTGTTTGATTTTTCTATTACCCTTGTTGGGTCATTTACCAGCTTGTCTAGGCCTAATGATTCAATAAATACCATCCTATTATTAATTATTTGAGTATTGAGAAGGTCATTATATATATATATATATATATATATATATATATATATATATATATATATATATATATATATATATATATATATCTTTCTCCGGTGCGAGAACATCTTCCATTTGTTTCAAAGAGTTATCATTCCAAATTGTTTTGGAGGAAGGTGGCCCATAAATGAAACCCACTAGGTATAATTTTGCATTGTTTTTGATCAATTTCCACCCAGATACTCGACCTATAAATGAAACCCACTAAGAATGATTTTGCATTGTTTTGAGAAATATCCACCCAGATACTCTCTATTTCTGGAGACTCCAAGTCATGTCACCTTTCTGTATTTACATCTTCCCTAAAAATGTATACAGCAAGACCTCCCCCTGATGTCGCTCTGTTCCTGGGTAATGGTTTATTGTAGCCTGTTATTGAAAAAGATCATCATCGTAGTTAGCATTCAATTTGGTTTCAGTGAGTCCTAAAACAGGTATATTATTTTCCTTGGAAGGCAACATTTTCTTAAATTGGTCTGTTTTTCCCACTATACTTTGTACATTTAAATGACCTATGCTGAAACCTTTTGTATTTAGTGTCATATCAATTATATGTCATGCAATGGGTATTCACTGAGATTGTCTCCATACTACTTTTATCAGTCTTACATCCTATTTCCATATTTAAATGTTCATATACATTAACATCTTCCATGTCACACACAGACCCTGAAAATCCATCAACATTTGCATTTACAATAGTGTCCATTGAATAGTTAGAGTCAAGAGTCTCATCAAGTTTATTTTGATTTGTTATGGATGAAGCACTGGCATTCTCCTCTTTGCCCGATTCATAGTATGTATAATACACTGACAGAGTCTTTGTTTGTGTCCCAATTCATGGCATTCAACTATAGCAAATCAGTTTAAATCCAAATGGTTTATTACATAGAGCTTTTGATTATAACAAGATGTACTTATAATCCTTGTATATATCTTTTGGCATCAAATAATGCATGGTGTTCATTATAAACTATAATCCACAATTTTTTCATACCAAGGAAGTGGATTCTGATATAATATAATTGCATATATCATGAAAAAATTTCTATTATAGCATCTTTTGAAATATTTAATATTTTGCATTTTGATGAATTCTTTTCACATTCTAAATAGTGTACAAATAAAATTATTATTAACCCTACTTTAAAGTAGGATTAGCTATGTGTGATTACAGAAGAATTACAAAATGGATACTAAAACAACTGCAATTAATCACCATCACAAATCTCCATGCTTCTTATATACCTTGCAAACCCCACCCTGGTCTTCAACCTAATCATCAGCATAGCCCTGGGGTCATAAAGCTGAAATGGCAATTCAAATGCATTGCACCTTCCAGCTATAATTGCATATATTTAGTTTGGTCAGAAATATATTTTTTAAAAATTAAATGAAACCATAAATTGGACCTTTACCCCCTTTTCACAGACCACATGGACACACACACACACACACACACACATACACACACACACACACACACACACACACACACACACAGAGCTGACTCTCACAGGAACAAGTTGCAACAAAATTTTGTAAATTTCCTTCCATCACTTTAGGAAGAGATGTAACAATGGGATGGGAAAGTGGATGGAAAGACAATACATATCAAAGTATGCCACTTGTTCAAAAGGCATACATATAATAATTTACCACTATGTATGAAGTGTTTCTCCAAGAAATTGGAAGGAAAAGTTCAAGGCTGCAGTTCAAATCAGCCATATTTAAAAATATAAATAAATGCACCTATACAGTAGGCATCACGTGCATATGATTCATTTGTGGGTCAAGTAACATGTGAATATTATGGAGAGTGGTTGACAACAATAAAATAAAATAATGCCAGATATATGTGTATGTGCCAATGTGTACTGAAGTATAGTTCATCCCATTGCATAAGGCAGCTAAAGTGGATTGGATAGAAAGAAGCAATGAAATCTTTCCTACAGCACCAAGCAGGTCTTGAACAAAACTGTGACAAACCCATCACATACTCATTTACATTTCTAATGGTTTTACTATTTTGTAACTGTACATACTAAACCACAACTGCTACTGTTACAGACTGCAACTGAGTGACTAACAAATTATTTTTAGTGAATTCAATTCCTTAAAGTTGAAACATTTTCAATCTAAGACTATGCTCAATTATCCTTCAACATAGTATACATGCATTTATAACTCAAATAGAAACAAAATGCTACTATAATGACACATACACAAACGCATGACATTTCTGGTACTTGTGATGTGACAGATTTAATATTCAGGTAATATTATATACAGAAAAAAGAAAATTTATATACTATTGCCATCACATTGTTTAATACATGGGAAACAATATGTACTTATTTACTCCAAATTATTCATTTCTTCAAATATCTGTGGGACTTGTTGCTTTAAATACCTCACATGAGAGCATCCTGTGACAGATTTTTAAAGAAGATATTTGGAAACATTTTTGTGTAATAATGTTTCATCAGTTTCTGACAATAAATGAACACATGACATTTTTCTTACATCTTTCATTCTTCCCTGCTTAAAATTATAATAAAAGTTTAAAAAATCTGATTTACTCAGTACAATATCTTAATCATAATTAATGTTTTCTCAAAGTTTTATGTTTAGCAGGAGATTATTGATTTTTATTTTTTTATTACCTGTAAAATCTTGCACATCACAAATTAGTTTACATAAGTAAAACACTAAACATACCTGTCTCCATATTTAAGTGAGAAATGTATCAGGCCATATCTCCCACTGGAATCACCCATAAAGAACATATATATATATATATATATATATATATATATATATATATATATATATATATATATATATATCAACAGTCACCTCACCAGGTGATGTAATTCTAGTACCTCTGTATAGTTAGATAACCAAATATAAGTAGCCTTTGCCCCCTTGCATGATACAGCAAGTCATTCCAGGGGCTTGAAGGTGGAATAAGGGATGTGTGGATGTGTTTTTCTAGGCCCAGAACCTGTCATTTATGGAATCCTGGGCATAAATCCTTTGCAGTGCAAGATGTAACAGTTAAATCTTCTCTCACAGTGGGCCATTAAAGAAATGTCTGCAACTAATGGCATCAAGTATATCATTCTGGCTTGTATTTTATTTTAACATCCTACAGGCAACTTTCACTGTGTTAAATTTTTAATGATTTTATGGTCATCAAATTAACTGTCACCAATGCAAAGAGGATATTTTCAGGTGGAATGGTAATTTAGAATGTTAATATGTATAATATTAAAATATTCAGCAAAAAAGTCATTTACATGGAATCTAAAGATTTGATGTTGCAGTATTCCAATATTACAAAATCCATTTTTTAGATGGATTAAGTGAAGTTATTGTTAACCTCACCAAATAATAATAAACACTGATCTGGACTCTCTGATCCAATGTTGGCAGAAAATAAGGGTGGAACTTTTTTATACATTATATTCTATGGCTAATCTTTTAATAGGAATAGGAAAGCAGGAGGTGATGGT
The DNA here is from genome assembly GCA_016746295.1 of Potamilus streckersoni. NCBI lineage: Eukaryota > Metazoa > Mollusca > Bivalvia > Unionida > Unionidae > Potamilus > Potamilus streckersoni. Next base: position 867,979 of record JAEAOA010001802.1, on the reverse strand, counting down.
GGGCTCCTTCTGTATGTTAAAACTGGTTGATCTATACACAAAGCTAGATCTGGATTCATTAAGTAATGACTGATGTCATATTTAAATTGATAAAATTTCAAGTGAATAAAAGGAATTTTATATTCTATATCACATGAACAGAGACCTTCTGAACAATCAAATAAAAAATGGATGGATTTTACTGGAATGTAGCACCCAGTATATGAACCCACAAGAGTAACATCTTATTATACCTCTTAACACTTAAAGACCATGTTTATACCAATACAAATGCAAATGTTCTGGAAGTAATCATTTCTAAAACTGTCTTAAGTGACCATTTTGCAATATTTCTAAGACATAAAGGCAACAGCAAATCACACACAAAATATTCATAAATCCATTACTTAAAAATCTTTTCAAAACTCTGACACTACAAAAGTCCTAACAGATATGACACTGATTCCATGGAATGCAATACAAATTGTTGAATATGTTGAGAACTTGTATGCACTTGGAAACAGTAACCAAACATGCCCTTTTAAAAACAGTACTCAAACATACCCTTTTTAAAATGGTATACAATCATGCCCTTTTTAATAAAGCAAATAGACATGCCATTTTAAAAACTGTAACCAAACATGACCTTTGAAAACAGCATCCACACATTCCCTTTAAAAAATGGTAAATAAACATGCCCTTTTAAAACATTAAACAAACAAGCCCTTTTAAAAACAGAAACTAAACATGCCCTTTTAATAATATTAATCAAACATGCACTTTAAAAAAAAACAAGCTTGCCCTTTTAAAACAGTAACCAAACATTCCCTTTCAAAAAAGAGTAAGCAAGCATGCCCTTTTTAAAAAACAGGACAACGAAGATCATCAACAAGTTTGGATCACACCAGAAATTTCAGATGCAATGAAGTGAAAAGACCATCTTAAAATCATTTGCAAATTGAGATGAAAATAACATTTGGAAGAGTACAGTTAATCAAATGATAAATCAAGCTAAAAGAGTGCACTACAAAAAAGTGCTGGATGACAATCTAAATTATCTATCTGGAGGATTTACCAAGTAAAGAGTAAAACTAAACTTTTATCCTTTATTTATGACAGCATTTATAAAGCTGAAAAAGTAACTCAAATATTTTTAATTTTTTAACTTTTCTGGATCAATCTACTGAAAAATTTCACGAACAATCTGTTTTATTGACCAAAACTCCTTTTGACAAAGTTTGAAATTCTGGTTATAAGTCCTGAATTTGTCCTGAAATATATTGTTAAAAAATGGATGACTATAAAACCATAAGACTTGATATGATTTGACCAAGGGTTTTAAAGGCAGTACACCACCTAAAGTAGAGAGGACAGATTTATCTGCAATCAGAGTATAGCTGTAATAAATTTCCACAGACCTGGCAAAGTGCCAAGACAACCTCCTTGCCTAAAGCTGGAACAAAAGATGATGTAAATGACAAAAGACTTAACTCTTTTCTTCCTCATTTGTCATTTCAAATTATAAGATAAATGTGTACATGATTCTTTTGTGAACTATTAAAACACTTTTGATCTTATTCATGAAAACAGTCTGGGTATGGACATAAGGACTCTTGTGATATTGCTGCATTCCTTATCTATGAGGCATAAAGCCTACAACCATTATTTAAAAATCAAATCCTTGGTACTATTATGGTTGATTTTTTAAAAGCTTTTGATCTTTTGAACCATGAAATTTACTTGAAAAACTAAAAAAATCTTAATGTAATAAAAATGCTCTGAACTCTTATTTTTTGCTTAACCAACAGTGGGCGAAAAATTCTCTAATAGTCACCTTACTGAAAATTAATATATTAATTGTGATGTACTACAGGACTCTATTTATTAATGACTTAGTCTTAAAAAAAGAAAATTCAATTTTTTTCCCTTGGCCTCTATGCAGATGAAACTATTTAAAAAATTTGAAACCAACACTGAACATGAAAAAAACTAAAAATATTCTCTTAACAGCCTTGAAGCATTATAAAAGTAAACAGTATGTCTATAAATACAGAAAAAAACCAAAAGATCTACTAGTTAAAACAAAAATGAGCAAGGCTTGATAATGACAAACACAAAGATCTAATGGGCATCGTTAACCTTAAAATGACCTCTCATAATAAACTTCTGGGTGTAGATAACAATCTAACCTGACCTATTTACATGTTCAAAACATTCTTATCTCTGGTTATATAAAAAGATCAGAATATTCATTCCTTTCAAGGTCATCTTTTATAAATGTTCTGTTCAAACATATTAATGGACTATGTAAATGCAATTAGGGGTAATAATCTCTCTAATTCAAATAACATAACTTTTAAGACCCCAAAAGTGGGCATGACATTTAATTATGGATCAATGTATAGACATTTTTCAAGATGCAATAAATTATATACAAAATTTTACCAATATATGAAAGAATTTTCAAAATACCAAATGTATGTGTAAAAGGTCCAGAAGACCTGTTTTTGTCAACCTAAGCAATTACATTCCTTAAAGAGATGCTGAATACACTGGTCTACAGATATGGAACATCAATCCCAATAACAAATTGCAGACTCTCAGCATTTCTTGTTTTCGTAATCAATGTCTTAAATCAATGAAATTTTAAGATAATCAAACAGTTCTGATATAAATAGCTCCTGCTCAACTCTACTTATATGTCTTTAGCACATGAATTACATTACATTAAATACATTACATATATGGTATTGTACAATTTTTATGTGTTCATTGATTCTTGTGCATGTGTTCCATGCTTGGAACTTGTTTTATTTTCAAAATAACTCAATTCTTTTGTGACAAGTCAAATTGTTGTCTATATGTTATACATTATATATAATATGTTACAGAAGGCTTCAAGGCTGATTAGTAATCATAACTAACTGAGCTACAGTCTCTGCATAAGTTATTATTATTATTATTATTATTATTATTATTATTATTATTATTATTATTAAGATATACACTGTACTGTCATTTGTAAAGATGCAACCTAGCTTGTACATCTTACACACACAGTAAATTTAAATATAAAATAATGCAAAACAGTATACAACATATCTCAGTAAAATAGGTTTGACCAGACATTACCATTTATGATTTACTGATGTGGTATATGCCCTTTCCAATTTATAATGCACAAGACTGATTTTGATAAAGTCTTCACTATGCAGCTTTGTTTCTGAATTAAAACTTTATGATACAGGGATATTAGATTCATTAATTACAGTAGTTGATACCTCAAGTGAGATCTGATACATTGCTTCTAAACTGAACTATAGTTAAACAAACAATTGTCACTCTTTTGTTACTGCTCATAAAGGTTATTCAATAAATGTATCACTGTTATTGCAACTTATAAAAGATATTCAATAAATATCACTGTCATTACAGCCCATAAAGGATATTAGATAAATGTATCACTCTCATTACAGCCCATAAAGGATATTCAATAAATATCACTGTCATTACAGCCCATAAAGGATATTAGATAAATGTATCACTCTCATTACAGCCCATAAAGGATATTAGATAAATGTATCACTATTATTACAGCTTATAAAGGATACTGATAAATGTATCACTATTATTACAGCTCATAAATGATATTAGATAAATGTATTGCTTGTTACAGCCTATGGAGGATATTCAATAACTGTATCATTTGTTACAACCTATAAAGTGACCCTGAGTAGCTGAGTGGTCAAAAGTGCTCTATGTAACTGATCATTGCCATCTCATCTCTGCTTGCATGGGTTTTGATATTGGGTTCACCAATGTGGGTGTGTGAAAAAGCTTGCCAGTAGTCTCTCATGGGTTGTCGGTTGTTTCTGGGGTTTCCGGGTTCTTCTGTCACCATTTATACTGGACACCATATATAGCCTGTCTTATGCTGAAAAATGGTGTTAAGTCCTACAGCAACAGCTTATAAAGGATATATAAATGTATCACTACTGCTACAGTTTGCAAAAGATAGTCAATAAATGTATCACTGTCATTACTGCTTATGAAGGATATTCAAAATTCCTTGCACTCTGTTGTTACAGCTTTTCAAGGAGACAATGATATTCAATCCAGATTAAAAAAAAAAAAAACAACTGGTATCAAGTCACTGACATTCAGTATAATGATATGAATATTTAATCAGTCAGACAGGAAATTTTAGTATCTAAACACATGCTGAAATAAAACACCAAAAATTTAAGATGAATATAGCAAATGATATTGAAGATACATTTCATGGGAAATCGAAAATGTAGATTACCTTATAGGCAGGTCACCCAATAATTATTTTATACACAATATTGCTATTTAATAATAAAACAGAGAACCATCACCATTACTGGCCTTATTAAAGGACTCACTTTATACCGGATAATTTGTAGTGATTGAGTACTATACATGATTTTTAAAAGCTTTACACACTTTCAGCGCTATCATTGCAGGGAAGAAAGAAAACAAAATATGTAACAAGACATACATTTTAGGCATGCAACAAGTATCACCCCAATATTGCAGTCATTATAAAAAAAATACAATATCACAAGGAAACATAACACTATGATGATGATAATATTGTTACTGCCAGAAATTTTTATCTAGTTTCATATCACCAATCGCAGGCAATACAAAAATTCCTTACTTCTCTATTCCTAAAGAAACTAAACCAAAACAAAATAAAAAATATTCACCAACATTCCATCAGTAATATTCAATTAGTTATAATCTTGATTGGACAATACAAACCAAATATAATCTCTTATAAGTGGTGCCCAACTGCAAACAGCACAGAACCTGATCTATCATCCCATATGAACTAGCAGACCTGGGTCTATTTTGTTTTTGTTTTGTACAGATGCAGATCTGCTGGCACAATATGAGATGGCATATCTGTGTCTCTGGAGTTTGCCACTGGATCCAGCTTTTAAGTACAGACATTATGCTTCATGAATGGCATTATGGTAAAAGACAATAACAATATACCCATAAATATACACCAACAATAGATCCAGGAGAAGCCTTATGATCTATGTCCATCAACAATAATTAGATTATTATATCAAAGTATGATATATATGACAGAAACCTCATGACCTACATCCATCAATAATTAGATTATTATGTCAAAGTACAACATCTATGACAGAAACCTTTGACAGAAAAACTTGAAAAAGTCTGAAAATCAGTAGGAAAATTTATCTCCAATGATTGCATCTGTGCAAGCAGTGTAATTAACAAGATTAACAATCTACACTGCCTCAGATTTTAATAGACTTAACTTCCTCCTTCAAACTTCATGCAAAAATTCAGGAAATTATTATTGTCACCGATCGAGTTCATTTCTACTTAAATTACTGCATCCTTCCTCAGTCCCAACTTACACAATGCCACACTCCTCTTCCCTCTCACCAAACAATTATGAAATAAGTAAACCGACTAATTACAACAATAGTATTATCTATCAATTTACAAGATTTACTGGGATTGTAAACATCAAAGATTATTAAATAAAAATTATAAATCTTGTTTCTCTATTTTAGGGGTTACTCTTTATAAATTGGAACTATTTTTATACCTAAATTTGTACAAATTTTTAGGGATGATATTGCTTTGCTGTTACTGACTTAGACATCACATTAATAATTGTATTGTTGGGAGTAATAAGCAGAACAGAAAAAATAAATTGTCACACAGAAATCTTACCTATTCTTATCTTTCCATTTTGGACAGTAGAAAGAAAATATATTCCTTCTTAAATTAAGTGTTCATACTAACAAAACAAAAACAGACAACATCCAGGAAAAGGCCTAAAATATGATACAGGATGAAAAGACGTAAAATATGATACTTGTGTTAAATAGTTTCTGGCTTCATACTCAAATAAAATTATAGTTGGTTAAAGTGACCACTTTATATTATGGTGATTTACACTTAGATTTCTCATGCTTAAATAACACTACAGTTGGTTGGTCAAGATGAAACATTTTCAGTTTCTTCCCATCATAAAATTAATTGTGTTTGTTGAGAATTGGTCACTTTTTAAGTTCCCTGAAATCCAGACTTGAGACTTTCTGAAAATAAACCCAGTTTTGATAAAACTGCAAGTTTACAAATAAATCAGCAATAAATTCATCATCAGTTTGGAAACTGTCTGCATGACAACAATATTCACTTTCAAACAGTTAATAATCGATCAGTTGTCTGTTTTTTATATTGACCGTTGCTTTACCTTTCCCAGAACTCGATGAAACAGCACAACTGTACAGATCATCATCCTACAGCTGAAGCAAATTTTCCTTGGCTAAATCCTTTGTACTTGTTTATTATTGCAAGAAACAAAACAAAAACACTTAATTTCCATAGTTACCTTTTGAATAAGCATCCTTCTATCAGCATCCTTTGAAATATTTACATAAAAGCAATTCAATAGATTTTAATGGTCTCTGAGGCACAACAAGTTTAGCAACAAATTTATTTTTGATACATTAAATTCAAAAAAGAAAGTTGTAGGAGGTGGTTAATGAACACTGGTTACCATGCCAAACTGACAAACATAACATTGCAGGTTTGACTTCTATGATTGGATCAGACAGATTAACTAATGGTGTGATTCATTCAACAAGGCACTTTATTCAAATTGCCTTGGCACTGAATAACTTTCCCTGTAGCTGTGTCATAAAGGACACATGGTACTAATTTTATGGACGAACTGTGAACCCGTCTAGAAATGGGTGAAGAAATAATAGAGTATATACGGGTTTGGTGGTCCATAATTGGTTAATAATGAAAAGTAAAATTTTAGTAAAAATATCTTTTGAAAGCTTATCCTATGTGTAATTAAAAAAAAATAGACAAATTTCTATTGATGCAATTTTAGTATTTTTAAAGACTTGACTTAGGATTACTCAATAATGAAAGCAACACTTGATTCGCTTGATGCTGAATCAATAACATGGACTTCATGCACACGTAGGTCAAGAAAATGTCGCGGCTCATATGGTGTCCTCCACACAGAAGCTTGTACCAAGGATAGTTGTGCATGGAGAAATAGAGGTCTGATCATCAGTACCTAGAAATTTTAAGTTATTGAATTTTAAATATGATGGTGTTTTCATGTGTTTACTATGGGAGTTGAATTAGTACCATGACTCCTAAAGAACCTTATCAAATCTATAAGGGAGTCTTAAGAATTCAGGTATATTTGGTCAATTTCGTCTTTTGTTTGATCTATTTTTACTCAGCAAAAATAGTGCAGTGTCCAGGTTATAAAAAAAGTGACTATAAAGGGGCATAAAAATAGGAACATAAAGCCATCAAACTTTTGGATATATCATAATTATAAATATCACAGTTCTCATTTGCTTAACATTTCAATTTTTTATTTTAAAATAAATGAAAAATAGCAACTTGATGACACATTTCAAGCATAATTCCCTGAACTGATGCAGAAGAAAACATTTGTTTCAGCAATGTCTATTTTATGTCTGCAACTAAAAATTCTGTAAAGAAACCAGATATAGAATCCAATTTTAAATACTCTAGAGAGAATGCTTTTTGCTAAACTGTATATGCATTCCAGTTTTAAAGAACTATTTAAACTGAAAATTTACTGGCTAATCAGAATGACTTGTTTATAAAATTGGAAATTTTACAAAACTAAATACCAATTAATGATCACAAAATTTAAACAGAGGTTAGAGATCAAAGATCAAATACAGACCAAAATACATTAAAGCACACAAACTGACATTGGGTCATAAAATTTCAACAAAGGTACTATTGGTCTGTGATCAAACAAAGGTGTCAAGAATAAATTATTTCATTTTGTATGCAGAGGTAGAACATTGTAGTAGTACAACCACACAAATGAGAATTGTTGGCTGCTTACAAAAAAGTTGAGTGAAACAAAGTAAGAGCTTAACTACCTGCATACTCCTTCATATGACATCATAGCCAAGTGCTTATTGCCTTATATGGGATTATAACTAAATGCTTACCCCCATATATGCCATCATAAGTATGTCCTTATTCCCTTATATGGTATAATAACTAAGTGCTTACTCCCATATAAAGAAAATAACTAACCACTAGTTGAAAATAAATATTTTACAAAGTTGTCATAGTTAAGAAAAAGTTAAAAATAAAAATTTAAAGCAAGCAACATAATACAAATAACTAGATATAACTGGGTCATGGGCCAAAGGGACACACATATAACATCAGTAATATGCTGATAGCATGTCACTTGAGAAGTATAATATAACATTACTTTAAGGCAAGAGTAACTGGCGGCTAAATTATGACTTTCTGAAGCAAATTCAGACCATTCTTTACTAATGAAATGGAGTTAACTTTTCTAATAGTAAAAACATCTTTCATTTGTACAATAGGGTTAACTTTTCTGATGAAAAATCTTCAGGGTGGACTATAAGTGGACAGCACTCCAATGTGTGTTTGTGCATAAAACAGAGAGGTGTATACAAAGTCAAATATGCAACAGATAACATTTTCTTTTCTAAAAAGAGATTAAGAGATCTTTTAAAATAGAGCACTAAACTGAGGATGTGAATATGAATGTTTGGAAACATTACATTTAACAGCTAACAAAGCACCAAACTGGGTGCTACTTCAGTGTCAGTGTCAGCAAGTTGAGCTATTTATTTACCTTACTATTCTTTGGATCATGGGAATTTAGAAACACGTTTCTCATCCATATTGAAGGTTAAGTTTTGACCTGCAATCTGCATGCCACTCATTTTATCCAAGCTGGGAATTTATTTTGAAGCATATACCAAAATTTTTAAAGTGAGTGATTTTGTCATAAGGGATGAAAATTTTGTATTAAAGGTGACTTTAGAAGTTTCTTTTATTACATTTCAATTACCAAATAGCCTGAAATAATCTTGCTCTGATTTGCAGGGAAAAAAAAGAATTAAATATATCCATTTGTATTATTTGGGCTAAAAAAATAATCTTGAGGTAAAAAAAACAATTATCCTGGTTAAAAAAAATCAGCCATATCCCACAAGATTAAGGCAACTTCCTGTATAATGCTAATATTATCTCTCTAATAGTATCTTCCCCCATCAGTTTGTAAATTAATCCAATCAAAGATTTCAGCCTAGGTGATAATATTGCAGCTAATTTTACATACAGCTACAATATTAGTAATGTGGGTGGGTGTGGAGAAGTATGTTACAGACCTTATGGAGTTTGGAAGAAATTCATCAACTGCAAGTCCACTTTCCTCTTCATTAAAGTAATACCTAGGATAAACTGTCATTGCCTTACAAGTGAAATATTGCCTGATTTCATTTATTATAGGTTCTTGCAAAGATAAAAAATTATCACAGGTTGTTTGGAAAATGATTTTTTATGTGACTAAATAGTTAGTATGAACATTATTACTGTTATTGTCTCATCATGGGTGGGGGAGTGGCTATCAAAGTATTGGGCTTGTCATGCCAATCTTTGTACCAATTTGGTTTCTAAATATGATGAGTCAATGGTTACCGGGCTTTATTCTATAGCAGGTGAATACAAGTGTGAGGGTACATCCTCCCAAAACTGTTTAGTGCAACATGAGACCACTATTGCTTGATTTTGGATTTTAAAAAAAAAGTGAATGACACAATATTAACAAAAAATAGTCTGAAGAAAAAACGATCATATACCAAATGACAAATGTTCCTCAAAATTACTGTATATAGCCACTGGATACAGTCTCAGAATGGGATCATAACAGTGATTAGACCAAGAAGTAGGTCTCTGCTTTTCTTTCTGACAGCTCACAGGGAAAAAAAGCAAGGGTCTACTTGTTGGTCTAAACAGTGATCTGAGAGACTTGTCACTCAGGATGATTTTTGTTCTTTATGGTCATTATTTTCGAGAAAAAGAAAAGTCATATAGATTACTGGGCCTTTCATTTCCTTCAGAATGGTACCCTCTACAATAATAATAATAATAATAATAATAATAATAATAATAATAATAATAATAATAATAATAATAATAATAACAAAAGTAATGTTAACTTTTCCAGGACCATACCCTGTATAGAAAAAAAAATTAATAAAAAGAATTTCAGTGTCAGTGGCGGACAGACAGTGCAAATACTATGCTGTATAGCATTCCTGACACAGAAGTACAGTGTTTTATCAATAAAATACAAAATATGTGACAATACGAGCTAACCTTCTGTATAATATACAAAAAACACATTTATGGTACAGATAAGTTTTTTTGGTGTTTTCAGATTTCGTCAACAACGAAATAATCTAATATGTACACAAAAAATACACACTTAAAGTACAGAAGAACCGATAAGGCTATTTCGTGTTGTCGGAGTTCATCGTATTTTATTGATAACGACAGACTCCTAACCAGAAAAAAAAAATTAAAAAAATTAACTAGAAACTTTTACTTACCAGAGACTCCAAGATTGTAGAATATTTTACTGTGTTAATTTTTCCAATGTAAACAAGTAACTTTTACACTATATAACACTCTACGTAAACTTGTTGGAATCGTGTGTGTGTTCTTTTTTGTACCGCAATTTCGTGTTCCTGGTTTGCAGCGCCCTCTTCGTGAATTTAAACTTTTCAGTTATCTGCACCTAGGTCGCCGTACAAAAAAAAAAAAAGAAAGCCCAATTGTTATACTGGTCGATGGTCAGAGAAAACAAAATAATATTTATAATAAAAAGTTATGTTTGAATTTTGATGAATGAATGAAGGTACCGTTAAATGTTGTCAGTATCAATATAATCAGCAAATTTCCTTGATTGTTTCAAAGTTGCAAATATTCGTTTATTATTTGATAAATCGTCAATAAGCATAATTTTTTATGATTACACTTCTTGGACTACTTATTATTTTATTTGTTTTGTTGTTAGGCATGATATAATTGAAAAATCTGCAGGATTGAAAACATTACAGGAATAGGCTGGATCCCAACGGAATTTCACAAACATTTATTGAACTAAAGCAGTTATGGTATCTATTTTAAAGGATCACAAAGCACCTCTAAATTTATTAATAATAATAATAATAATAATAATAATAATAATAATAATAATAATAATAATAATAATAATAATAATGTTTTATTGCCCAAACATAATGTGATAATCATTGGTGCAGTTACATTTTCTGCATGACATCATGAAGAATAACACATAAAAGCAGGTTCAAGAAGGAAAAAGAAAAAGGTTTTGCAATTGAAGAGACGAGAGGGTGAGGTTTCCGTATTCGGATATAAAGAGAAGAAGGGCGTCTGCAGGGCGTCCGTATTCGGATATGAATACACGTATGAGTTGGTAGTTTAACGCCCTAATATATCTACAGGCCCAACATTACATAAAATTTATTGTCATCAATATCATCATCGTCAGCAGCCGGATATTCTTCTTCACAATGTACAGAGATTTTCCTGTTGTAATATTTCCCTTTGTAGATTTGTGTCTGTCTAGACCTCCGTTAAATATTGTATAAGGATATTCAAGTAATAAAACGTGCAATAGAATACAGGATTCGTGGTCTTTTATTGATAGCAAGTTTTCGTGGAAGCATTGAGAAGAAAATTATATATGCAATCGATAGCACTTACCAACACATCTTTTATGAAATCCAACTGATAAGAGCGCTGAAATGGATAAGTTGCGTAATTTATCTCACTTGCCAAGCTAACTAAAATATCGATTTTTGCGATACACGAGCAAAATCGATCCTTAGCAGCATGTACATGTGGAAAATATTTATATTTTGTGACCTAACATAAATAAGGGATATTGCCACGTGTGTGCATGCGTGCGTGCATGTGTGTGTGTGTTATCGCACAAAATTACAAATTTATAATGCTTGAATTGTGTTCATATGGTTAGAAGGCGATTTCAGGTATTACATTTTTCCCTGCCTGACAAATCTTGTTTTTCCTCTGTCGAATTAATTTTTTCTAAGTAACACAGGCTCGTTTGGAGAATGTAGTACCATGTATTGCTTCTAATCATGTAAGCCTCTATAAAAACGAGGCTACTGGTTTATATGGTTTGGATATAACATATAAACACCATTTATCATTATATTGTATGTTAATATCAACGTCACCTAATTTTGACCATGAATATAACCTCTATATAGCATGATTGTCATCATGTCAAGTTCTGAGGCGGGGGGGGGACGTTACTTCTTTAATAAACAATTCTGAAAATACTAAATATACTTTGTTGCGTGCTTAGTTGTCTTTTAAATATTTATATAGTAAATTATATGGGATTGTTTTGGCATTTCAAGTTTCAATGTAACAGGGCATAAGGTCATCAAACTATCGTAGTGGCCTGGGTCTCTATCAAGCTCTGATGTGGCATGTGTACAAAAATGGCTTGACTCTCAAAACATTCGTTTAACAAAAAATTTATCAAACTGGTGCTTAAGTGATTAGAGCATCCGCCTAGAATGTGAGAGATCGAAGGTTCAAACCCCGACCGAGTCATACCAGAAGCTTATACAAATTGTGCGAGCAAATGCCTCACAAGGCGCTCAGCATCAAGAGGTGATAGGACTGGTCGTCCTGATGTCAGAATAATATCATTGCGTGGGACATGATGCTATATGTCTTTGGAATGATACTCCAGTACTATTCACCACTGTGAGCTGCCACATTGCAGATATCCTAGCGATATGGCTAAAGCTGGTTAAAAGCTCTGTTAAAAATCCAAAATCAAACAAATCAAACTGATAATATCAACTCTCCTAAAGGTCTTCACAATGTCCTTTCCGTTAGATGCTTGAACGCTTGATTTTTAAGGACTCCAGATTATGAGTAGTGTATCCTTTTACCTTTTGACCCCAGAATCGATGGGTTTGTCCTTGTACCCAAAGTACAAGAAATCTACAATGTTCATTGAAGACACGTGATTGGAAAACCTGCACCAGTTAATTTGGGAATTGCTTACAAATGATATTATACTTACGGAGTTCGAACAATTGCATACTTGACAAAAAATGCCAGCTGAAGACTGAAATTTAACTTTTACAACTGATTGAAGAAAAAATGCACTTGCTATTTTCTACAAGATTCCAACAGGCTGACAGAAAAAATATCTACATGAGATTAAATTATCAGGTTTTATGTGATATACATTTTGGGTGATCAAGTATAAAAAGAATATCTTTTCATTGTGTGGTTTTCCTGTCCTAGAGACATCAAAGAAAAGAACGTTGATTGAAAAAAGAATTTGATAAAGAAAGGTTTACGACTGAGATGAAAACTTTATAATATGATTTCTGCAATATATGTCCGAGTCAAAACCAAGACTAAACTTTGTTATTGGTGGCGATGAAATGTTTTGCTACTAGTCACTGATATGGTGAGAAAGTGGATTATATGATTTTTAATGTAAAAGGCCGGATTGTGTTACACCGCCAATGACAGCATGCAAAACTTCTGCTGCTATTCTTTTTAGAGAGGAGGCGATAGAGGGAATGAACTGAAATAAATAGCTATAATTATTTTTCACATTACTTTTGCATTTACCAATAAATGAATCTATGAAATGTCAGTAACGAGTCATAAAAATGAGTAGCTAGCACGTAGGTTAAGTTTGTTATACATTACATCAACTAGTGATGACTAATATTTTGCAATAAAGACAACACTTAGGCTGTGGCATTTAAGACGTAGTTTGTTTAGGATCACTTCTGTAAAATAACGAGTAAGATACGCTGTATTACGCGTGTACAGGTTTAATGCGGTATATTTTATTCCGGTGGTACGATCTAGTAATCTTCAAATGTACCGATACTTCGGTAGTTTCTGTCAAAAACGAATGTACGGACAATCTTCTTATGAATTTAATGCTATTAACATTAATTAATTAATTATTAATTCTTTCGCTTTTAATGAGGAAATAATTCCAAAACTTATTAATTTTGCTTAACAAAACATTGTATATCTTTTTTTAAGTTGACAGCATTTTGATGTCATCTTGACGTGCTTTCGTAACCAGCAGGTCATGAGCGCCCGCAGTATAGGGAATATATATATATATATATATATATATATATATATATATATATATATATATATATATATATATATATATATATATATATATATATATATATATATATATATATTTACTATTTTTATATATATATTATCTATTTTTACTTTTTGTAAGGGTTGTTATTCGCCATGTGATTTGTATTCTTTATATATATATATATATATATATATATATATATATATATATATATATATATATATATATATATATATATATATATATATATATATATGTGTGTGTGTGTGTGTGTGTGTGTGTGTGTGTGTGTGTGTGTGTGTGTGTGTGTGTGTTGTGTGTGTGTGTGTGTTACAGTCCCAAAAGTGCTAATACAAAATTCCCATTGGGGCGGGCCATATCGTCTTAGGCTGATTTTGTGGTTCTATAATCGTGGAGCCATTTTCCATATTAGGTTCCAGTTGTTACTATGGATGTCCTTATGCCAGGATTGTGTGAGCCACCCTGTGCAATTGTGTCAAATAGACCTGAGTTGTGAATTTTGAAAATGTTATGCTGGAATTTTGTGTATTGAGCGTACTTTTTGGATTTAAATTATGCCAATCTGCTAGATGTATGCTATCCTGTAAAAAATCTAGCACCGCTTAGGAATTTGGGTTTGATGTTTTGGACGCATACCAAAGGATCATGATAGATTACAATTGGTCTTCTGTTGTAAAATGAGGACTTTGGTTGTTCTCTCTCCCACCAAAAAAAGGTTGTTTAACGCTGGAGAACGTTAAAACGCTTGTCTGGTATTTGAAACAGCAGGTGAGAGGTGTCCTGGACTGTCCCTCGCTAATACGATACCACACCTATTTGCCAGGTGTTTGTGTGTGAGTGTGGGGAAAGGGGTCTGGTGGGCAACCATGGGAGGTTTCTGACTGCCCCTTAGCTTGATGTATTATGCTTGTCATCATCTTGTATCTATGTGTGAGTGTGGGCAAGGGGATTTGTGGGGAGCCAGGGAGAGCTACATGTACTACCCCTTAGTTTTACCATTCTTAATTCTATAAAATACAGAGCATCAGATTAAGCATGATTGATTATTGGCAAGCAGCTGAACGGCTCTTGTATTAATACGATACCAAGGTGTTGATGTGTGTGTAGGGAATGGGGTTATGGGCAGTAGGTAGGAGTTCCTACCTGTCCCTTGATTTGATTTTGGTAATTATAATCTTTTCTTATCTGAATGGCATCTTGAATTAATATTTCTTTTCTTTTCTGGGAAAGTATGATTATATCATCTTTTCTCTAATGGCAATTTGAAAGGTTATTTTGATCTTTTTTGTTAATATTCTTTCCTCTTCTGTTATGTCTGTTATTTGATTATGTAGTTAGTCCAGCCCATTGAGTCTCCTTTTCGATGTAATATATTTCGTGAATTACTAATTTGTTTTCTGACTGATATGATATGTATGTAGTATAACGTTCTTCTCTACTCCAACAATTGATGTTTGCAATTAGTTCCAAAGGCCAACCAGTGTAGCTCTTGTATCTCGCCTGATATGATGTGTATATGTTGTAGCCTTATTGGTAGTTTGGGCTCATGAAAGTCTTTGCTGGGGCTGTAGCTGTACATATACAACTACTTGAGGAAGATAATGATAAACTTCCACTATTCCTTGAATATTAGTTATTTAACTGGCATCACACTATATCATGAATCTGCTGCTCCCACTATTCCTTGAATATGGTGTTTCATAATTGACATTACTGTTTCTTGAATCTGGTGCTGCATAACTGGTATCTGTCTATTCCATGAACACTTTTCCTTAAATCCACTGGTGAGTAATTGGATCCACACTAACCCTCTAGTCATATCTTCTTCGAATTTTATGATATAGGCACTCTAGTTGAATTACTAAATAATATTTTTTTTAATAGAAAATAATGAAATGGATAGTCTCACTTTTCGCCATAAGTATATATGTATTGTCTGGTATTCAGTTCCTTTTGCAATGAACCCATATCCTATATCTTTTTTTTATCAAATTTTATTATGGCTAGAAAGAATATATTATATTATTTGGAAGAATGTAGTATAGTAATACAGTTGACTTGGAGAGGCTTATACAATTATAATAATAAGTCCTAAAAGAAGACTATTATTGAGTTTTATTTCATATATGTATAGGTCATAACAAGTGATTTGGTTTAAGTGGATAGGGACTAATGCATTAAATATGATGAATAAATAATAAGCCAAAAATTTGTATGGTTTTATTGTATAGCGATGAGCATCATAATCTTATATCAATAATACTGATTTATATGTTACAGTGTTATAGTAAAGCAAACTATGTTAAAATCTGTTATTAATTAATACAATTTTAAAGTTAATGAATAATCTGAGAAGTAATAGACGTCACTAGAAGATTTAGGGTGATATTTATTATAAAGCTACATTATAATACAACTTTTATATGAGATGATCTTTGTGAATGTCTTGTAGAAATATGATGATATTTTCGCATGTTCTCTGTAGGTTGGGGTATAGTCGGTGCAACTATAGTCGGTGCACCTATCCTTTTCTGAAAGTCTGTGAATGTCTTTTTTGGTTCTAACTATTGTTGACAATCATTGAATATGTGTTCGAAGGTGTCATGTACATTGCACATCTGGCAGTTAGTGTTGGCATCTGATCCATGGCTTGTTCGAATGAGTATCTTACCTTTTCTAAGCCGATTGATAATTCTTTGATCCCTGGGAGGGAGGTTAATATGGAATGGTTTACCTCTTTGGACCTTCGGTTGGAGTTGATGTAGTTGCCTTTCTTTGTCAGAGTTAGTTCACTGATGTTGCCACTGTTGATTGATAGGCTTTCTGACTACACTGTAAAGTTCCTGTGAGCTGGAGCTGATGGAAATAACCTCTGTATTCTGAAGACTTTGTTTGGCTGCTGCATCGGCCCTGTCATTCACAGAAAGATTGATGTGAGAAGGGACCCAGATAAATTCTATCAGAATATGGTTCATTTCCAGATCTCGCAGAATCATTAGGGTTTCTTGCAGCATAGTCCTCCTGCTTTTGGATGATCCAGATTCAATTAAGAACACTTAGCGAGTACGTGATGAGGTACTGTTATTGCATGTGATCCTTGATCCACTTCAGTGCTGGTAGTATGGCCCATAGTTCTGCTGTATAAATAGGTGTTTCATCTTGGAGTCTGTGTCGAACTGTAATGGTCTGGACAGGTACCACTAACACTGCTATGGTTCTGTTTAATTCCTGTGACTTGAATCCATCTGTATAGATGTGGATGTATTGTGAGTAGTATTCCTCCAGGATGGTGAGTATCCCTGTCAGCAGCTTCCATGGATTATGCTGTTTCCGTTCAAGTTTTCGGACTCGAAAATTGATGTGGGGAGAGTAATTTCTTAGAATGACGCGAATGACGAACGCTATGATTTATATATGTCAAGCACGAATATGAAGGAAAACAACCCTTACACTAGCTTCTCAGATTATGTACTATCCACACCAACGGATGAGAAGAAAAAACACTAGTATACTATCCACACCAACGGATGAGAAGAAAAAGCAAAATATACTATACACAAAAAGAGATGAGAAGAAAAACACAAAAATACTATCCACACCAAACAAATATATTATCCACACCAACGGATGAGAAGACAAAACACAATTATATAATATCCGCACTAACGGATGAGAAGAAAATACACACATATACTATCCACACCAATTGATGAGAAGAAAAAAAACCACAAATATGCCATCCACACCAACGGATGAGAAGACAAAACACAAACATACTATCCACACCAACGGATAAGACAACCCCCCCACAAATATAATATCTACACCAACCCATGAGAAGACAAAGCACATTAATTTACTATCCACACCAACGGATGAGAAGAACCCCTCACTAATATGCTAGTAACAACAACGGATTAGGAGACAAAAACACAAATATAGTATTTACACCAACGAACGCGCATGCAAACACAGAAAGACACATATCATGAAAGGAGTGAGTGTTTATAGTCACATTACACTACATTCATACGAACTGGCAAATTGAATAGTCTTTCTTTTCTAGAGATCTGGTTAGTCCTGAGAACGACTGGTTTTTTTAGAACTTCATAAGCACCTGGTTAATGTTGGTACCTCCCAGGTCTGGCTCTACTTACGCAAGGTTTTCTCCAGTTATTCTCCCATTTCACATTTGTGATTGGAAGAGCAGACGGAGGTTGAGTGGCTTCATTCTCTCAGTCTTCCGTCTCTGGGATAGTGAAGGCTTCCCTCCTATACAACAAAAGTGGATGAATAAGTTGTAGTACTGGTAGTGATTGTGGCATTGTTGCCGAATTTCATGCCATATTTTCATGACCAAAAGGGAACCAAGAAAACTGAGTGAAAACAATTATAGATTTAATGAACAGTCTCTTGTTGTGTGTATCTGATACATACGTTTTATTTTGGAGTGACTAAAATGCATTCACATTTTAAACTTTCATGGTTATATTTTGAATCAGAAACTGTTATGATTAGAATGGTATTAATTTGACAACTTAAAATGTTTTTGATAATTCATTATTATCAAAATAAATGAAAAATTTAAAATCCGAGAAATTTTGGTAAAGATGCATTTCACTTTACATACACATTTGTCTGTCCTTTTCATAGCTCACAACAGGAAAACGTAATGATGTTTTGAATTAAATTTATGTGAAATTATCTCAGAATAACTAATTATACAATTTTTAAACATTTTTCCAGGTATAATTGTATTTGTAAATCATACTTTCAAATATGAGAAGATGTCTTGTAACATATGTATTTAGCTTCAGACTTAAGGTTTTTAGACCATATTAGTGAGTAAACATAAACAAAGTATGGATCAAGTTTTTAGTTTAAATTTTAGATATTTCTCTATAAAATATGCGAATAAAGTTGTTGTTTCTAGATCAAATTTTCTTCCATTTTTATACGTCTAATTACGCCTCTTAGGTGAATTTGGGTCTAGTGATAAGTGCTTTTTATTTCTAAGCACACCCGTCAATAAAATCTCACAAACTGTATTATTTATTATTAACACTTTACTAGCCTAAAGACGGCGACATGCATCAAACAATCTTTAGACTCGGCCAGCCAACAAACTGCCAGAGGCGAGGTAAGGAACATGAAACGTCGGCTGAACCTGGCACAGGAGTCTGCAGTTTTATCAATAAAACACGACGAAATTTCGGACAACATGGAATCACCTTAACGGTATTATAAATTATAACAAGGAATGCAAGCG
Organism: Potamilus streckersoni; assembly: GCA_016746295.1. Classification (NCBI taxonomy): domain Eukaryota; kingdom Metazoa; phylum Mollusca; class Bivalvia; order Unionida; family Unionidae; genus Potamilus; species Potamilus streckersoni. The sequence goes on along the minus strand of JAEAOA010001802.1, from coordinate 848,627 downwards.
TGACCACAACACTACGCTCGATTCGGCTTTTCTCACGTGTTTTTTTATTGCTTCAGAATCGCAAGAAGACTGAAAAGCAACACATTTACATTCAAGAAACAGTAACGTACCAACGCATCACTATTGGACGACCATCGCATGAATCCAATCCGGCAAATTAACCTTTATTTTCACCATTACGGTCACCAACCCTGAAAAGAGCAATCATTACAGGAAGTAGCCCATTTCTACCACATGCTAAAAAACATCATGAAACTAATTTTACAAGATAAAATGTTTAACTTGTTTTTTTTTTTAATTTCAGATTGCATCATTTAATAATTTTTGTATCAATTTCCAGAACATAAATATGTAGTTTAAGTTCTGATAGTACAAATAAGGGTTGATGACGTCATCACAGTCAAATATTAGAGCCTAGTATTAAAAGAGAACAGATTCTGCGCCGTGTTCGGAGCGATTATTCGTAGACAATCTCTGATATTCTTGTGCAACATGAGACAGACGGACAACAGACCATCTCTTAAACTCGTCTGTTATGTGACCAGTAAACTAATAATGGAGGATAGATGCTGACATTATATCCTTTGGGGTTGTGTGGAGGAGGAAGGGTCTGATGGCTATGTTTTAGCAACTATATTGAGTAAAAGTTTAAACGGTTGCCTTGTTCTTATAACAATTGTTTTGAAGATCACCGTCCTTGGAGTTTGTTGTCATAACTAATCTGACAACAACTGGCACAGGTTGTTTTATTTAAAATAAAAGTTTGATGACAAGTTGTTTACGTGGCCAAAGTTTTTTTTTAGTGAAAGCGTTTATATTTAAGACCTTCTCTTGAAAATGACTCAAAAAAAAGATAGGTACACATTTGATTAAATGGCCCACATTTTATATTTTCTATAAAGCAGTTATGAACATTTGTTTAGTCTACATCATCAGAACTACGACCTTTATCATCAATTCGATCCAAAACGAATTGAACTAATTGTAAGACATGGACTGGAAGAGTAAATGTAAGCACTCGCCATTTGACATTATGGAGATTTTGTGTCACTCGATAAATACATCTTATATAACTTGCAAACGATATAACGTCCATCTGTTGTCAAACATGTTTTGTTTTTGAAATACTATTAAGGTGCCAATAAAGATAATGACAGATAATTAAGTTTCGCAAGCACAGACTGCAAGACTCAGTACAGAGATAATGTACTGCAGCGAGGACAATATTAAAATATCAAGGTTGATCTTTTAACCATTTGTGACAAGAACATTATACATGTTTTTAGATTGACTGGCGAAATTGGACACTAATATCATGGTAATTTATTTTATAGGAACACGGACCCTCGAATCAAATTTATGTCACGTCTTCATTACGAATTGCATCTCTGCATACTAGGTAACCAGGATTTGGCGTTTTATTATAATTGCTGTGAGATATTTTATAATGTGGGTGAAACTCCAAGGCTATGTTATCCTATTTCACGTAGGCGACACAAAGTACTCAATTTCAACTGTAAAGAATGCTGCTTAAAATCTTAAGAAATAATCGAAAATCAATAAATTTTATGCTTTTTAAAGTCAGAATTAAAGTCCAGGTTGTGTTTTAATAACGAAAAGGCGTGGTACTGCCAGGACTTTTCCTTACTGTTGTTTTTTTTTTGTTGTTGTTTCTTTTACACCGTGTCCTTTGGTTTTGTTTTCATTGTGTGCATTAAAAATAAGGACTTCAGTATACATGGCGGAGGATGAACCCAGAAAACCCAAGAAGGAACCACCGACCTACGAGAAGCTACTTGCAAGCTTTCTAATATACCCACATTCGCAGAATCCGAGACTCGAACCCAAGCAGAGAGAGGTGAGATGGCAGTGATCCATAACGGTAAGTACTTTACATTGCCACTTGAGGTCCCGGCATGAGGGACTGCTCTGCCAATTATAGCTATTTTGGTCCATACATGAACATATAGTATCCACAAGTCCATGCACTTCATTAAGACAGAAGTCATACAAGCAAATGCAGAATAAAATACACAAATACACACAAAACACGTACACTGTATTAGATGGCTTCTATATACAATTTCAGCTGGCTAAGAATAGATTTCTTAAATGAGGTTCACAATGAAACTATGGAGTTCGAATTTTGTATCGACATGAATAATAAATTCCAAAAGGTAGGTGATGATAGAGTAAAAGAGTTTTGAAATGGATTGATCTAGACATCTGAAAATTTAGACTCCGTTATTATCATTGGCAGATCTGAGTTTACTATTAATTCGAGAGACTTATCTGTAATGATTTCTTTAAAATAAGACGTAATATCAAAACATCAAGTCAAAATTGGACGCTTCAAAATTATTGGCAAATTATTGGCACGCTTTTTTTCTGGCGTTCCTCAGTTCTAGATAGATTAAAAGCTAATATTATTCCCCATATGGAAAATCCACAGTCTAGTACACGGAACTCAAACACGCGGCCCGCCAAGCCGTAATCTGTGGCTCGTACAATGACTGGCGTTACAAGGTCTCATGTGAGATAACAAATGTAGTGCGGTTCTTGCACCATCTAAAATGACCTCATTCGACCCTCAGGGTGCTTTGAGTTTGAGACCCCTCGTCTAGTACATATCCAAAGAAATAAAGCTCGCGCGTCTGGGACGGTAGAGGTTTCAACAGTAGTTTTGGCAAATATTCTTTTGAAGACAAGCGAACATATGCGATCGATATATGAATTCCAACTGAGGTGTTATCGTTATGCAAACCAGTAAGATTCATTTTAAATTTTAAGACATTTTCACTGAAAAGTAAATCCATGTTACTCAATTTTTCACTGCCTTGTTAAGATTATTATGCATTCGTATTACATGCATCGATATAAATTAATGTTTATAACAAGCATATAAATTGTTGATGTCGATTTGAAGTTTGTATTCAGTGGAATTTAGATATTTACCACATGCGTATAGTGTTGACTCCTAAGCGCCGAGATCAGTGCTTGAATGCAATGAATGCATCTCTAAGTTATGTGATGTGATTATGATTTTTAACGTAGCTTTAACAATTTTCCAATCATATTGCTACGACGTCTGCAATGTGGCAGTTTAAAGTGATGACTAGCACTGGAGCATCATGCCACAGACATATAGCATGATCTCCCGCCCAGTCACATTATCCTGACACTAGGCCGACCAGTCCTAACACTAACCTCTTAATGCTGAGCGTCAAGTGAGGCAGCGGTTAGCACCATTTTTGTAAGGCTTTGATATGACTCAACCGAGAATAGAAACCACGATCTTCCACATCCGAGGCGGACGCTGTAAGCACTAGGCCACCGGAGCGGTTCTCATCTCTAAGATATTGATAACAGTGGGACACACATATGCCTTAATACAGAGCCTTGTGAAAACCTACTTTGAAGACAAGGAAGTATATTTACCCATAAACACAATTTGTATTCTGTTAGCAAGATGTAATCTGAACCAAGAAAGGGTGCTTGAAGAAAACGTGTGGCTGATAATTGTATAATGACCACCGAACAGTCAACCAAATCTAATGTTTTTGGAGTTTGTTTTCTATTTTTTTCTTTATAATTTTTTATTTTTATTTTCCGGAAAGACAGCGCCAGTAAGTTAGCCAGAGTCAATATAGTTCGTAGCCAATTGACCTTATGTTCGTCTAAGCAGTTTGACATGAATGTTTCGGTCGGAAACCTAATTGTGATTTATGGAGATAGTACTTATTGAGATTTCTGAAAAGATGCTTGCTAACGTATTTTTAATACGTTTTGAAAATATAGGTAGAACGAAAACTGGTTGATAGTTTGATGGATCATTCTTTTAATTTCCTTAATGAATTTAATATATCTTGTCTAATCTGATTTTTATGCATGTCATAACTTATGGCCAGTCTATAATGACAGAAATTCAATTGAGGATTTGCTCAGAAGACGTTGTCCTAGCAAAATTCTATTCAAGATCTTGTTAAAGAATGACAAGTTGACCCATTGTATCGTGCAAGAAAACTCTACAATGCCTTTCAGCTCTTCGGTGGGTATACGAAGCACACTCTACGGACATGAAATCCTAACTATAAGACGCATCTTCTTAATGATGTTGCCTTAGATGGAAGTGTCAGTAGAGCCGCTATTTTTGCTCTATCTGTATGTCGGCATTATTGGTAAAGGCATACGGTCTCTAACTTACCTCACTGTACATACTGAATTATTTTCTTGTCGACCTTCTCGTCATCTTTTGACAACAATAATCTACTTTTTATTCTTTTTATTCTATTCTATTTTATACTTTTTATTCAAATGCAAACTATCCACAAACTTTGACAAAGGAACTTACAAACGTTTTTTTTTTACCTTCCGCAAAAGCCATTTTTTTTCCGAGTCATAATGACCTTGACCCCTTGAACTAAAATAAATAAGCCTCTTTCAGTGAATGCCTTCTGCAAAAGTTGAACAAAATATATGTACAGGGTCTAGAACTAAAGTTATTAAGCACATCTATCTGTGACCATCACTTTCTGACATCTAAAATCATTAGGGTTCTTTCTAATCCAGTACATAAATTTATGTGAAAGTATACGATAGACAAATGTTTGTGCAGAAAGAACTTTTCTTCTATCAGAAAGTGACCCTGACTTTCAAACGTTAGACCACCATATCGACAGACTTTTGTTCGTTCCGAATTCAAGCCAGCCACAAAGTTTGGTACAGGAATGTGATGAAAAATAAAAGTTATCGACAAGAAACCATTTTTTCCATCGTTTTTCTTAAAAAGAAACCTTTTAGACCCAAAATAAACACGTTTCTTTCTTCTGTCAAGAAAAACTATCTGCAACATTTGGCAAAGGTAGGTTCTGTTCTACTGAAGCTATATGCTAAAAAAGAATGGTTACAGGACAAACAGGGTCATAGCATAATATGCTATGTTAAAAATTGAGCATATAAAGTGATTAAATGTATAATTATGTAGGAAAAGACACCAGGTCAGAAATATATATTAAATAACCCGCTTTCCATTCAGATATAAAAAGAGGTCAGATGCTCTACTAGGTTTTACTTAATGCAAACACAATAAATTCAATCCATCTGCCAGACAGACATTTGCTTCAACTGAATTCAACCTTGTGTCACTAATCCATTAACAAATATTAGCTGCCATATACTCAATAAAAGTAATAAACATCGCATGTAACTTATAAAAGCAGAAACAATTGCTCATTATTTTATACGATAGTGGAAACAAGTGCAAATATCTATGTCCAAAAGCTATATTAGTTTGTCTAGAATATTGTGGATACCTTCAGATTTTCAAAATTTGGAGTAAAATTAAAACAAAAGAGCTATAAATATAGCGTTAAAATCTGTATTGACGGGATATAATGATAAAAATAGTTACTATTCAGAAAGTCTTTGTAAAATTTCTGCACTACATATGAGATGAAAAAAAAAAAAAACAACACAAGCTTCTTTGGACACTTATTCTTTAAATTTTATTAATAAAGCCTAGTCATGAACATTTTTGTTGTTTATCATGATCCATTTATATCTGCTTGTAATTGTTGGAAGCCCTGAATACTGTATTAATAACACACAAGCATAAACAAGTTTTTTTTTTGTTGTTGACCCACATCTATTTATGTATTTAAAAGTTGGAGACTCGATGCTTACAACATGCAGCATGTTTTGAAACAATGTAAATACATTTGGATGTCAACATTGTAAACCATGACTGTAACTATATAAACACGGTGATTCTACTGTTGATTGAAAGAAGGCTTGTCTTTTATATTCATTGATTTTTGGAACAATAGTGAATGTATAGAAAACATTCAAAAGCTTCCAAATGAATCATTAAAAAAAACTCTTCAGTCAATTAAAGTCAACTGAATCGTTATAACCAGTTCAAGAGAGATCTTAAACAGAAGACCAAATTGGCTGTTATACCACTGACGTGATCTGTTTTCTTAACATCACATTACTGCAATGAATCCAATCTTATTTATGAATGCTTATATGGCAATTTTTCATGCAAAGTTTTCATAAATACAACCCAAAGCTGCCAGCAAGGTGCTGATTATTAAGCCTAGGTTATGACTCTATGCAAAATTTTTATAAATACAACCTGCCTGTTCTATAAGAAGCTAAAAATATAACAATCAGGCCTTAAAAATATAAATAATAAATGAATATAATGAAATATCAGATGCCTCTAGGTAAAGATTTTAGACTGTATCAAACTATACAAAGTCCATTACAGGCTGATTTTATTATGGATGTTGTCTTTCGGCATGCAACGCTTAAAATTTAACTCAAACCAAACTAACCTGTGATGTGTATATTAGATCAACTAAGACAAGGAGACACAAGTAGGCCTAATCCTCTTCACCTAAAAGATGTTTCTGCAACTGAATCATATACGACGTACACTTATAGGCAAGCATATATTCATACCGTCCTTAAACCGTTGTCTATTTCCGCAGTTTTGATTAAAAATGCTATTGAAGACATGAACCATCAGTATGGTTAGCAACATCAGTCATTATCAGACAATTCAAAAATATCTTCATTTGTTTGCAATAATTTCTAAAGTGTTAACGATGTAATGCCTTGTTTATATCAGCCTTAATACTATTTTATTTTATGCAACTTTACAAAGTCGAACAACGTTGTGAATGACATCAAACTCAGCCAATCAAATAATAAATTCTATCATTACCACGTGTAGGTGTTTCTTATTATTCGTGAGACCCTGACAGTTCATTGGTATAGACCAGTAATGAGCTAAGCCAATATGACAGATAACCGCATCCAAGTGCTAAAATGATACTTTACTAGAACCTGTTTTTGATCCTGAATATACTAAATGTGACCAAAAAACTGATTCGAAATTACTTACACACCCAATGACTTAAAGTTTGGATAAAAGAAATAATCTGGAGCTTGAATTTTTCATGAAAAAACACTTTCTCCTCCTTCATTGTAAACTTGACAGCTGGCCTTGATCCCATAGCCAATACAAGTTTTTATTCCCCTTAAAAGAACCACTCCGGTGGCCTAGTGGTTACAGCGTCCGCCTCGGATGCGGGAGGTCGTGGGTTCGAACCCAGGCTGAGTTATACAAAAGACTTTAAAAATTGGTACTAACAGCTGCCTCGCTTGGCGCTCAGCATTAAGAAGTTAGTGTTAGGACTAGTTGGCCTGGTGTCAGGATAATGTGACTGGGTGGGACATCATGCCACATGTCTGCGGAATGATGCCCCTATGCTCGACATCACTATAAACTGTCACACTGCAGACATCGTAGCGATATGACTGAAAATTTGTTAAATTATGTTAGAAATCTAAATCACACACTCTCTCTCTCTCTCTCTCTCTCTCTCTCTCTCTCTCTCTCTCTCTCTCTCTCTCTCTTAAAGTGCAAAGGCCCACATGATCTAAATCTCAAGTTACTTCGTAAAAACCCTTTTTGTCTTAGCAACTGTGATCTTGAACTTTTACCTTTTCACTCTTAACTAACATATTTTTTCCTTGTCTCAAGTGAAATCCATGCAAAGAATTTGTTTTGAAACTAGTTATGGAAAACAAAAATATGTTGGGATAGCTAAACATGGTCTGTGACACAAAATGCCAAGATGTTTATTATGGTAAGCGTATGAAAAGTTGAATAAATCATGATAAATATCTAAGTCATTCGGAATAAACGAATACTAAGTCTATTTGAAAGTTGTTTACTTGTTTTGTGTTGAATTCCAGTTACTAACCAGCAAAGCAGTATTATACTACATTCATTGGAAGAATCCAACACACATGAATGTTTCCCTTAAAGGAGTCTGATGCAACAGTGGCGTCACGAGGTTTGGTATCACCCAGTGCGGTAATTCATAATGTCACCCCTACCCCATTGACTCCTTTCCTGCACATTTTTTTTATAGTCATAATGGTGTCAACTTTCTGATGGTATCACCCGGTGCGGTCCGCACACCATAGTGACGCCACTGGGATACAAATTAAGTTACAAGCCATAATGAAGTTTATCATTGAAGACTTAAATGAATATTTAAGCTAAATAACAAAAAAATGTGATCCCTCAATAATCGACCGAAAAATGAACACGATGCATTATTGCAATTTGATTCAAACAAGCATGGTCCAATTAAGAGTACAATCCAAGTAAACTAGTTCAAAAGCGATTTGGTTTGATTTGTGTTCTTTTGGTATATGAAGCTTGAAAAGACTCGCATCCAAGGAAGTATTACAAAATATTTGTGAATTGAATTTTTAGCGTAGCTTTCTTTAAAACAATTTTTCAGCCATATCGTCTGCAGTGCGACAGTTTATAGTGATGTCTTGCACTGGAGCATCATGCCGTGAACAGATAGTATCATGTCCCACACAGTCACATTATCCTGACACCAGGCCGTCCAGCCCCAAAACTAACCTCTTAAAGCTGAGCGCCAAGTGAAGCAGCTGCAAGTACCATTTTATAAGTCTTTGGTATAACTCAGCCAGGATTTGAACCCACGACCTCGTGCATCTGAGGTGGACCCTATACCCACTTAGGTCATCAGAGGGCTAAAGCACGAATGAATAATTTTCCCTCAGGTCATAATTAACATTTCCTAAAAAAACCCCAAAAACATTACCTAGTAAAAAATAACCATATACAAAGTTCTTAAAGTTTACAAAATAAAACACAAGTTATAATTAGAAAGTATGTTACAAAATTACAATATAAAACATGTATAATGTCAGGTACACTAGGTAAATTGTAGGGGAATCCCCAAAACAAAGACCCAAAATCAAATAAACATTACTTCTATTCTGCTAAAAAAACAAATAGAGAATATTTTATTTTACTAGTTGCTTACAGAATGAAATAAAAAGATTAAGAAAGTAATAATTCAGATGAAGTAGAAATAAACTTGATTTTGCACATGTTACGTCCAACATATAATGTTACATTACAATAGCATATAATGAAATAAACAAATCTTTATTTTAAAAACAACCTAACTAGCAGTGCAAATTAAATATACATAACACATTCGTTCAATGAAAATGGATTTGTGACCATTAGCATACGGTCTATTTTCGAACTGAAAGGTGGGGGGACAACCCCCTTCCCCTTCAGATTAAAAAAAGAATCCTTACCGGCCGAAAAGTATTTCTCCATGACAAACTTTTTTCTTTTTTTCCTTTCTCTTTCTAAAGTCAGAGTATTCAAACAACTTTCGATATTCTTGAGAAATTTCAACATGCCAAATCTGTCACTAAAACTGCAGTACATATTTCTTTGTGTTGGCCTCCGGTCTTGGACGTAATGGTATGCATATATAATTATTGAACTTGTCTCAGAAAAAAATGTAAATATATATCCACATAATAACTTATTGACGCAAGATGGCACAATTTTCATTTAGGACCAACTAGACATCATAACCAGGTCATTAAGGTAGCCATGAAGGCCAAGTCCAATACAACCCAAAACGTGCTGAGGCTATGCTGAAGCTGCCTGGGTCCATCACTCATCAGTGGGTTACGCCGATTACCATGATGACGACAGAAACTATAGACCTGATACCAACTACTCCATAACATATAGGTCAGTCCCCATAAAAAAAAATTGGGTTTAACCAAACTACTAAAGGAAAGCTGGCTGTAAGTAAAATAAAACCATCCATCTACTGCACACACCGCATCGCTACACTGCACATTATAATTAAGCAAGTCCAAAATTAGCAATCACTCCTCTAAGTGAACTTTTTGGACTTTGACAGTGTGGACATAGAAGTAATTTGGAAATCAGAGTGAAGTCCATTAACGCAGCAGTTATATAACAATTACAGCTGACAAGTTACCCACAGTGTGAAGCTGTCAGAACTCTTCCAAATCCAAACCGGAGTCAAACACGAATATCTCCTACTGTCAACGATTTTCTTGATGGCTATAAAACAGATAATTAAAGCAACCACTAAGGACAAGCAAACTGAATTAGTGAAACTTCACAAAAGCTAAAAGCACCTGAACTTCTAGATGACCTGATCCTCCTCTTCCATAATCACCAATACATGCATGCTAAGACTACTTGTCTGACAAATGAAGCGGAATTGTCTGGACTTCAGTTACTAACCAGGAAAACAAGAATAATGAAAATCAAATAAATGAAAATAAACAAAAAGCAAGGTAAAGCTGCACGAAATACACCTAGAGGAAGTTGAACAGTTCACCTACCAATGGAGTAATGTCTCGACTGATGTAGAGATTGACCAAAACACCCAGAACAGAACTGGAAAACCCATTTAAGTATTTAACATTGCATGGAGTTCATTATCACTCTCTTTAAAGAACAAGCTCTGACCGTTCAACACAAGCATTTAGTCTATCTTGCTCTACACCTCAGACACCGGGAAGGTTACTATGACAACTATTACGACTCTATCTTTGTAAACTAAGTAAATTAAAACAATGAAAAAACAAAAAGTTTTGTAAAATTCAACAAATAATTTATTTCCCATGAAGGTAAAGTACTGCGACTTAAATCCCAAATAGTCCAAAAAGTTCGATCACCAGTCCTAATAAATAAAGAACTAATTAAATGTCAATGGTGTTAGAAATAAAACCGTGCTAAAAGTGTAGTCATGAATGTACTAATGTATGAGTGGCTTGAAGTGTGATCATGTGCTTAGAGTCTTCCAATCAATCATAATAATAAAATCCAAGATGCCCTTGCCTGAATTCACTATAATTCCAAATTATTGTTTCTGCCCAAGAATGATATTAAGCACTTTTTAATTCCAGAGAACAACATTTTGAATTGATAATTCTACTCAAATCAATCATCAGAACACAACAATACAAGTTCTACTAAAGCTGTTAAATGCAAAAATGGATATTTTACAAGTAAACAAGATTATTTTTATTTAAAAAAAAAAGACAAAAACGTAGAGGCAGGATGTAGACCCAAAGTTCATTTCCCGAAAATTCACAGTTGAAAACAGATTAAATCTTTTAATGAAAATTATAATAAAGAATGTGATAAACATTAAGTACAACATGTTCTTCATGTAAGAATTCCTAGACCCGGAACCATTAAAATGTTTACCTTTACTGACAATGATCTTAATATTTAAACTCAAAGGGACTATGAATTACGTGCTTACCAAAACAACATCAATATCCCTAGTCAGGTATAAAATGAACTGCAAGGTCCAAGATACAAATATCCTATTATACACACCAGAAAATCATTGAGAAAAACTATCAAACAATACATAACAAATATACATTAGACATCCTCAAACAAACTGTAGTAATTTGTGAACAGCTGCCTCAGCCACCTCTTCAACATCGAATGGCCTGATAAAATTCATATCAACCAGTAAAAAACACCGGCTGGCTACCTACCCACAAACAAATCGCAAAAAAAAAAAAATGGTGGTAAATTTGGCATGCACAGAGAAAGCTGCCAAATAATCACTTTTCAGTCCTAGAATAGTCCACGATAGCAAGAAAAAGGTAGGAGAAAAAAATCAAGCCCGACTGAACAACGGGCCGAACTGAAGAGGACAACACCAAAAACGGGTCTGGTGGCGAAATGTATTCAATGCCCTGTGTTTCCATGAGGACTGGAAGGCAAAAGAAGAAACCATCATAACAAGTCGTTTGGGTGAAACCGCATACTGGTTAACAAAACATAGCAATAAGAAACTTTTCAAGATGTCATCGTGGTGGCTATAATGGGTGTCTATGGGACACCATTTTTATTCAGGACAAACAAGACCTTGTGATGAATGCATGTTTAAAATTTCATGATAATATTACAATCAGTTTCAGTGGAGTAGCAGTAATATAAAGTTTGTGCTGACAGACAACAGACAGATAATGTGCAATAAATACGAGTGTTTACAATTAAATTTTACATCAAACACAAGCATAAACGCAGTGTAACAGGAACAGTGTTTAATGAAAGGTAGAAAAGTAAAGGAGTGCAGTAAATTCAAAATTTATCTTTATGAATACTAGGATCAACATACATAATTTAAAGTATATTCAATAAGATCTACATATAAAAGTATTTTTTTTCCCATACACTACATATCTAAGGTCTGGATTAGCATGATTCTGGATTTCCATTTTCAAATCTGAAATTAGATGGTTGTACTTGGATACAAAAATACAAAATATGCAATAATTTCTCACTGGCTGTTAGGACCAGATGGCTTCTTAGAAAAATTAGGTTATTTCCCATTGGATAGGTTAGATCACATGAATAGTTATTGTGAAATATTAGATTGAATAGTAGGACCTGTCAATTAATATATTGTGACACAAAGCCATAACAGACTCATGATGGTGTATACATGGAGAGACACTCATTTCATATCTTAAATCAGAATGTGTTTACTGTTTAGATAATATGTGAGAAGACATTTGTTATGATTATTCATTGGAATTACAAAGTGCTCATTGTACTAAAATATCATTCTGAACTATTGTAAATTATTTGAAAGAATTCTGGACAAAGCCATTGTGATATGTACATTTAATGATATGAAATTCATTTCAGAGCATTTGATTTTTTCGGACTTGAAGAGAACATTATAAGGCTATTTTGGATTCATTTTGTAACACTAAGTTCCTCTAACATTTTCATGTATAATTAAATTAATAGTTAAGTTGTACTTAAGTTGGTGTTACTTCTTGCTGTTACTTAGTTTATGACAATATAATCATAACAACTGCATGTGACACTATTATTTCATCGCCCATTGTACAGTTATAGCACATTGTTGGTATATCAATGAGTTTCCTAAAGAGCATGAAGGCAGCAGAACTTACACACTACACAGAATAAATCTGTATATACATTTCAGAAATAATTATTTGAACAGTAAAGAATGGTTAAAATTTACTTGATTGGGTTGTCCAAACAACCATTTAAATCTTGCATGTGGAGTCTGCAATTTGTAACAGCACTTAGTTGGGATGACCTGACATTTTTTTTTTTACATTAACATGGTTTATTTTGTGACACAGTGATGGTATTTTATTGGAATACCTTATCAACCCGTCAGAGTTTTGCATACTGAGACTGTTTTATGTGACTTTGTCAGATACTGCACTTTATTGGGATGTCCCAACAACCAATCAATGATTCATACATTCATTACTGACTGTTTTATATCACTAACAACTGAGATACTCTTAATAGGACTTGGTAAGAATGTTTCAACTGACTTGGGGTAATTGAAGTAACAGTAATCATCTGCAATTGATTCCTGAGTTTGAAGTACTCAGAACTACCTCATAACAACATATTACAGAATACAGCCTAGAAAATAGTTTGTAATTAAGATAATCAATAAGTCATAATAACTGCATAAAAACTTGTCTTACAATGTGATTATAAACTCTTACAGTGCTAAAAATGTTGATAAACATTCTGAAAATTAGAGGATTTTACAATTTGTACACTCCAAATCTAGTGAGATAATATTTCAATATGAGGCTTACTGTGGAGTTTATGTTAATAAGGGAAATGTGTCTTATGATGTCAATACTCAAATCCCCCCAATACTTTTTGCAGTCATGTACGTCTGTAAATGTCACCAAAGAGTAAATTTGTTACATATAGATAAAACCAAATGATTGCAGATTAGCAGTATCTTTATCTGTTGATAGAATTTTTCTCTCTTAAAATATAATTCACATTCTTTTAGGAAGACATGGATATTAGTTCTACAAATATGGAGTGCACATACAGATTTGTAGATTCATAGAAATAACTAATTACATTCTTAAATGTAAACATTTACTTTGCTCCCAAGCTTAGTAACTTAAAATGTAGTCATAATTAAAACATCTTGAAAGACATAACATTTAATTGATTATGTCGGAAATTAGCTGACTTTCAATCTACGTCACGACATACAAAGAACTTGCTTACTGATCAAATGTTCTGTGTTAAATCATCGTCTCCAAAGATGAGATAGCCATTTTGGTGGAATGTCACATATATCTAATGGCTGATAAATGTGGCATGAGGTTAAAGTGTGATATGTCACTTTGATGGGATGTCACAGGTTTCCTATGGATGACAAAAAAGGGAAACCCGACAGGAAACAGATGAAAACTGCTCCTTTGGCCTAGTGGTTAGAGCATCTGCCTTGGATATGGGAGGTCGTCGGTTGATCCCCGGTCGAGTCATACCAAAGACTTACAAAAATGGTACTAACAGATGTTTCGCTTGGCACTCAGCATCAAGAGGTTAGTGTTACGACTGGTCAGCCTGGTGTCAGGATATTGTGACTGGGTAGGACATCATGCTACATGTCTGCGGCATGATGCCCTAGTGCTAGACATCACTTTAAACTGCCACACTGCAGACATCATAGCAATATGACTGAAAAATTGTTAAAGCTAGGACAAAAATCATAATCACTTCACCTCACATCCTACGAATGATGTCACTGATAGGATGTTAAATGCTTCCCATGGATGAAGGTTGCATAAGAAAAAAGTGAGATATGTTACTCTGATGGAATGTCACATGCTCCCCATGGATGATGAAGGTAGCATAAGGAAAAAGTGAGATATGCCACACTGATGGGATGCCACATTTCCTATTTTGAAAGTGGAAGAGGGACAAAGTGAGATATGCTTATAACTTTGATGGGATGTCACACATTTTCATATGGATGCTGAATGAGGTATTAATTCACCATTTTGATGGGATGTCACATGCTTCTCTAAGGATGATGAAGGTGGCAGAATTCACCTCCTACACTATATGCAAATTTGGCACACTTTTCAGATATTTAAACCTATGAATTAGAAAATACGTAACCATCTACTTTGCTGGCTTTGCATTTCAATCTGAATTTAGAAATAAAATCACTAACTGTCCCAACAGGCCATCAAGATCTTGCACAGTGAGCATGCATGTTTGTTTTCTTTTTATATCATTCACGGACAAGTTAAATATTCCAACCACCCATTCTAGATCAATCACAAAGGATGTTTCCATGGCACAAAAATATATACTGTAATCCAGGCAATATTAATTCTGATAGCAGGGATGGTTATTATTACCTAATGATGAAGGATGACAAAGTAGGAACTCAATTTATTTTCAATCATAACACTTGATGATTAATTTATTAACATGCATATTGGTAAAGTTGCAAATCATAACCATATAAATCATTGTCTTTACACAATGACCACAATATTAGGACATGATCTATACAGATGATTCATCAGAAAATTCATGCACTTTTAAAGGTCAAAATTTCATTTGCAATGATTTTATTTAACAGACTTTGAACTTTGAACATATGTTGATTATGGTAAATCCACAAAATGTCAGCTTTAACTATTTCATTCCAAGATAAAGAACTCAGAAATATGTTAAACTAAGCTTAGGTGAAGATATTGTTTCTAAGGAGACTTGGTGGGTGGGTGTACTAGGGTGCAGTCTTGTCATCTACATCAGTCTGGAAGTTTGCAGTCTTGCTTGCCTAAGTCTCTTGACTCCTTCAAGACATTCATGTTCAAGCAGAGTATATTTCTAAATTCATTAATAATGTTAATATTTTCTTTTTGTGCCTTTCACATTGACCATGGAGTTCAAGTCCCTCTCACAAACTGATAGTAACTTATGAAATCTCTGGAATGTCTTACAGAAGTATTGAATTCATAAACTGTAACATCTGAATTAGTTCAATAATATTGAACTGAATTTAGTTCAAAGTCGATGTAGATAATGTTGACAATTACATAAACGATATAATATCTTATAACAAATTATATTTATAGATTGATGGATCAAACAATTATCAATTTGAAATGAATTTAGCTCAAATCAGTAAGAATTCTCACAACAACTTGAAAAATATTGTATGTAATGAAATCATAACAAATTTTTTAATTTGACTTGTCACTTAATTAAATCAAGCATGCCAAGTTGGCATGGACAACACTCTCAAAAACCTGAACATTCTCTCTTCTCACAAAACATTTGGAGCTTTATGATATGTTGAATTAAACTGGAGTCAACTGTATAATTTAAATAGGAGAGCACTGGATCCACAATTAAAAAAACAATTGATCTCTTTCCTGTACTCAAAAAATTTCTGAGATATGATATTAAAAAAAGACTGACTTGATATAGCATGGAAGAACATAATGAAGATGCATATAAATTATTAATTACAAAGAACAGAGCAAAAATGCATGTAAATATCAATTTAAAAAGAATATAGAGGCATGTAAATATTAATTTATAATGAACATAAAGATGCATGTAAATATTATTATATGCTCATATTTGTCTTCATTAACTTTACATTGTCAGAATTGTGCAATATTTTATGATATTGCACACCTTCATATTGAACTCACGTGCATGAAACATGTGCCTATAATAGATAGGAACTTCTTTCTGTTGTAATCAAACAATGGACAAATGTGCCAGTAGTTTTTATTTTATTTGTCTGTGGATGAAGTAAATTATTTGAGCCATAAGGAGAGATGCTAAAGTTGACAATGAAGATGAATTCATGGTCACAAAAGAACCATTTAACGAAACAGGCAAGTAAACATGATATCAGAAATGTCATGATGGCCGTATGATAACAAATGCTAGACATGCTGCATTGAAAATATCATTCTGGATAATTTAAACATGTAATTAGCAGAGATGTTTAAAGCCAATGGTTCTGACTATGAGCCATACTCTTTAGATTCTATAAGAAACATCACAGAACAGCATCTTAAGGCTAAATGGTATTCCGTCCCTCTTAGAGACTGGCCATTTCAGAAATTAGTCAAAGCACTAAATCCTAAACAATTTTGACTGCAGAAATCTAGTTTTAGAAGAATAGCAAGAGCACCAGAGCCAACAAGCCACGATTATGAAGAAGCTTTACTTTTAGCATGTGAAATCGGCTCTCACACGCTCACTGCTTTGCAATTTTCCCTTTTCTACCTTTTGGGGGAAAATGTCTGGATTTAGAGGCCAAGACAAGCACAGAAAATTAAAGTTTGGAGATGTATCAGTTTTCACAGAATCCACTACTTCCCAATGTCTTCAATATGATGAGAGGGATAGCAAAACCTTTGACAGTACTGGAAGTGATGACTACAGATAAACAATACCTTGCATTGTTTCCACTTTTATAGCACTGGAACGAGGCCCTGTTAATCTTTACATGCAATATTTAAAATGAAGACCCTTGGAAATAATGGATGATGACTACCCCTTTTATTTGACACCAATTCCAATGCAGAAACGGACAGCAGCTTCCTAGATAGGGTAATTATATTTCTAAAGATTTAATTAATGTTTTATTTCAAATAAGATTATATGCATAAACAAATACAAAATAGTCATAATTTTTTCCAGACAATATAAAGAATGAAAGAAAAGAAAATTATATCAAAATAAACAAAAAACATGGGAAAAATCTGTAATAAAATGCGTACTCTGCACATACCAAACAATTTTCAATTGGCAAAAAATTAATTAGAAATATATTTTACTGGACAAAGTATTAAAAATTGTAGATATTCATGTCCATCATGCAGAAAACACCCAGGAGATATTCAGAATTTAGTTGGATTGACAGAAAAACTAAATCCCTCCATTACTGGCCAGTGTTCATTGGCACAGTCATTCATATGACTTTAAATTTCAATTTTAGATAGGGCAAAATGGGAATTCTTTTTTAAATGAGTGACTGAGTGCATGATACTACTCTATGAAGTTAAAAGTTCGTAGGATGGAGCTATGTGTTCATTGTTACTGTGTACTGAAGAATCTGTAAATTTATTTTAGAATAAAGAATAAATCAAATACATTGTTTCTTGTAATATATTTTATTATTAAGCCTTAGGAAGTTAAACAAAAATGAGCGTATCATAAAAAGATTTGTATGGGAACATATAAACTCCTTTTGTCGGATGAATATACTGCATCCCAAGGCCATACAGTATGCCCAAAAAAACTTGTTCATCTTTTCCCATACAAATGCAGTAACCTATAAATTTATAAAGAAACATTACTGATCAATGACAATGCATTCACTCTGACCAAAAAAAAGCACAAGCCCAGAAAACTTCTGACTTGTTTTACATTCTTTGGTACAAGCCAATTTATCACAGCCTCTACTTTCGATTGGTCGGTTCCGACACCTTCACTGCTCACCACATGACCCAAATAGGTGACCTGCTCTCTAAACAGATGACATTTCTCAGGACTCAGTTTCAAATGAGCCTGTTGAAGGCACTTAAGAACTTGACTTAAATTTTCTATGTGTTCACTAAAGGTCTTTGAAAAAACTATTATATCATCCAGATAAACTAAGCATACTTTCCATGATAAGCCCCTAAGGACCCATTCCATAAGTCTCTCAAATGTGGCTGGTGCGTTGCATAAACCAAAACCCATTACTGTAAACTGCCACAGGCCACTACCAGGAACTGAAAATGCAGTTTTAGGCTTATCTCTGTCAGCAACTTTCACTTGCCAGTATCCACTTTTCAAGTCGAGAGTTGAAAATAGCTTAGCACCAGATAAGGCATCCAGAGTATCATCTATTCTGGGAAGAGGATGTGAATCTTTAATAGTCACATCATTCAGCTTGCGATAGTTCACACAAAAGCATGTAGACCCATCTTTCTTCCTCACCAACACAATTGGTGAAGACCAAGGGCTATTTGATGGTTCAATGATCCCTCTACTAGCCATGTCTTTTGATTTCTTCCTCCGCCTCTTTCATCTTGGCAAGGGGAATGCGACGAGGGGGCTGGCGTATGGGTGCAGCTTCCCCAGTAGTTATTCCATGTTCAATTAAGTTTGTAACCCCCAAATCTTTGGAGTCCTTTGAAAATACATCTTGATATTTAATCAAGACAATACGCAATTGTTTCTTTTCATTATCATTCATCTTTTCAGAGCTAGCTTCAAAAATTTCATGCAGATGTAAAGGTAAAACATCAGAAGTAGTCACATTCTGAATATTTATGCCCACATGACATTCATTTTCTTCAAAAACATACTCCATTGTCTCACATTTAGCTGCAATTGTGTTTTTGTATATTTTGCAGGTTTGGTTAGACGCATTCAAAATGCGAAGAGAAACCATGCCTCTCTCAGTCTGAACTAGAGTATGAACTAACATCAGACCTGTTCTCTCAACAAAATGTGGCATGGCTTCAATAAAACCAGTGTGAATATTAACTACAGGGTCAATAAACCTCCCAGGAACAATGATCTCAGTCTCCGGGGGAATGTCTACATCTTGAGAAACTGCAACTCTACAGATGGTAGGTTTTACATCTTTTGTAAAATGATAGCATGGTATTTTATCTCCTCGAACAAGCAGACAACTCTCTCTCAACAATACATCACATCCCTCATAGGATAAGAAATCCATGCCAAGTATCCCATCATTTTGTATATCAGCCACTAAGACATTGTGCATAAAAACATGCTTCCCTAATTTAATTTTCACATTCATCTTTCCAAGAAATGGTGAAGTTTCACCAGTTGCAGTCACTAAATTCAGATTTACTGGTTCAAGTTCCACAAGGCATGAGTGTGGAAATTTATCAACAAAATCCTTTTTCAAAACTGTCACATTGGCACCAGTATCCACTAACATGGTTACTGATATATCTTGAACTTGAGTTGCAACAAACAATCCTTCATCACCATATTTAGACGATCTAATGGTAATAGCATTGGGCCTTAATTTCCCTGTCGAACATTGGCCCCTGTGTTCGACTGGCTCAAGTTTAACTGTGAAGACTCTGCTGAGTAATCAGCTTTAGCTTTTTCTGATATATTGTAATCTGTATTGGGCTTACATGAATTGCCCTTCCATGCATTGTAACCTTTGGTATTCTTTCTTAGGGATTTATACTGATTTTGTCTGTCTCTATTGTTATTTTGCTTGTTCCGCCATGTCTGATGCTTTTCTTTAAAGTTTTCAGGTTTATATGCAGAGAAACTGTTTTCTTTGGACTCGAAAACACCTTTGAGGTCAGCAGTCATGGACTTTATCTCCTGACAAAGAGTTTCTACCACATTTTGCAGAGCTTTACCATTTTCCACATTACTTGAGGTTAACAAACAACCTTCAGGACCTACAAGATCAACAGAGTGGACACGCTGTGTTTTCTGGCGGTCTGCTAGTCGAAAAGTGTGGCTAAGATTTCTGCTTCACTGATATCCCTAGCACATGATTCACGAATTCTCAGACGCATATCAAATTCAGGGAGTGCATCTATAAAATGATCCCTTGCTAAAGTGGAAATTACTGCTGTAGGAGCTCCTGGATAAGCTTGACAAGTCAACTTTTTAATAGACTGTGCCAATTCTGATATGGACTCATCCTTTCGCTTTGTGCGAGTTTGAAGTTTGGCTTTAAAAATCTCAGCTCTGTCCATAGAACCATATCGCAAGTCAAGTATATTAACAAGACTGTTGTAGTCTCGCCTTTGAGCTGATGTCAGTTCATTTAGTAAGGCACGTGCACCACCAGTAAGGCTGCTTGCCAAATACAAGGACTTTAAGTTGTAATCCCAACCGTTCAGTTCTGATACAATCTCAAACTGAGATAAGTATTCATCTAAGTCTTCTATTCCATCATACAACTGGGGTTTCATTTTGAAAGATCCATTATTTTTATGATTGTGTGATTGCACAGGGTGGGGTAGGGTTAGATCATTGACATTTTCTGCATTACTTCTTGATACAAAACCATTCAATACAGATTGATCATGCTGACCCTGCATATCTTTCAGCAAAGAGTGCTGATTAAACTGATTTGAATTGTCCTGAGGCACATAGCCAATTGTTGAACTAATAGTACCTCTAGGCTCACTCTTTTGCCTAGAGATTATATATGATTCTACCGGATCCAAATCATCTGTATTTCTGTTTACAGAAGAGTCAACTCTGATGCAACTGGAATGCATCTGCTGTTGTCTCAAATTAGTCACCAACTCAGAATGTGGGTTTTGGTCACCTCCACCGGTCTTGTCACTTTTAAAACCCACACTGTGAATTTGTGACTTCAAATCCGACATCTCCTTCTCCATACGAAACAATGCTGTTTCTGTAAACTGCACCAAATTTTCTTGGTTTGCATGTAATTTCTCCAGCATCTTTTGCCATATTAAAGCAAACTGATTTTCTATCTTAGACTCAATACTAAGCAGTCTTGATTGAACTGCATCAGTTATAGAGGTTTTGGAAGTTACAATCCCCACCTCTTCAACATCTTGCACTTCTGAAGTGTTCGATGAGCTTTCATCCTCAAGGGATGCCTCATATTGATTCACAAATACAATCTCAGAATCATCCATCATGGATGAAATATGCACCCACATAAAATCTTCAAAATAACCACAGAAAACAAGAGTTTCAACTCAGTATATGAATGAGTATCACATCCACAGGGGGAATAACTATATAAGAGAAATAACTCTCACAAAAGGAATATATATGTATATATACGAAATGTATATTACTCTGGTCCGTAGCTATTGCCAAAGTTTTACATTAAGAGTGGTATAACTGAATCCCACAAAACTATGTTATTCATTCAGGAATAGATAACTCTTAGGATCCCAATGAACAAGTATATCCCACCGCTGCCACCAAATTTTGTCACGTCGCCCCTCCTTGACGGGCGACGGATTCAGAAAAAGGGTCCGTCTTGTTACCAGCTTTTGGTTCACTTGAGGATATACTACCATATTCTAAGGAAACAATCTTATTCTAAGGGTGCAATTAATGAACAGAGGCATAAAATAAAGGTAACATCATTTAATGACAACAGCAAATCAAGTGACTTACATGAAATGTTAGTGGAATATAGCATGACTAACTTTATGAAATGCAAGATATTTTGACCTAAAGTGATGTTAGCATAAGCTAAATCTGTTAGTAGAACACAAATTTGTCCATAGAACTTATTATAAGTTTTCAGGAAGCAGCTAGGAATTACATTTGCTTTTCTAACTGAATTACTTTTAAATACAGATGTGCAGAGTTGAAGCATGCAAGCACATGAGAATGCAGTTTGACAAGCAACTAACTAGCAATAAAGGCTAAAATACTCATGTGTATCTTGTTATTACTTATATTCAGTGTTAGTACGGTTAGTATTGAGCCATGCAAACTATTGGTGTTCAATATGTCCTCATTTATTCTTTATTCATTCATAAAAGGGGGAGGGGATAACAGAAACAAAAGAACCTAGTCTGGGTTCAGGGTTTGCTATTGTTGGTGCACCACAGTCATTGGTGCATGGTGTTCTTATGGTTTGGGTGCAGACACACCCAAAGCCTATGGTTCTGGTTCACAATATTCTTATGGTTTGGGTGCAAGAGTGCACCAAGCATATCTGGTTCACTGCCTCTGATTTATTACCCATCTTGGTGCAATGGTTTGCAGACAAGCAGAAGACAAAGTCCTTTTATTTGAATTTCACACAAAAAGTGTAAATTTCTATAAAAGGAATAAAGTATAAATATAATGTTTGTGAATTTGGAATAATAAATTATAGGCGCACTGAATCTAAATAGAGTTGCTTTGGTGCAGATGTAGGTTATGCACCTTCTATTCAAATTCCAAAAGAAATAAGTTCAAAACATATAATTATACTAAGTCACAAAAAAACACTCAGCTAGTGCTATTTCATGCAATGAAATTAGTTAGGCAACTTTAACATTTCTTTTTACCATAGCCACATCTGATTTCAAGGTTGGTTGAGTCATTTTGTAATTCGCGCCTTTGACAAAGACTGGAGAGTGACAAAAGTTGTGAACGCTGACCTCGTTTTATACTCTTTATTATTGACCAATCAGAATTTATCACTTGCAATCATCGGGCAAGAAAGAATTACTGACCAATCAAAATCAAGTATCAAACATTCTATACAGAAAGTGACATAATCGTATAAACATGAAGACCCAAGAACATGAGACACTCTAAAGAATTAATTCTACAGATTTCTACTAGAATGATTACAAATAAAATGCAACTACACAAGGCATCATACATTTAAGATGTGAGTAGACAAGCCGTGTGATCAAAATGTCAAATCAGTTCGAAATACGTTTCTTACAACATCCTTTGACAACACATCGTAGCGGCATGTACTCCACAAGAATGAACGTTCAAATCACGTCTGCCGAAATAAGTCTATACATCTGTGAATAAAAACTGTAACATTTAAAGCCTAACATGTATGTATAATTAATAAGGCTATTCCTAGTCTTACGGGTTAGCTCACTTCATGAACAAGATATGTGTAACGATGGTGCAGTGATCGAGAAATTCCATGCTGTAAACATGCTAATGACGACAGTGTTGACTTAAGCCAGATGTACAGCATAACAGTATGTATGTATGTATGTATGTAAGTATGTGTGTGTGTGTGTGTGTGTGTGTGTGTGTGTATGTATGTATGTAGATATACCATGAGGTTATACATTTTTCACTGAAAGGATACAGGCTTGCAAAGTTTCTTTTAAAAGAATTTACAGGTATATCAAAGATACAGCCTAATCACTATACATACATTTTATTTATAGCACATACAAATGCACATACATGTCTATGAACAGAGTCAAAATTGACTACCAGCAACAGTGTATTGACTGAGTAAATGAGCTCTTCACATCTCTGTCCAGTCATCTATAAAATCTATAATGTGCCTATTGTGGCTACTAACAATCACCTTTGCAAATCTATAAGCTGCTTGTTTTCTTTTTGAGCTTATATTTTCATTCATATTGATTAAATAAATCCATCACACACTTTTGATTAAAACATGAATGATAGTTTGAATGAAGAAAGTAGAGCACTCCAAATGCATGGTTAGGTTGTTGAACACTGAATACTCAACCATTCACATACTAGCAAATGTATGGAAATAAGTGTGGAATAAATACTAAGCAAAATGACAATCCAACAAGTGTTAGTTAAATTATTTTAATGTATTTACAGCTGGTCTAAGTCATTATTCTGCTATAATATCCGTTACTACTAAGGATAAATTGTCTACATCTACCTCTACCCAATTCCACTGTCTGGTTGGACTTAACTTTTATGGACTATCAAAAGTTCAGGGAATAGTTGCATGATGCAAGGGAAAATCCTCTACATTTGCCTTTGCACAGATTTTCACCTATTCCTTCCTACGATGGTCAAAAGAGAATTACCATAATGGCATTTTTTATTGCCAATCCCTGTTTTTTGTTGGTCAATTTAGTCTGCTTGCCTGACCAACCAATGCAGTGAGGCAGAAGCAGACTTTAGACATAATCATATTTAATTAATAAAAATCGGTTTTTAGACAATTATTACAAGTTTAAGAAGGAAAGAAAAACCAACAAAAAATATCAATTATAGTATGTGCACCTCGCAACAAGGAAATCTACCATTATTTGTATAATTGATTGTATGAGCAAATCCCAAGGAAAGTGTACACATACCACTGCAATAAACTAGATTCTAGAAGATTACTTGGTTTAAGTTTCATGGCTTTCATTCCAGCCAAATTCATTTTTCTCTCTCACTCCAGATTTCTGGGCATTTTGTCCCTTATGCATGGGGTAGGGGAAGAAAAAAGGGAAATCAGAAAGGACTTTGATAAAATTGTGTACCATGTGTTAAATTCATTCAGAAAACAGGGATAATTAATACTTTTTAATCATTATTTTCATGTCACTAATGATTAATCAGTTCAAATTCATCACTGATCTATAGAATCAATAGCATACAGCTGAAACTATGTTTATATATGCATGTTATTGCACCATGGGTGGCTCACTATTTGATACACCAATACTGTTAGTGTATCAAATTACTTTATATCAGTGTATTGCAATATAAAATGCAGGTTACTACAATATGCTCGCACAAAATTGTGAGAATATTTATAACTCTTACAATTTCAAGGCAATCAGCAACTAACCAAAATTGGTTCCTTGCAATTTGAAAAAAAAAAACATAACCACCTTGAACACTGTGTGTAAAACAATTTCAAACACTGGAACAGTGAAAATAACAGGCTGATGTTAATGTTGCAAAACTAATAAGACAGTAGGAAAATATAAGTTTATATGTAGTATCTTAATTTGAAATATTCAACCATTGAAAATGCATTGTAGTTTACATTACTATTCTGATGAATACCAGAATAGATCAACTATATAAATTACTTGGAATTAATTAAAATGTTATTATTGTTATCATTACTGCAAACACTGCATTCATACATCTATATATCTATTAATGGAAACAAAATTTTTTAAAATATAATCAACATTATCTCCTCTTTCCTCTCTGCACAACCTGCCAGCCATCTTCCATCACCTCTTCCTCTTCTGCTCTACTGGAGTCTTCCATCTCAACATTCATGGACTCTGAAGAAAGCATGGCAAGGTAATTATGTGAAAGTAATATATCTCATAACTGAGAAAAATTTCCCTAAACCGGTTTATCAATATTTGTACTTTGGTTTAAACTTTCCATTTACAGTGGTCCTCCTCTTATACAGCCATACCTACTGCTCTGCGAAAGTGGCCTTATAAGATTGGTGGCCTTTTCAGAGGGGGACTATATTTGTGAGATGTCTATGTATATGTGTATATAGTAAGAAACTTGCATGTAACTTAAGGGGCCCCCGAGTGGCCAAGTGGTCTAAAGCCCTGACCCTCACAAATCACTGTGATCTCACCTCTGTCTATATGGTTTCAAGTCTTGGGTATGTGAGGAAGCTTGCCAATAGCTTCTTGTGGGTTGGTGGTTCTTTCCGGTTCTTCCTCCATATTGGCCACCATGTGTAGCCTATCTTGTGCTGAAAAACATGTTAAACCATACAACACAAACAACATATTACCTAAAGCAGTTAATCTTCATTTAAAAGTTATATCAATTATAAAACATTGTCTTAAAAACATAGTTATTTCAAGGTAACATAAATAAATAGTTCTTAGGTGTGAAATGTGAGTGAGATATTGTTGGCACGATCATTAAAAACCATTAAAAAACACGTTTTTTCATATTTACAATAATTCTCTTTCCATCTGCTCCATTTTCCATCTGCTACAGAATATTCTCCTTATCTTGTTTATTTGAGTCCTATCAACTTATCTTTCATCAATTGAACTCTCACCCTTGTTGTCAAGTTGAATAACGTTTGCTTTTTCTTCTAAAGTATTATTTATTTTTTTACACAATGACATGTTAAAGTTTTGTAATGATTTATTCTTAAGTTGCTATCTGTACAGTACCATAATTTAATTTTGTAGACGAAACTTTTGTAAATGTAAAACTTGTTATAAAAGAAGTGATACATGTACCATCACATGATTTTTTTGTTCTTTGTCTAGTACCCTGTTCTGTTCAAAGTTGATTGTTTCTGTGTGTATGTGTTAATCCACAAAATCTATTTTTAGCCTATCTGACCTTGATGATTATAATGATCATAATCAATTTTAAAAAATAAAGACACCAAAGCTTTATCAAAACAGTGCTGACTACTCCATTTCTATCTGACCATGTTATGGTCTGGTTGTTATTGTCAATAAAACAAAATCCACCTTGTGAAGCTTAAAACTCTATCAAAACTTGCTGACCCCATCTGCAAACGTCAACACTAATGATATAATAATAACCTTAGTAGTGCATGTACTTTAGCCATCACTTCTTTCAGTAATGAAAACCTGCCATCTGGAAACAGACAGTAGGAAAGATAATTGGATTACTTACCTTACCCTAATTAAATAATGGTTCTGGACACATAATAAAATGTGGCTGCTTTTGAGGGGTAAATTTAGCATGTGCATTAATATGTTGTCTGATGGTCATGTTAGAGGAGTGGCCATTCCTGAGGGGTGCTTCTGAACACAAATTTGTCAGTGCCAAGGTATCCTGGCCGTAAAGAGTGGGTGGCTGCTGGTCAGGGAGGCCATGTATGAGGGGGACCACTATATATATAACTAAAGAAATCAACTACATATACCTAAGCTTCTAGCTGGGTTTTCACAAATTGTAAAAGTTTCAAAAAGTGTTCATAATGTACTTTAAAAATAGAAAGCATTTTCATGGAGAAAACCCACACATCTGTCTTGTTTGTCAGAAAAATTCATGAAGTGCTATATATATAGTGTAATCTTGATAACTGGGATCATGCAATTTGACACTTTACTTATTGACTGATAACAGATTATGGAATACCATCACAGGCTGCATACCAGTGAACATATAGAATATCATTACAGGCTGAATTACAAACAGACAGATTATGGAATACCATCACAGGCTGCATTACAAACAGACAGATTATGGAATACCATCACAGGCTGAATTACAAACAGACAGATTATGGAACACCATCACAGGCTGCATTACAGACAGATTATGGAATATCATTACAGGCTGCATTACAAACAGACAGATTATGGAATACCATCACAGGCTGCATACCAGTGAACATATTATAGAATACCATCACAGGCTGCATTACAGACAGATTATGGAATACCATCACAGGCTGCATTGAAAACAGACAGATTATGGAATACCATCACAGGCTGCATTACAGTCAGATTATGGAATGCCATCACAGGCTGCATTACAAACAGACAGATTATGGAATACCATCAAAGGCTGCATTACAGACAGATTATGGAATACCATCACAGGCTGCATTACTAAGACAGATTATGGAATAACATCACAGGCTGCATTACAAACAGACAGATTATGGAATGCCATCACCGGCTGCATTACAAACAGACAGATTATGGAATACCATCACAGGCTGCATACCAGTGAACAGATTATAGAATATCATTACAGGCTGCATTACAAACAGACAGATTATGGAACATCATCACAGGCTGCATCCCACAGCAAACTGATTACATCCATTAGTCACTTTTTACATCAAGTCTTTTCTACCTCCCCAAATCCACTGGGGGATGTACCAGGTTATGTGACTACCAGTTGTTTACAACAGCAGGTTTGTCATAAAATGTTCCTCCTGATTATAATAATGCTATGTTTGTGTCATGTTAATTTTAAAATTAAATATAAGTTTATGTAGTATTAAAACAAATGTTATTACAGATACATGGTAAAATTATTTACCTGTATTCTGCTGTGATTGAAAAGATGCTCCAGTTGAACTATTTGCTGAACATGACTGGCTCTCTGCTTGCGCTGAATTACTTTCATCCTGCAAGAAAAGTCTTAATACAGTCAGATGTATACTCTCAAAACCAAGATTTATTGCTTGATATGAATTTCTGCCTGAAATGTTAATCAAAAACTAGGAAAAAAGATCTACTTGGATTAGTTTATCATGCGAAATCGCAGGGTAAGTAACTCCAAAATTAATACACATCATTGGAATTAACTAGTGTAGAGCCAAAAATAACCACTGTCTATCCATAATAATAATGAACAAATTCTGATGTCCCAATAAAAACTTTTGCAATTTTATTTGTTGTCAAATAACATTATAAACAATTAGCAACATATTATAGTAAATTCAAGTTACTTATTCCTAAATTATTACAGTCCCTCAACCTGTATGCAATTCATCTTTAATGTCACATAAAAGCATGAGAGAAACTAAAACTTTAGAAATGTCATCTTTGGATTACTATATTGGTCAATGAAGCTTTGGCCTGCTTAACTGGCTAATACTAAATTCATAATGTTTTCTGGGTAATACCGAATCCATATTGCTTTTCAGGTTTTGGTTCTTTTGTGGTTTTATCGCCATTTTCAGCATGACAGGTTAAACATGGCAGCCAGCATGTCTGGTGGAAGAAGTACCCTGTAGAACTAATGATCCATGAGAAGGTAATGACAAGCTTTCTCTCATATCCATGCATGCCAAGTCAGGGCTTGAACCTTCACAAGTAGAGGTGTGATGTCAGTGATCTGTAAAGGTGAGTACCTTAAACCCCTTGCCCATTTGAAGCCCCCTATTGCTTTTTCTGGGTAATACTTACTTCATAATGTCTTTTTCAGTAATACTGAACTCATAATATTTAAAAGAAAAGACAGATCAAAAATGTTACCAACCAACACATTTACAGTAAAAAAGACTGAATGTTACTTGAAATGTTATATTCAAAAGTAGATTTTAGTAAACAGAATTAGGTTGAAAACCTTCCACCAGCACTTTCTTAAAGTTGGCAGCCAATGAAATCTTGTGCTTTGCTCAGTAATTCATAAAACCTATGTCTCTGAATAGATATATAAGGTCAATATTTAACAAATTTTTTTTTCCATTTATCTACATCAACAGTTTTCAAATCCTGTTCTAGCAGCAGTTCTTTGAGATAGTTAAAAACCAATATGCCACATCCTCCAAGTCTTTTGCTCCTTGATAGTTTTTAGCACCCGGCTTGTTTTGTGACTGCATTGACTCAAAATGTAAGGTATACTAATTAAATATGCAAATAAACAAAAATCCTATACAATTTGTTTATATATGTAATGGGATATTATTATGTAAGTTCTTTTCCAAAGAATGACATTTATATATGAATTCATGTTAATGTTATACCAATTAACTAATAAATCAATGACAACTTTAAGGAATTTTAAAAAAAAAATTACTGTCAATATACTATATTCATTTCATGGATTTTGTGGTTGCCATTAGTAATAAGTACCATATGATTGGTGATTCTTCTGAGAAAACAACAGGAGCCTTGACTCACTTCCATGGAATTAAGTACCAATGAAAATAGTTTCCACAAAGCCATGAAATATGATGTGAATAACAAGGATTGTTTCAGATAATCATAGCTCTTGAACAGACTGACATCCAACTAAACTTTTTTTTCCAGGCATCTGCTTTGGTTATTTTGTTTCATCCTCCTGACTTAATGCTACTGCAGTTGGTATGTTTCTGTATTATATTCTCTGTTGCTGGATTCATGTTGACCAAGTTAACATGAAAGTTTTGTTTTGTTATTTCTCATGAAGGTATTGTTAAGCAAGTCTTTATTTCATGTATATACCAGTATCCACATATAGATGCAATTCCAATGAAATAGTGAGTGTCCAGTTTGTCACTTCACCTAACTACTCCAAAAAAGTAAAATTTACCTTCAATTGATTTCCTGCTGTTTCACACAATCCATTCAATTTTAATACAATGCCATAGTAATCAAAATAAAATGTCAATTTTCAAATCAAATTCACCTCCAAACAGAAAGTTGCAATATTAGAGAAAAACAAATTTTGCTCTTTAGTTATATTTGGTGCTGATTTGATGATCAAAATGCCAGAAATGATATCACTATATATGGAATTCTTCCCAAAAATGTTTGTTTTTTCACTTAATTTAGTTCAATACAGCTTTTGCCTCATTAGAAGCAATTGATAAATTGCAATGAGATAATCACACATGCTAATTTACATAGCAGTATCTTTAAAATCAAATATTTTCTTTTGAAAATATTTGATGAAAAATTGTGAGAAGGATAATAAAATTCCATTATATTATCTGTTAGATATATACATTACAATCTTTAGGAATGAAAAAGGTATAAAACTATTATAAGCAAAAACAAACATTTATATGTGTATTGACATTCTTCTTGTATGTGTGCACAGAATACAACAAGAAACAACACAGTCTGATACTGTGAGATCAAATAGCAAATTGGCCAAAGTGACAGGCCATCAATTAAGCATCTGCTCTACATTCAAAAATGATTTCCACCCAGATTTTATGTAAATCAAACACAGCTGGCTTGAGTGTCCAGCAGTCCACTGGAATGTTGAATGAACAATGCTAGACTGAAAACTGGTGAAGGTTGGTGGAGCCAGAGAATTTGAAAACTACAAAGTGATTTCTTATCATTAAATAAAATAATAACTTCTTTTGTTTAAATGCACTATCTGGGCAAAGCATTACTGGAACACCAATTTATACCATGAGCCACATTATTAATGAATATGGTTACAATGGGGGCAATTTGTACTACTAAGTGGTTTCCATGTGATCTGATAATGACTAGCAAATGGTAATACCAAGTGTTTTCCCTATGACTAGATAAGCGGACAAATTGTTATGTTAAGTAGTTTCCCCTTAAATAGATAAAGGTGGCTCTTTCCAGTGATTTCCCCATGATTTAAATTAGTATGACAAACTGCTCTTTCCAGTGATTTCCCCATGATTAAAATTAGTATGATAAACTGTACTTTTTAGTCAATTCCTCATGATTAAAATTAGTATGTCAAACTATACTTTCCAGTGATTTCCCCATGATTAAAATTAGTATGACAAACTGTACTTTCCAGTGATTTCCCCATGATTAAAATTAGTATGACAAACTGTACTTTTTAGTCAATTCCTCATGATTAAAATTAGTATGACAAACTGTACTTTCCAGTGATTTCCCCATGATTAAAATTAGTATGACAAACTGTACTTTCCAGTGATTTCCCCATGATTAAAATTAGTATGACAAACTGTACTTTCCAGTGATTTCCCCATGATTAAAATTAGTATAACAAACTGTACTTTCCAGTGATTTCCCCATGATTAAAATTAGTATGACAAACTGTACTTTTTAGTCAATTCCTCATGCTTTAATAAAGTATGACAAAGAGTACTACTCAATGGCTTCACCATCATTAAAGGAGTATCTATTACCCAATGGTTTCACCATAATTAGTTTAAACTGCATAACCCATTGGCCTCCAGTGTTTATCATAAATATATATATATATGCTGCAAAATAATTGGTGTGTATATTGTGTATGTACCTGGTTATTTACCAGCTGTGTGGTACTATTGATATACATTACTGCACAACATGCTTTTGCAGTCATGTAGGCTAATGTTTATATTTTATTGACCATGAAAAAGACAGCAATTCCAGTGTGTTTCTGGTCTGTTTGTCCGTTTGGCAACTAAATGATGTTGTCCATTAGGCAACTAAATGAATGTTCAGTTTCTAAGAATACAAAGAATTCACAGCATTTATTTATCTGCTTTTCTTTAAATAGATGTAATGTATCTATACAAAGTTGCTGTGTCTACATGTGTTTACCTTGATGCACAACCTTCAACAACCAGCTTTTGTGTATGTGTACATGTGTATATGCTTATGCTCTTAAGAATACAAAAATGAACTGAATAGCAAAATTAACCTACGCATTTTACCATGTCTGGCACTTCTTGTGATCTGATACTGCCATGTGTCTTTGCTCTTGGCAACTGGCTGAGTTTCTGTCTGACCTGACTCTCATCACCTGCCTGACAAAGCCGGTAAAACCCACAAATTAAGCGTGCCACCTGAAGAGATAAAAAGGTACCAGTGCAGCATTCACTTATTTGCAAAGGGTAAAGCACATCACAAATCATGAAACTGATAACTAAAAGGTCTATCAAAATTCCCATTCTACATTATCTTTTGAAAGAAGAGTCTGAGTGGGCTTGAGATTATCTAGCTTGACAATGTTTGCCTAATACTCAAATGCTATTGCAGTTACATATCAATCAGTCAGAATCCAGACCAGATCTTGTTATTATCAAACTACAGGGCAAGTTAATTAACATGGGCATGTGTGTTAAAACTAATAATTAATAAAATAATATAGAGACAGTCATATGCACAAATTATATTGTTTTAAAGGATATACAATTTAACAATTTACAAGAAATTTATACAATTTTATAAAGTGCATTGGTATTAAGGTCATTAGGATACAAAGTATCTTATTTATGAATCCAAGATTACGATTATGGGTTTTGTTCAGCGCAGAATCAATTATGTATGTAGGAAAATTTCTGTTTTGGAAAAAATTGTATAATTTTCTTTTAAATTGTTAAATTGTATAACAATGTAATTGTATGTATGACTGTCTCTATTTTATTTTATGATTTTACTGATTCAGGTCATTAGAGATTCATGTATCTTTTAGATCCTGTCATATATATATATATATATATATATATATATATATATATATATATATATATATATATATATATATAATATGATGATGCATAGTATTTATGTTACATAATGATATAAATGTCTTTTTTAGAATATAACGACATCAGCCATTTCTTTCAAAACATTTTGTGTCTGAAGAAGCATGTATTAAATGAGAAACTAGTTGCACAGAATTATCGGCTTTTGAGTTGCTTTTCTTATTTCAATTTAAAATTAATAGTTTAATTCTTACCTGGCCCTACTACCTTGCTTATCTTTTCCAGGATGCAATTACCATCTTTCACATTAGAACATTCTGTCTTCCTTTTAGATAAAATGTTCCAAAAAAAGGTAGAATAGAAAAACTGACTCTAACTCCCACATCATAGGCCCTTGTGCATCATTTGTCTCATTTTACTTGGATCCAGTCTACTTTTGGGACAGCAGAATGTGAAGGAAGGATAGTAAAACTAATATTAAGTGTAATAATTACCTGTTACAACTGCCAGAATAGCAGTAATACATGTTACTATTGTTTTGAAGTCACAACTTTATGCATCTAAATTTTCCAGTGAGGGTCTGATAAGCTCTCTTGGTCATTCCACTTGGAAATATTGGATGCCAAAATATAAGAAGAACCCTTAACAGTATGAAAACATGCTTCCTACATTTTCCTATTTCTTCTGAAATGGTCAAAAGAAGCAAAAGCCTAACTGGGCAAAGGCTTTCATGTTCATGTACTGTACAGATACAACTGAGATGAGTAGAGATACCAGAGCTGGTATTTTTCCAGAAGAAAAAGTTGACAATGGAGAGAAACAAGGCCATAATTACCATTCAACCATAAACAAACTTTCTGAATAGAAAAGCATTAAGCTGACTCTATTACCTCTTGGCTGCTACGTAGAGCAGGATGATAGTTTACAAGTTAAGGTTTTTAAAAGAAGCTTCACCCAATGGTAAATAAAATCCTACACAACACAAGAGACTCTATCCAGGCATTAGAAAGCACGATATAGGTCTCAGCAGCTTGAAATACTTCAAATGATCTGTGAAACAAGCATCAGAGCCAATGGCCAGAACCTTGGAGAACTTAAATGTGCTAGACAAATCTGCACTATAGTCCTTAATAGTAGTGACCAAACATTTTGTCTCTTCAGAAAGAATGAAAAGGAAGTCCACCACCGCACTTAGAGAGGGAGCTAGGGTCAACATAATTCCTATTGCACCAATTTTAAAAAATTTCCCACCCTGCATGGTAGACCATTTCTTAGCCTCAATAATACAGACAGCTCCTTGCTTCAAAACTTGTTCTGGTTGATACTTTGCTTGAGATGAGCCAAGAGTTAAGGTGGAGAATCTGTGAAAAGGATACTCCTTGTGCTTCAACAGCAGGTCCCTCC
Source organism: Potamilus streckersoni (assembly GCA_016746295.1). Lineage (NCBI taxonomy): Eukaryota > Metazoa > Mollusca > Bivalvia > Unionida > Unionidae > Potamilus > Potamilus streckersoni. The sequence goes on along the minus strand of JAEAOA010001802.1, from coordinate 814,212 downwards.
ATGAATATCAAGTCTTAGGTTCGTCTAACAACAGGTCATGGAGATCAAAGAATCATTGGGGCCGTAGAGGGGCTATCAGAATGAGATGAGCAGTGGAAATCGTGACTTAGTCAAGCACTTGTGGAATGATTCTGAAAAGTGCAAAGGTATAAGCAAAAAGACAATACCACCTTAGACTGAAGACATACACTGCCTAAGCGCTCTAATCTGGTTCTGGGGTATTTGTTGTTCAGCCTCTTTGTGCAATAATCCACAAAATGTATCCCCCAACCACCCCCACCCCCAATCTGCAAGGTGACTCTGCTTCAGACTGAAGCAGAAATCACAATTTGATAACAACCTACAACTTCCTGGCTAGAAAGTCTGCCAGAATATTTTCTTGCCCAGAATATGGTGAACAGTGAGCAAATCTGATCCAAGGGAGCAAAGGAGGTTCCAAAGTTCCATGCCAAGAGAAGGACCTACTTGCTACCCATGCTACTACCAATGTGTTGTCAGAGACCCTCACACATGGCTCATAATTGGGTTGAAGCACCCTTATAAAACAATGAATACCACCCTCCTTTTCAAAATTGTTCATGTGGAAAGAAGCATCCACCCTGGACCATAAGCCCAGAAGAACTGCCCTTTATGGCTCCAAGCAAGCGTCCAACTTTAATCTGAGTCCTTGAGATAAGAGTGGGGTTCAGGATAGTGCACCGGGACTCCAGACAGAATCAGTTCCAGCTGAGCCATAAATTCACATGGAAATCCAAATCTGGCCCAGAGAAATCTGAGCTGACATGAGATCCAAAAGAAATTGGTGACGGCACAAGAAAAGTCTTCCATTGCGAAACCAAGTTTTCCAGAGTTGAAGGTCCTCATGAACAATAGGCAAAGGCAAAACTGACAATGAGATCCTATCTTTAAGAGCTGCCAAATGAGCCAAGACTCTGTCTATTCTGAAGACTGCCTCTGATCCCTCTCTCCCTTCAACTCCACAGATGAATTGGGTCTATGACCCACACCATCAGCATTGCTATAAGGCCATGGCATGGGCATTCATTGTACCATAAATATGAAGGAAGATTCACTTCCACATACAGATTAAAATGGAGAATTTGGAAACTGGATGGGCACTGATATGATCTTCTACCTCCAATGAATATATGTTTGAATATATGTTGGTTCCATCCTCAACCAACTTTATTGGTAACAGAGAGGAATAGAGAAGATAGAGTGACCTGCTTGTTGTCTTCATTGGGTTGGAAGGCATTAAGAGGGTGCTGCTCTCACCCTAACCAAGGGACACATTCACTCTCCGCTGGTGCTTTTACTTTCTTAGGAGAGACTTTAGATCAAATTCTAACTGGTACTGACAGCATTAGATTGACTGTCAGGGTTTTCTTGGGCCTTATAATTTTTCTTCAAATAGAAAGATTCCATATCCTTCTTGGAGCTAGGAATCTTCTTCCGAGTCCCTAAGGGTACAGAGAAAGTTTGTATACCCTCATGGATTTAGGATACAATGGGATGATAGGCCTTTTTTTCTCCCCTTATATATATACACTGACTCTTGGCAAGATCATAAATCTCATTGTATGATGTGAGTCATACTTAATCTATTTTTTCTGTTCTAGGGTTTTTGGCATGTTCTATTTAATGGGAAAATAAAATTTTCTGATGTGGATAAGGTAATGTCAAAAAATTGTAAGCAAGACAATAGTGACTGGTAATATTTTAAAGCTACTGAAATTTTGCATGTCAACAAGGGTGGCCAACTTATATCATCTCACAACAAAAAATGCCATATAATGTAAATATTTTGTTCATATCTATAATTCCTTGTGAAAAAATAAGGGCAAATTTCTTTTACTGTAAATCTCCTTTTAGTGTAGATTTAAACATAATATAAAAAAACATATCAAAGTGTAAAATATACTGTCTCACTTGCAGGATGGGGTAAAACTGCAGACATATAGGGTTGTATGTATGGATCAAAGTGTTGTGTCATACAGACGAGCACAGACTTAATATAGACTCGTCAATACAAATAACAGTACTGAAAACTGCATATTGTATGCCCTGGTTAGTAATCTTCTATGCATATCACTCAAATTTTTAAACAGAAACCACTTTTCTTCTTTCTATCACTATGATTTTTCCTCTTGACCTTTAGACCCATAAAGTCAATAGGCTTCTTCCTTATCCCAGGAGTAATCCATTCATAAAGCTTGGTTATGGTATCTGATATAAAACTAATGATACTGTGCACAAATTTTCCTTTTTTTAAGTCATTGTAACCGTAACCTTTGACCCTAAAGTCAATACAGTTCTTCCTTACTCGACGTGTATCCATCCACAAAGTTTGGTCACTGAAGATGGTGGTCAACTCGAGTTATTGAGCAAAAATCACTTTTCTCATTATCAGTTACAATGACCATGACCTTTTGACCCCAAAATCTATCAGGTTATTTTTTAGTACATGTGCACAATCATCCACAAAGTTTGGCAACTAAAGTTGTTGGACAACTCAACCATACTGAAATGAAATGGGTCAAAGGTGCATCGACAAATAGACATCACCACATAATACACTCAAGTCTTATTATGGCTGTAAAATAATTTCAAATATCAAACTTACAAAGGTAAATTTTAAACATTTTTTTAAAATCATTCTTTACTTATCAAATTTTATAGGTTTCACTTGCTTTTGATGTGTTTTGACCTAGATACATTTAGATATGGTCAATTACTATCTTGCCATGGCAACATCTGAAAACTTGCATCAGAAACAAAAGTGACCAATATGACAAATTTACAACTGGTTTTTATGGCATTATCAAAACAATTGACAGTGAAAAACAATTCTTGCCAAAGGCACATATGGACCAATATTTAATGTGTTCCAATTCACCAAGTTTTTAGACATATATCTGTATATGAAAATATCTTGGATGAATAAATGTACAGACAGGACCCATGTGTGTGTGTGTGTGTGTGTGTATATATAATAAAATCTCAATGATCTGGTTAATTTAAAGCAAGATGAAAATGACATATGGGGCAAACACCATTGCAACAAACTCTTGTTTCTTTTGTTTCTTAATAAAACAAATTCTTTACATTGTTTAAATATTTCATATGTCAAATGATAACAAATATGTGCATGTACCTCAGGAAGACTGCCATCATCAGCTACTGTGTCAAATTCATGGTCCAGAACATCTGCTAAGAAGTCTTCCAGCTCAAATGTTTCAATGTTACCTAGCAATGAAAAGTTTTAGAATTAACAAGAAACCCCTTTTTGCCAAGCACACCTATACATTTTCTAGAAAGAAATAAACAGAAAGTAAAAAACATTAAGGTAATCTAGGGTGAAGAAACTTTAAGTATGAGGATAATCTGGTCTGTAAACAGATGTACAGACAAATACACACAAAGGCACCTAATTATTGACTGCCATGACAAACTTCTGTAAATTAATAAGTTACCCAATAATTCTTGTAAACCTAAATTGACTGAACATACTTCACTTTAAATATTAAAAGCTGACTTGCAAACAATAATCTCTTGTACATACACCATTTCAAAAATATCAAAAGCTGACATGCTAACAATAATCTTTTGTACATATAACATCTTAAATTTCAATTTAAACATTATGACATTATTCGGGAGGAAAAGCAAAAACAAGTTTTTCCTGATGGCTGCTGTGGCAGGCATATTGATGTCAGATTGGCCCCATTTTCACTCAGTACCAAATAGACATCATAGGAAGTATTTTAGTAAAATCCCCATGTTGATGTGAAATTCCATTCAGGAGGAGCAGTGATAAGATTTAAAGATGACTGTAGTCGTCATCTTGGATGTTTGAGCAGCACCATCTCCATTTAGGACCAACTAGACCTTGGATTGAATGTGTACACAAGTTTCAAAAGACACATGGATGACATACAATAGGCACACCGGATGCATCCCTGGTCTATGACCTGTAGAGTTAACCAATATGGCAGGTGATGGAAGATGACATACTATTTTCCTGAAACCACTGATCAACAGCATACACCATCCAGTCAGCTTTCTCTCTGCTCTCTGCTCCCCCAAATCCATGACTAACAGCTAGCTGAAATAAAAGACAAAGTCTTAAACTATGCCAGAATCCAGTAGTTGTACTTGTCAGAAAAGTTCACATATACATGTATATACTTACACATGAAACAAGTAAATAATTACACATTAAACAGGGGCCCCGAGTGGCCGAATGGTCTAAAGCGATATCCGTTACGGATCACTGTCATCTCACCTCTGTCTGCGTGAGTTCGAGTCTAGGATTCGGCGAATGTGGATATGTGAGAAAGCTTGCCAGTAGCTTCTCATGGGTCAGTGGTTCTTTCCGGTGATTTCCCGGTTTCTTCCTCCACCATTAATACTGGCCGCCATGAATAGCCTATCGTGTGCTCAAAAATGGCGTTAAGCTCAACAACAACACATTAAACATGAGGGGCCCTGAGTGGCTGAGTGGTCTAAAGCACTGTCCATTACAGATCACTGCCATCTCACCTCGGTCTGTGTGTTCGAGTCTAGGATTTGGCAAATGTGGATATGTGAAAAAGCTTGCCAGTAGCTTCTCGTGTATCTGTGGTTCTTTCCGGTGATTTCCTAGTTTCTTCCTCCACCATTAATACTGGCTGCCATGAATAGCCTATCGTGTGCTGAAAAATGGCATTAAGCCCAACAACAACAACAACACATTAAACATGTAAATACTTACACACGAAACAACCTATTTCAGCTGTTTAGTATTTATAGCAAAACCTTAACTGTCACCTTTACTCAGTGGCTGCCTGTCTCGAATGGCCATTCTAGTCTCTCCTCAAATTTTGCATATAAATGTACTAATGGTCACCTGCCTTAAATGACCAGAAGCCTAACGTTACTTAACCAAATAATGGTTTCTCCCTGCCTAAAGCACTGAAGCATATTAGGAGACAGCTTAATCTACACAAATTAAATTTTAGCTACATGAAGAATGCATTTAGTTCAAGGAATGTCATGTGAATGCATTGTTTAGTTCAAGGAATGTCATGTGAATCAGTACGCAAACATTTATCTCTTTTGTGCTCAATGTACTCTAGTAATATTGATACTGTAAATCAAAGTTGTCATGGCAAAATTGAAAGTGAGGCAGGTTTTTCATTATGGTAGAGCAGGCATGTGCAATATATAGCTTGTGGTTTTATCCACTTATATGATAAAGTGTGGCTTTAACCAACATCTGTGTAGCCTGAAGGAAGTTGCACAGGCCTAGAATAAAGGGTTGACACAATTCATTTGCCTTTTCTGGATGTGTGACATGCTTAGTTCTATAATGCCATATATTAACCTGTCATTTTAAGCTTTTTCTGAAGAAAAAGATCCCCATGAGAAGAGCAGTGCTAAAATATCTGATAGCCTGATACCCAGGGTCTCTAATTTCAGATCTGGCACATCCTGTATTTTAAAAGGTTCCCATCAGGCTTTTCTAAAAAATAATAAAAACTTGTCAAAGAAAATTTTCATTTCACTTATGAAATGCTGAGCTATATTTTCAAGATGCTGGCAATGACATATCTGCCATAACATTACACAATCTGATTAAAATCATAAAATCACCATCCTTCATGAAGAGATCCGATTTTAAGAAAATTATATGTCATCCTAAAAACAGGATTTTGTACTCCCAAACCACCTGACATGGTCATGTTTTGTGAAAATACTATTTTCAGTAATCTTCAAAAAAAACAAACACCACTTTCAGTATATGCCTATTAATTTGTGTTCAGCATTAACATGTATGTATATAATTATGCATGAATACTTTTATCTATGTATATATGCCTGTTATTCAATCACTGTAAATATTATTAAAAAAATACTGCTATTAACCCTTTAACTACGACTACAGCATCTGAGCGTCACCTGTATATAGCTCCTGAACCCCACTGACGCATATATGCAGTGTCAATAAGACTTGTTTAAAACCCCAGTGTCGCATATGAGCGCGTAGTTCTGCTGTACTCAAAACCCCAATGTCGCATATATGCGGACGTAACTGCTATGTTAACTAAACGTTGATTGGTTGAAAGTAGATATTTACTTATTTTTCATTATCATAACCAATGAGAAGACTGGTTACTGAACATTTTGATACCAGTTGGAAAGCTGAGAGGTTGAATTTAGACACGCGGGAAGGAAATTTCCGGCAATGTACAAAACACGTGTAGTTGAGATAAACAAAAATGGATTCCTAGTCAGATATTTGTGACTTGAAAGGGTTCAGTGCAAGCAATATTGAAGAGTTTAATGGATCATTCTTAGTAAATGGATCTGATAATGATGTTAGTCCCGTTTCAACACTAGATGTATGTGATTTTGATTCAAATGACGATGATTTATTTTTTGACGATTCAAAACAGTTTATGCGACGGTGATTTATTGTCTGATTGCTGTAGGAGTAAATAAAATGGAAATATATGAATAACAGACACTATACAAGGTAAGCTGCTTTTTATTTTACTGAAATCCAGCTAAAACTAATGAAATAATGAATATAAACGTAACCATGTTTTTATTGTCAGTTTCTGTAGTCAGCCATGACGATGCTCTAGTATTCAGCCTAGCAAACAGTATCAGTAGTATCAGTAACTGATACGCTATCACTCAGCTGTAGCGAAACTGCAGAACAGCTGTAGTAGTTAAAGGGCTAATGACTATAATAATAATAACAAAAGTATGTATATATGTATGTATTATTATTAATATTTAGCACATCTTTACAGCTCATTACAGATTTATATTTTAAAAAAATATTTATAATTTTTTCAATCTCGATTTTCCAACACCTCTCTCTCTCAAAATTATGCCATGATGGCCAGATGCAACCTCAATTCCATCCCATGCTTTAGTCAGTTTCATGTGATATACTCCTCACTAGAAGGTTTCCCCACAGTAGTTCTTGTCTTGGGGTGATGCTGCTTTCTATGCATCCATCAGCAATTTAAAAATAAGGTCATTAATAGATGTATACATGGGTGTTCTGTTCTGGCGGGGATTATTTGCTAAAAAGTGAGTGTTCTGAATGATTTGATGCCATAGGTTAAAAGAAAAGGGATTTTAGTTTCTATCCACATATTAAGGTCAGTAGAAATAAATTTATTAATTGCTATCGAGCTCTGATAGGTAAGAATTGAAAGCCTGTTAAATGATCAGTATGGACTATTGCATAAGGCCATTAGTCTCTGCTGCTGTCATATATTAAAAAAAGCAGAGACCTACTTGTTGGTCCAAACTGCTCAGGTGACTTAGTGGTTACAGTGTCTACCAGGAATGTGGAAAGTTGCGGGTTAGAACCAGTGCCGAGTCATAGCATAGAGATAAAAATGGTACTAACTGCTACCTCGCTAGGTGCAATTTAAAATCTCCCCCCCCCAACAATTCAGCACTGAGGGATCCTGTACTGCAGAACAGTATAGCACTTTAGGGGTTAACTTTGCATATATTTACAGTTCTGGGCATATAATTTCTAAATTCGATTATGGATAATTTGCTCTCACCTTAGAAGGATTTTTCACTTGATTCATTTTTTCTCCAGTTTGAATAGTGTAGGCAAATGATGAAATGGGGGCAGATATAGATCATTTACTACTAATACAATAAATCTTGAATATCAAAGATGTCTTTCTAATATATATATATATATATATATATATACATATATATATATATGTGTGTGTGTGTGTGTGTGTGAAAAATCTTGCCCCAAACAGAACGTTTTAACTTTACAGATGGGTTGGATAATTAGGCAATTTTGGTACAAATGAAATCATGTGTATTTGAGTCTAATAATCGTTCCGAATCTGTTTTCTTTTAATACTAGGGAAATTTAATAATGCGAGTTTTGAATATGATGACGTCATCAACCGTTATTTGTACTATCAGAACGTTAACTACACATTTCTGATATGGAAATTAATACAAAAATTATAAAATGTTGCAATCTGAAAAAAAAAAAACAAGTTAAACATTTTATCTTGTAAAATTAATTTCATGACGTTATTTAGCCCGTGGTACAAATGGGCCACTTCCCCGCATGGTTCACATTCCCAGTGTTTGTGACCATAATGGTGAAAAGAAAGGTTAATTCGCCGGATTGCATTCATGCAATGGTCGTCCGAGAGTGATGAAAAGGTACGTTAGTTTTTTTTAATGGATGTTTAGTTTTTCAGTCTTCGTGTGATTCTAAAGGGATAAAAAAAAAACGCGTGAGAAAATTTGAATCGAGCGGAGGGTTGTGGTCACTCTTGCATTTCTTTATTTATTGTATAAGACCGTTAAGGTAATTTCATGTAGTCAAAAATTTCGTCGTGCTTTATTGATAAAACTGCAGACTCCTGTGTATTTGAATGTCTACACAATATCTGCAAATAAATCGTGGTTACACTTGCACTGAATAATTCTACTATCTATAGGCTGGCTTTTGTACTATAGTAAGAAGCTAATGTTGTCTAATAAAACCTGAAGTACTGTCCATCCGTTCAAGACATTCTCGACCGCCGTTTGAAACAACGTGTGCGTGGGTGCAGCCATCTTATTATTGTTGTTTTACTCTAAATTCCTCTGATGCTCGGAGAACCGTCGTTTCGTCTTGCAAGCAACACCGTCAACCAACATAAAACTGTATTGTTTTGCTAGACAAGTTTTACAATAGAAAAAAAAATGAAGTTAAAGATAGATTCACATTATCGCGACACACGAAAATAAGGACTATAGTTCGAGCAACGATTCTTCCAACCCCCCTCAGTAAATGCATCAGTTTGTCCTAACTTAATTAGTTATCAGTTATAAGGACTTTTATTTTTTTTTATGAAATGTCAGTTTCCACCGGGTGGCACGATTTACCCAAAAACACCCAAATACTACCCAAATACACCCAAATACTGCCCAAATATACCCAAATACTCTCAAATATTGTCTAAAAACACCCACGTAATACATTTACTACTACAGAAATGTTTAAATTCATTGCAACGTGAAGTTCTGGGTCAAAATGAAATACGTTAAATTACTAAAGCAATTAGAAATTCTTTGTACGAAATGAAACGAACATCTCCAATTACCATTTGCTCGGAAAGTATCCACTGAGTCCTGGCGACATATGTTTCGAATTTGCATACCTAATTGCAAATATCTATATTTTAGAAAAATCTTAATTTTTTTTGTGGGCACACCTTCGACATTTAGATATAATTAGTTATAGGCCTCGAATATGTCCTTCTCCTATGGCTCTTTGTTCGAAACATTCAAAGGCCTTTATATGTTCGTGTTCTGACCCTCTAATATTATTGTGTTGTTTTTTCAGTAAATAATCAAAAAGAAGTTTGAAACCAAAATGTATTTATATGATCGTTTTTGTTGCAGTGGTTTCTCTTAATTTGCTACTTTCTTGGATGAGTCGATCTCTGAGGTTCCTATATATACAGGCCCCTTATTTCCTTCTCTCCTAATACTTAATAGCTTTATTCTATAAATTTAATAACTTGTTATATGTTATGTACTATCACCCATTAACAAACATGTCTGTGGATAATTACATAAGATAATCCCTATTTCCAATGATCGTGGCCAACGTTCATGCTACTGTCCATGTTTGCTATGTATAAGCTATATTGTTTTGTGTGCTATATACTTTCTGTGTCTGGATTGGCCTTTGTGGTCAATTTTTTCTTTTAGTCACACACACACACACACACACACACACACACACACACACACACACACACACACACATACATACATACATACATACATACATACATACATACATACATACATACATACATACATACATACATACATACATACATACATACATACATACATACATACATACATACATACATACATACATACATACATACATACATACATACATACATACATACATACATACATACATATATATATATAATGTAGGATACATAAGCAAAAATCATTACCTTTGGCTTTAATCCTTGGATGCATGCATATGTATATAGAATAATGCGAAGGAGAAATCCAGTTCAATACAAATGTTGATATTGGTAACACATCTATTTATAACATGGTGTCTGATCTTTTCCGACTGATTCTTAGAATTTACTCTCTTTTTACTGCCTCTTGTCACTTTTATATTTATATTCCGAATCAGAGCCGCATTTTCAACTAAATTTCTATTCAGCCAAAATATATTTCACGTGATGAGGATCAGTTCCGACTGTTTACTTATAAAAAGCGAATAAAACAATTGCGTGATCTAATGAACAAAGTGCAAAAATTTAAAAAAATGCACTATTACATAAGTGCAAATTAAAACACATTTGAACATTTTTAATGTTTTCTTTAACCTGCAATTATTGAATAACGACCGCTTGGTACGAGTTGAATAGCAGAAAGACAATTCTGCCTTTGGGCAGTCGAGGCCAGGAGTCAATTATAAATATTAGAACATGTGAACAATCATAAGTAAATTGTCGACAATCGCATAAAATGAAAGGAAAGGAATTGCCGAACAGAATCATCAAACGCAAGTGCTTCTGGTCGACGATTACAAAAAAAAAAAAAAAAAAAAAAAAAAAAAAAAAAAAAAAAAAAAAAAAAAAAAAAGAAAGAAAATGCCAATAAAGGTGATCAAGTGGCATGCTCTCATTTACTCAATTAATATTTGTTCGCTAGTAAACTACTAAAATCAGCCTCAAATTGTTTTTGGACTACATCTTGAGTACTGAAAATCGTTAGCACGTTTTCTAAGAAAACAAGTCGAGTTTCAAGTTGTTTATTTTTTACCATTAATAAACTGCTAGACAGTCTGAACAAAACATTATTGTTAATTACAGGCAAACGAATGCAAGGTATAAAATCTTAAAGTTTAATCACCTCGTCTCTCATTTTGAAACAAAGCTAAAATATAGCACATTTCTTGTTTCCCTTCTTCTGTATTAGTGATTTTTAAGCGAATCATGGCTAATTTCAGTAGAAAACGCGGAGCCAGGTTTTCATGTGGTGGATGCAAATCAAACTGTTCAAATGACTGTGTTCAATGTTCATTGTGTAAGAAATGGTATCATAACAAATGCCAAGAAATCTCGAATGATGAATTGAAAATGTGGGGAAATATTGATCTGGAATTTGTGTGTGTTTCGTGTCGTACATTGGATGGCAATGAGTTTGACTACCTGATGGCCATGCATCATTTGCAGAAAGTAAGTATCAGCATTAACTTTAAAATTTGTAATAATCAAATTACTTAGGTTAGCACACACAAACACTACTTTCTTTTATCAAAACATTTTTGTTATAGACCCCTAGTTATGCGTGTAATCATCATGCAATATCATAGATTTTCAACCGATTCAATGACCATTTTAGATAAGAAAATATGCAGCCTGTGCACGAATTTAAATAATTTAATTGGTCTAATATTTAGATTTCTCTAAAACAATGATGGGGTATAAATTAATTCGCATGTGTATATTGTATAGCACTTTCTGTGAGAATACTGTTTTAATATTATTATATTAACATAATGTTATATTGCCCATTTTTTCCAGTATCTATTTCCACTCACCGTTACATTAAATTAATGTTAGTATTTCAAAAGTGTCTTTTGGCAAACAAAATTGGAATCTGCTTATCATTATCTGTTACATATTTTATCTCATTTAATAATAATATAGTACATTCATTCTAAATTGAAAGAAAGATATGGTCAATCAGATCAATGTCGGTTATAAAAGTAAACACGTGCAAGGACACGCAAAGAAAATTCAAAAAAGGTTATTGGATAGTATTGTACTGGAGAATTTTGATTAGTATAGCTTGTTAAGAATTTGCTTCACATTTGTCTACCCGGGACTAGGTACGTGGACCCTGCTTTTTAAGTCCCACAATTTTGAATTTAATACTTATCGGTTTTATATGCATGAAAGTAATTTTGATTTCCCAATGCATATTATTTAGTTATTCAATGAATCCACAATTTAAAATGTGTAAGTATAAAGAGATGACAAATGAATACATTGATACAGAATATTAAAACTCTTTTAATATTTACATATAAATAAAGTGAAGAAAAAAAGAGATTAAAATTTCTTTAATTCTTTTCTTTTAACATTTGCACATACAACTAGCATGAAAAAAGATAAAGAGATAAAAAGATATAATAGATTTAGTTTAATTTTCTTTTCTTTGCATCTAAATAAAAATTTACGTATTTGTTTTTGAAAATCATTTGAACTGCAATTCTAACTGAGGTACATAGGTAAACACGTGCAAGGACACGCAAAGAAAATTCGAAAAAGGTTATTGGATAGTATTGTACTGGACCATTTTGATTAGTATAGCTTGTTAAGAATTTGCTTCACATTTGTCTATCCGGGACTAGGTACGTACGTAATCTACATAGGTACTTGGCTATTTGTGATTGTAACATGCGATAGCACGTGTCAATCTGATTACCCTAGCACTTCCTTACCCTATACCTTAAATGTTGTATCAACAGTAAACAGTTTTTATATCTATAAATTCGATATCTTTGTGTGTCCTATTCATTTTCTCAACATATGATTAGATATATTTAGAAAGTTACACGAGGACATTTCATAGTTAATACGAAAAATGGAGAGAAAAGCAATTTCTGCATTGCAAATATTTAAAGTAAAGAAAATAACTATAACGATCAACATATAGACAAATCAAACATTTCTAACTCTTAATTTTGCATCATCTGTAAATATTTTCTAGTATTGCAAGTATATAACGTCTCTGCGCCGCCTTGGCGCATTTAGTTTTTCTAGTATTACCAATATGTACGTATACAAAATACACTCGCAAGGAAATTTCTTCAGATGTTTTAAATGACATAAAAAATATTTTACAAATAATGATGATATTCAATTATTTTGACAAACTGCTTTAAGGAATATTTAATATAATTCATTACAATGTTCGGTGCAAATAGGTATTTAAAGAAAACAACGAAGACACTGTGGTTATTTTAAATTGTCTGTGCCTGATATGTCTATGCGCGATTATTCATGACCTGATTGCATATTTACCAATGTTTTAACAAACACAAAATCTGCATTAATTCCAGTATTTATCGACTATTTTAATGCGGTTTTCTTTTCTCTCTAGGCGGCTGCTTCCAAGAACATAGAAAAACTAAAGGAGGCTGTTCAGCGAGAGCTAATGTTCAAAGTGAAATTACAAATTCAAGAAAAGCCAACATCTTATTTGCCAGACGTTGATACAGTCGTGGCTGTGGTGATGTAGTAGTATAGGAAAATTAGGGTTTTGGCCCACCACCCCCTCCCACACCTACTCCCCCACCCCCGCCAAACCCTCATTTTCCTATACTACTACTACGTAGACAGATATTTTGTAACCATACAAAACAACAGGTGTTGGAATGCGATAAGCTCTGTCAACAGAAGTGACGAATTTGTTAGAACAGCGTATGTGTGGAATATGATTATTCTAAAGACGGCAAATAGGTTTTACCAAAAACTTTTTGTCAGATAACAGGATGAAAATTAAACTGTGCATTAGAACGTTTCAGTTAACAAGGCGGAAATTAAACTAGCATTAGAATGAAAATGATATTATTTTAGTTATATTATATCTTAAGTTTAGATAAAATTTTATGTTACTCATATTTTTTGTGATATTTTTTTTTCATACTTGCTAACCCTCATTGGTAGAATATCTGTTAACATATTGTCAATAATACGAAATTAATGTAATAAATCATGCATATTATATTTAACTCCTCGTAGGTAAGACCGGATCTGATCAAGTAGTTTCTTGTAAGTTTTAATTGATGTTAAACAACCGTGCTTCTTTATCAAAAGTCTTGGTTCTACTTTCTTACACGCCGCTGTAAATGAAACACCAATAGCGGATATGATTAACAAAAAAGGATTTAATGATACCCCACTTGAAATTATACCAGAACTGGTCATTTACAAGGGTAGATATGATATTACTTGAAGGATCTTGTTGTAGTATTTGTAACATTTTTTTACACACCAAAGTTTTTTATGATAATATTTATAGTATTGTATTAGTGCGTCTACATCTTGTTTTGGAATATCTTTTGAAATATGATTGAAATCAAATATATTTCTTTTCATTATAATATTAGTTCACATAGTCCTATGTTTGGGTAATCGAAATAAGAGCTGGTTGTTCAGCTATAAATTCCAAACACCAGAGAAAAATTGTTAATTTTAAAGTTTTATCAACTGGTTCAAATACAAATTCTTCTTCAGAATTTTGGTTTATTATTATAGATAATACTCCAGATGAGTCATCATTTGGATGAAGAAATAGATATTTGGTAGATATTCTAAACTTTGTACTGCTAAGCACTGACAATCTATACACACCGGTATCTTCTGCAATATATTTAATAGAATTATTTTTTGGTGTCCACCTAGTATAACCGGATGCAACAGTATACAAAATATTTTTAATCTGTTTGTGAGGCATTTTAATCATATTCGTTTTCTCAACAATATTAGTAATTCCACTAATAATATCATTGAGTTTTGTGTTAATATCATTGAAATTTGTGTTAATATTAGCGAGAGTAATGCTAACATTTGATGGATTTCCAAAAAATTCATCTCTAATTTTGTTTATGTTTCTGCAAAAACTTAAAAATGTGTTCACGTGACTGGTAAAATCAGTTTTGAGCGCTGTGATTTCATTATTAATTGAAGCGTCCCAATCATTGATGTATTTTTTAGTGACAGCATCCCCATCCTCAGTTGGGTTTCCAAGATCTGTAATCTTGTTTTGTGTCATAACAATATTCCCACTTGGATTTCGTACAACTACATCTGACAGTTTTACATTACTCGTTTTTAATCGTCCTTATTTGTCCTGGAAAATGACGACTTCATCTGGATCTACGCTGGTAAGATTTAGTAAATTATTGATTTCATTTTTGAGCTGATCAAGAGTTGCATATTTGGATAAGTCACCTTGGTAAACTTTTGTGGATAAATCGGATAGTGTTCCAAATTTTGTATAATAGCTCATTATTTACTATCCTAGATAAAATTATCAACAATAGTTTAATATTATACAAAATGGCAAAATCGTTGATATTAAACTTTGATACAGAGAGACTAGTGAAGCATAAACATAACAATGAACTTCCTGATTGTCATTATCTTATTGTTGGGCGAACTGGATCGGGGAAAACAAATTTGCTTATGAATTTGCTTCTTGGTGATAATTTTAAACTACGACAGAGTTTATATTTACACAATCAATCCACAGCAAGATAAGTATGAGTTATTAAGCGAATATAATAACAAGCTTCGTGATGATCTTAAAGCTGGTGAAGATTTTTTTATAATTAGGCAGCCAGAAGATCTTATTCCAGTTAATCAACTTGATGCAGATGAACATAAGATAGTAGTTTTTGACGATATTCCTCTAAATAACATGGAAATGAATAAAATAAGATCATATTTCTCACTGTCACGTAACAAACAGTGTAATTCTGTTTATCTCGCTCAAGGATTTTATAATGTTGATAGATTTATTAGGCGAAATTCGGGTTGTTTTATTTTATTTCCAGGACTGGATAATGTTGACGTTAGAAATATTGCAAGCGAGCAATGCGGTGGCGTGACAAAAGATAAGTTTATTGAACTTTACCGCAATGCTACAAAAGATAAATTTAACTTTTTCTTGTTTGATAAACTTACAAATGATCCAACTAAAATGTTTCGCTGTTGTATTAACAATTACTTACAGTAAAGCGTTTCAATTTTATAAAATTTATAATTATAATAATGGACAAACGAGCAAGATACAGACAACACATAGAAGATCAAAAAAAAACAAAACTTGCTCAATCTCAGGCATCACTTAAGCAAAAAGTACAACAAGCACGACATGGGCAAGTAACTGCTACAGAAGCAACAGTTACAATTTTCAGGCCGGTTACTGAAGCACTATTAGATAAACAACCTGAAACTAAACCATTATCAGAAGGAGAACTTAATCAACTGCAGGAAAAAGGTTTGGTTGGAATTGTTAGAGAACAACAAGAAGCAGCTGCTGCAAAACTTGTTACTAGATCTGATGAAGAAAAAAGAAAACTGATTGAGGCACTTACAGCAAATATAGCTGATCCTGCGGCTGGACAAGCTGAAACAGATCGATTGATAAACAATCCGCTGGAACTTGAGCGAAGATTAGCAGAGTTAACAATGCAAGGAATAACAAATATTATAACAAATTTATCAGGAGATATAAAAGATATCAGAGAGGAGCAACAAAGAGTCGGTGATCTTACTGTAAAGTTTATGGAAGTTAGAGATCAAAAATTTTATTTTACAAAAAGAGCAAATGATGAGATAAAAGGTAGTGAATATGATGATTTTTTAAACAAAGAAAATATAAGTGGTATTGAAAATATAAGCAGGTGGACTGATGCAGAATATCAAACATTACTCGATAGATTAGATGTAATATTTAAAGACGGAGCTGCTGCTAAAGATGAAATAAACACGGTTACAGAAATTGATGATATGCTTCCACTTTATGATAGAATGAGAAACGGTGTCATTGCTCTCACGTTTAAAAAAACAGCAGAAAATAGTAGAGCAAAACCTTTTGGTAGTGGATGGAGTTTTAGAAGGAAATTTTTTACCTTTGATAAATCTCGTATACAAAAAAGTAGAGTAAGAACAGGAACTGGTGTAAAAGTATTTACTTCAACTACTGAAATGATAGGTAGATTAATGTTTTTAATATCATCAAAGGAAGCTGGGAATGTTAGTGTTGAACTTGATAATGAAATCATTGACATACTTGATCATCTAAGATCGAGTGAATTATTAATATCTGACGAATATGAAACTTTACACCGCGACTTAATTTTGTAAAATGATATAATATTAAAGGAATGCAAACAACATTATTACTAAACTCTAGTGAGTCTGCGATAGATAGCGCAAATTTTTCAGTAAATTATATTCCACCTATCCAACTAGATCCTACAAAACAATATGAAATTGGATTAATTTCTTGTACTTGCTGGAATGTTATACCTAACGTGAAAAATGATGTTAACGATGAAATGTATTTTACTATGATTACAACATCTCCAATATCTACAACAAAAAAATAAAAATTCCGCAAGGAGCTTATAATATTACTGATCTAAACAAGACAATCAAAGAGCTCATCACAAAAGCTGACGGTGTGGCTGATAATTTTGAATTAGCAGCAAATTATAACACATTGCGAACTAGGATAACTTTGAAAAATATAGCAATCAATCTTGAACCAAGAGAAAGAAGTATTGCACAACTGTTAGGATTTACTGAAAAAAAACTTACACTGCACTTGATCAGCCTATTACATATGACAGTGAACTGCCAGCAAATATAACAGAAGTAAATACAATATTAGTAAATTGTTCTATTGCTTCTGGTTCTTATACATCAAAAGGTAGCAAAGGTCAAACGATTTACAGTTTCTCACCAGAAGTCCCGCCAGGTTCTCTCATGCAAATAACTCCACGACATATTATATATTATCCTTTAAACGTTGAAGATCAAATATCAAGTATAATAATGCAGTTGACAGATCAATCAGGAAAACAGGTACATGTTAATAATGAAGTTGTAACTTATTATTTACATCTACGCGAGCAAAAGTAAAAATTATGCAACATCAAATATAATGAAACAAAGAAAAAAAGTTTATCGAAGAAAAATAGTAGGAGGATTTTTTGGAAATATATTCACTAAAGTTTTTGAAAATATTCCAGGTATAGCACGTAAAGTTGCACCAATTGCTATTGACGCTGGTAAAGCTTTTGCAACTGGGGCTGCATCTGCCGCTGGGACTGCGGTGGGACAAAAAATAGCTGATAAAATAAAAGGTGATCCACCGACTGCATCTGAAATAAAACAAGCTATCTCAGAAATCGCTCCAACAAAAGAAACTCAAAAAGCTATGATAACAACAACAAAAAAGTTATTATCACCAAAGGGTGAGCAGATCATACAAAAATTAATATCTAAAGTAACAGTGCCGCAATAAAATTTTATATAATCTAATAAAATAAAATGTCTGTTAAAAATTATCTCGAGTTAACAGAAACTTATGACATCGACAATGATGTGACAGAATTTGAGTTTGTTGAGTATCTTGATGAAAATTCTAACGAACCAAATAAAGCTGGTATTAGAACCTTTAACACCAGAGACGAAGATGTATTTCTACTGCCACATAAGGCTATGTTAGAAGTTCGTGGTCAGATTATGACAGTAGCCAATCCACCTGCTGCAATTGCAGTTGGAACAGAAGTAGCTCTTATAAATAACGGCTAGTGTTTATTCAAAAGTGCTAGATATCAACTGGCCAATCAAACTATAGAAGATATTTCAAGTCATCTACAAGTTGCAAGTATAATTTTGAATATTATTTCGTTTTCCGACGATTACTCGAAATCAACTGCAACTAATATGATGTGGTTTAAAGATACTGGACGGGGTATAGCTGAATCAACCGAATTTTTAAAGAGAGGCGCTATAGTACATGGAGCTAATGCTGATGAAAATGCTGTAATTGTGAGAAATTTTCTCATTGCTAATGCAGACGCGCTAGCTATTGTCGCACCAGGTGCAGCTGCTAATGCAGACGCTACAAGAGTTTCTCTTACAGCAGCTTTTAATAATCTAAATATAACACCACCAGCTGCAGATGCAAACGGTACTGCGAAGTTAAATTTACTTCTTAACACACTTGACGTGAGAAATCAACGCTATAACGATGGTTTTGCTAGGCGAAGAAAACTTGCAGCAGGATCACGTCAAATTACAATGATGCTTCCACTAAGCACAATTTTCGGCTTTTGTCGCGATTATGATAAAGTATTTCGCGGAGTAAAACATACTCTTATTTTAGATCGAGCAGATCAAAACGATTGCTTGTTTAGATCTGGAGGGGTTGATGTACAGTTTATCATAAGCAAACTTGCTTTGTGGATGCCACGTATAACACCATCAATCACTAAAATGTTAGAACTAAATAGAATGCTTGATAAACATACAAACAGAATTTATTTTAAGCAGCATAAGATATATCAGACAGCGGTTCCAAATACTACTGACTACACATGGAGGGTCACAACAACATCAAGCGAACAACTGCCGAGAAATATTTTGTCGTATTTCAACAGCAAGCCCGACGAGGTAACCAACAACAAAATAATGCAATATTTGATCACTCTGATGTCAGACGAATATACGCTAGATTAAATTCAAATCAATATCCAGAACGAGCTATCGAGTGCAATTTTGCTGATGACGTTATTAAAAATATTCCTCGACCGTACATGTACCTGCTTGACGCAATACAAAAATATCAAGATGTTGAAGATGGAACTCAAATATCAGCAGAGGAATTTCGTACGCTTTATCCTATATTTCATTTTGATGTTAGTAAACAAAACGAGCGAGCTGTAGACAGCACAGCGGATATTGAAATTACCTGGACACTTGGGGCGGTTCCAATAGCACCGCTATACGTATACGCATTAGTGATTAGTGATAGATTTATCACGGTAGATTCTATTGGAGGTAAAATGACAGTTCAAGTTTAATCTACAGTTGTTATATAAAATGGCAAAATATATTGTAAAAGAAGTGTATTTAACCAATGGCCATGGTGATTCTCATAAAATATTGCTAACAGAAGCAGAAAAGAATAAAATTAATGAAAGTGCAGTAACGACGCTAAAATTTAATCACGATGATATCATAGCATTTGCTCATCATTGCTTGACTAAAACCGAGCTATCAAATATCATATCTAAAACCAATCCTAGCATCGTATTCTCTTGAAAAAGCTGATTTTCTTGCTCCATCAGCTACAAATTTTACTGCTCTGGAATTTATCTTATAATGCTTTGCCGCAGCTGTAATCGATTTGAATTCGATCTCCTCATCCGTTTCAAGGTTTTTTGAAATAACAGGTTTTGCTGGACATCTAAAATTAATACCACCACCTCGTCCTTTTCTCACATTTTCCTGTTGCGTCACTAGCTCCAGATTTCTCAATCGATTGTCAGTCTTTACGTTATTGATGTGATTAATAACAAGACCATTGGGTATAGATCCATTGAACACCTCGTAAATAAAACGATGACCATAATAATGAACATGATTTGGCGATGTTCCTTTAACAGTTTCCCTGATATATCCCATATTACTCATAGTACTAAGAACTTTTTTTAGTTTTTCTGTTTCTAATAATACCGCAATCGCTAGCCTCGTATAAATCAAAGACCGGATGCGGCTGAAACTCATCTTGTAAGGATAAGTTTTCAATGTTGTCATCAATGATTTTATAGTTCACGTGATATACACGCTCTCCCTCTGGAATATCATCGCAAAACAACGTGTAAATAAAATCTTTTCTAAACATTGCAATCCTCTCGGCATTATCTCCCTTTACACTAATCGTATAACCCGCTGACGTTAATTTGCCAACAGATATTCTAGTTTTGATGTTAATAACTGAACCTAATACATTTCCAGCGTATAATTTGTATTTTGGGTCAACATGATAAATCATCTTGCGCACTTGCGCTTGTCAGATTTACTGTAATTATATTATAGGCGATTTTTTTTTATCTCTAATTGATTTTTAGCGCATGCGCAGTGTGAGGTATAGTTATACTTTGGGTGAGTTTGATATGCTTCTTGCTCACATGTGTTTGTTAGATTTGCTGTCATTATACTATAGACGATTTTTTTAAATCTCTAATTGATTTTTAGCGCATGCGCAGTGTGAGGAAATTATCAATTAGATATTACATTATAGTATAATAATGTTAAAATTGCGTGATATAGCTAAGAGAAGCCTTATGGGAGAACCTGATAAAAAAGCGGCTGCTTTTGCAGGTTTTGATAATAGTTATCAGTTTGATAATCAAATTGTTTTAGTAAATTTTATTGCAGCAAATCTTTAATACCTACTACAGACAACTGTAAAACGTGAGCTCGAAAAACACAAAAGTATCAGATTATTTGTGATGATCAATAATATTTTGTAATTCGGTTTTAGTCAAGCAATGATGAGCAAATGCTATGATATCATCGTGATTAAATTTTAGCGTCGTTACTGCACTTTCATTAATTTTATTTTTTTCTGCTTCTGTTAGTAATATTTTATGAGAATCACCTTGCATTACAATAACGTCAACACTATAACCCAACAAACATTTTCTTACCGCTTCGGCTAGTTCGTTGTAATTTACTATATTAACTTTTTGGTGATATTTTATCTCATCAGTCATCTTATAATAATAAATTAGATAAAAATATATTATAATAATGGACTTGATGAAACGACTTGCTGAACTCTACGAAGAAGATACTAGCGACAAAGTCACCAGCGATAAGGTCACATTTTCCAAAGATTTTGTAGACAAATCTATTGGTTATAGTGAAGATGATATTTTGTATAACAATGAATCTGATGATGGTGAAATAGTCACTGTTGCTGACAGATCAAATTACAGCAGATCAACAACTAAACGGTATAATGTCAAGTATCACATTGCTAAACAAATAATAAAATGTAATTTTACCGTTGCCGAACAACAACTGTTTTGGCAGCTAATCAAACCTTTCTTAAATATCAAGATTCCAGGCCGACAGAAAAATATCAAATTCGATTTCATATTCGTTAAAATTTTTAATCTAATGACAATCTCTAACGATCGTAAGCAGTATCTAATATCGTTAAGTAAACCAGTAAAATGTAAATCTGTCAAACAAAAGTATGAGTTAATTTATAATAGCATTATATCATAATCCAACTGTTAAATTTATCGCTATACCCACGCCATTTGACTAAACTTTTATTTCTTTTTTTCTAATCACTTTCTCGATAACAAAACATCCTGCTCAGTCTTCTGTAGTTCTTGTTCGTAAAAACTACCTACGATCGGTTCCCCTGCCAGATCTTTTAAAACATACGTTACAGGTACTGTTAAAAGTACCTTATCAACCACAAATACTTCTTCGCTCCAGTTTGGAGTAAATCCTTTTGCAAATACCTTTTTCATCAAAGAAATTCTAACTTTATCACCAACCTTAAATTTATGTCTGCGGTACATGTTTTCATTTGCTAATATCGGATTTTTAACAGCTTTTTTAGGTGTCATTTTGATGGTTCGATGTTTCGTGTTATTATATTCACCTACGATTTGAGAAAGGTCATCGATGTACCTGTTGGTGTTTTTAGCTGTCATATGTTTGTGTAATTTTTCGTTTAGCGTGCGATTAAATCTCTCGCCAACAACGCTTTTACCTTCGTTTCCTGTAACGTATTTTTTTATATTATTTTGTTCTAGAAACTGTTCAAACTTTTTGTTAAAGAACTCGGATCCGTGATCAGTCCAGATTTTATTTGGTTTTTCTTTCTGTACTCATTATTATTTGTTTTAGCGCATCAATCATTGAAGTCCCTGTCTTATCCGAAACAGGTACACTGAAAGCGTATTTGCTAAAAACATCTATAACATTAAACAAATACCTTTTTGGAGCGCCATCAGCGCCAACGTTAAACTGAGCCAGATTAGATACATCCACCAAATCTATTGCCCAGATATCATCTACACCATTAGCGACAACATTACGTCGTGTAAACTTTTTTTTAGATCTGTGCAGCTCGACTGCAAGATCATCGTATACTTTTTTTTCCAAGTCCAAGTTTATATTTTGCTCCAATCATTCCCTGAACAAATTTTCTATCAAAATGTTCTCGTAGATGTGTTGGCTTCATATCACGTAATTCGTCTAACATTACTTTATCACAATCTGCTTTCGAGTTTTCATGATCACGATAACAGATATCATGACGCATTGCTATTGCATCCACTTGATTATAAGGCTCTTGGCCTGGCAACGGATTGTCGGTTTCATCTAGTTGTTGATCTAGCGGATTCCACGGACCAGTATACTGATGGCCTGGCAATGTCCATCCGCCTTTTGGTTTTGGTAATTTTCCAACAATTTTATGTATATCTATATCTGACCCTATTATTTCTCTTTTGTTACAACATTGACAGTATGCAACAATTTTATTTTGCTCAAGACACAAATCTCTGTCAGAATCACAGTTGCATATCATTCTATATTTTTAATCGTCGACTAAAATAATATCAGGATAACCAGATCCTAGCGACGTCGCTGGAGATACTATCGCTGGGGATGTCGCTGGAGATACTATCGCTGGGGACGTTTTCTTTGAAAATGTATTTTTTCTTTTTCCACAGGCTGCATAAATACTTTTTAATATTATCCTGTTATTTTTTGTTTTTTTCTGTTGTTTCATTAATATTTTCTGTTTTAGTTCTACACTTGAGACAGTATGTTGACATTATTCTATTTTTAAGTTTAGATAAAATTTATTGCGATCTCATCATTAGCGTGAGAAGGATGCTTGTCAAACTGTAAAATAAATTTTAAAAAGTTAAGATTTCTGCTCATCTGTTGGATAAACATAATACAATACTATCCGCAAGCAGACGTTCCAACAGGTTGGAGTTGATTTGATGAATAATATATCTTTTTAAATTTTGTGTTCATATACTTTTTTTATTACATCGATTGGAGGAAGTCCAAACGAGTTAAAATAATTATTATTATAAACTGCTACCCAATGCGTGCCGGATCCGTCATTAAAATCTTGTATATTAATAACACACGAACTTACAGCTGATGGTGATTTTATTGCTGCGAGTTCATCTTTAGAATAAACTCCGTGAAATCCAGGAACCGCTTTTAACTTATCAATGATATCAAAATTACTCAACGGGGTGGTCGAGTTCCCGGTAATGTTAGACCACGTCCGATTCCTAAAAGATTTGTCAGCAGACTTCCTGCTAGTCCCGCCAAAAGTGGAGCGATCGGAATAAATCCTCCTTGTTTTGGTTGATTGCATATGCATTTGCATTTTGGTGTTGGCGATTTTGTTTTTATTATTTTCTTTTTTTTTGTTGTTGACGATTTCTTTTTCTTTTGTGGCATTATAATATATTATTTACATAAAATTTACAATTTTTTTATTCCACTTCCACGAATGATACCATTACCTGCGACTGCTTTCTTCGTTGCGCCAGATATGGCTCCAGACGCTGCTGCTGGTCCTAATGTACCTAAGACTGGTAAAATTTTAGGTATTATTGTACTAGTTAATACTGATAATGCTGGACGAAGAAAACCACCTTCTTTTGCCATCGCTGTCATTTGTGCAGCACTCAAATTTAAAACAAAAGTTTTTTTTTACGATCATACTTTTTTACTTGATTTTTTGTTAGCATTAATTTTGTTAAAACACCATCAGAAATATTAGGATTGATTTTTAATGATACCTGTTCTCGCTTTGCAATAGCAGCTACTAATTTTTTAACTTGGCCATCAGTCAAATACACTTCTTTTACAATATACTTTGTCATTTAATATAACAACTGTAGATTAAACTTGAACTGTCATTTTACCTCCAATAGAATCTACCGTGATAAATCTATCACTAATCACTAATGCGTATACGTACAACAGATCCACTGGAGCCGCCCCAAGTGTCCAGGTAATTTCAATATCCGCTGTGCTGTCTACAGCTCGTTCGCTATGTTTATTAACATCAAAATGAAATATAGGATAAAGCGTACGAAATTCCTCTGCTGATATTTGAGTTCCATCTTCAACATCTTGATATTTTTGTATTGCGTCAAGCAGGTACATGTACGGTCGAGAAATATTTTTATTAGCATCATCAGCAAAATTGCACTCGATAGCTCGTTCTGGATATTGCTTTGAATTTAATCTAGCGTATATTCGTCAGACATTAGAGTGATCAAATATTGCATTATTTTGTTGTTGGTTACCTCGTCGGGCTTGTTGTTGAAATAGGACAAAGATATTTCTCGGCAGTTGTTTGCTTGATGTTGTTGTGACCCTACATGTGTAGTCAGTAGTATTTGGAACCGCTGTCTGATATATCTTATGCTGCTTAAAGTAAATTATGTTTGTATGTTTATCAAGCGTACTATTTAATTCTGACATTTTAGTGATTGATGGTGTTATACGTGTCATCCACAAAGCGAGTTTGTTTATGATAAACTGTACATCAACCCCTCCAGATCTAAACAAGCAATCGTTTTGGTCTGCTTGATCTAAAATAAGAGTATGTTTTACTCCGCGAAATACTTTATCATAATCGCGACAAAAGCCAAAAATCATACTTAGCGGAAGCATCATTGTAATTTGACGTGATCCTGCTGCAAGTTTTCTTCGCCTAGCAAAGCCTTCGTTATAACGTGGATTTCTCACGTCAAGTGTGTTAAGAAGCAAATTTAACATTGCAGTACCGTCTGCAGCTGCTCCTGGTGGCGTTATATTTAGATTATTAAAAGCTACTGTAAGAGAAACTCTTGTAGCGTTTGCATTAGCAGCTGCACCTGGTGCGACAATATCTAGTGCAGCAGCATTAGCAATGAGAAAATTTCTCACAATTATAGCATTTTCATCAGCATTAGCTCCATGTACTATAGCGCCTCTCTTTAAAAATTCGGTTGATTCAGCTATACCCCGTCCAGTATCTTTAAACCACATCATGTTAGTTGCAGTTGATCTCGAGTAATCGTCGGAAAACGAAATAATATTTAAAATTGTACTTGCAACTTGTAAATGACTCGAAATATCTTCTATAGTTTGATTGGCTAGTTGATATCTAGCACTTTTGAATAAACACTAGCCGTTATTTATAAGAGCTACTTCTGTTCCAACTGCAATTGCAGCAGGTGGATTGGCTACTGTCATAATCTGACCACGAACTTCTAACATAGCCTTATGTGGCAGTAGAAATACATCTTCATCTCTGGTGTTAAAGGTTCTAATACCAGCTTTATTTGGTTCGTTAGAATTTTCATCAAGATACTCAACAAACTGGAATTCTGTCTCATCATTGTCGATGTCATAAGTTTCTGTTAACTAGAGATAATTTTTAGCAGACATTTTATTTTATTAGATTATATAAAAATTTTATTGCGGCACTGTTACTTTAGATATTAATTTTTGTATGATCTGCTCGCCCTTTGGTGATAATAATTTTTTTGTTGTTGTTATCATAGCTTTTTGAGTTTCTTTTGTTGGAGCGATTTCTGAGATAGCTTGTTTTATTTCAGATGCAGTCGGTGGATCAGCTATTTTTTGTCCCACCGCAGTCCCAGCGGCAGATGCAGCCCCAGTTGCAAAAGCTTTACCAGCGTCAATAGCAATTGGTGCAACTTTACGTGCTATACCTGGAATATTTTCAAAAACTTTAGTGAATATATTTCCAAATAATCCTCTTACTATTTTTCTTCGATAAACTTTTTTTCTTTGTTTCATTATATTTGATGTTGCATAATTTTTACTTTTGCTCGCGTAGATGTAAATAATAAGTTACAACTTCATTATTAACATGTACCTGTTTTCCTGATTGATCTGTCAACTGCATTATTATACTTGATATTTGATCTTCAACGTTTAAAGGATAATATATAATATGTCGTGGAGTTATTTGCATGAGAGAACCTGGCGGGACTTCTGGTGAGAAACTGTAAATCGTTTGACCTTTGCTACCTTTTGATGTCTAATAACCAGAAGCAATAGAACAATTTACTAATATTGTATTTACTTCTGTTATATTTGCTGGCAGTTCACTGTCATATGTAATAGGCTGATCAAGTGCAGTGTAAGTTTTTTTCAGTAAATCTTAACAGTTGTGCAATACTTCTTTCTCTTGGTTCAAGATTGATTGCTATATTTTTCAAAGTTATCCTAGTTCGCAATGTGTTATAATTTGCTGCTAATTCAAAATTATCAGCCACACCGTCAGCTTTTGTGATGAGCTCTTTGATTGTCTTGTTTAGATCAGTAATATTATATGCTCCTTGCGGAATTTTTATTTTTTTGTTGTAGATATTGGAGATGTTGTAATCATAGTAAAATACATTTCATCGTTAACATCATTTTTCACGTTAGGTATAACATTCCAGCAAGTACAAGAAATTAATCCAATTTCATATTGTTTTGTAGGATCTAGTTGGATAGGTGGAATATAATTTACTGAAAAATTTGCGCTATCTATCGCAGACTCACTAGAGTTTAGTAATAATGTTGTTTGCATTCCTTTAATATTATATCATTTTACAAAATTAAGTAGCGGTGTAAAGTTTCATATTCGTAAGATGTTAATAATTCACTCGATCTTAGATGATCAAGTATGTCAATGATTTCATTATCAAGTTCGACACTAACATTTCCAGCTTCCTTTGATGATATTAATAACATTAATCTACCTATCATTTCAGTATTTGAAGTAAATACCTTTACACCAGTTCCTGTTCTTACTCTACTTTTTTGTATACGAGATTTATCAAAAGTAAAAAATTTCCTTCTAAAACTCCACCCACTACCAAAAGGTTTTGCTCTACTATTTTCTGCTGTTTTTTTTAAACGTGAGAGCAATGACACCGTTTCTCATTCTATCATAAAGTGGAAGCATATCATCAATTTCTGTAACCGTGTTTATTTCATCTTTAGCAGCAGCTCCGTCTTTAAATATTACATCTAATCTATCGAGTAATGTTTGATATTCTACATCAGTCCACTTGCTTATATCATCAATACCACTTATATTTTCATTCCTTAAAAAATCATCATATTCAATACCTTTTATCTCATCATTTGCTCATTTTATAAAATGAAATCTTTGATCTCCAACTTCCATAAACTTTACAATAAACTCACTAACTCTTTGTTGCTCCTCTTTGATATCTTTTATATCTCCTGATAAATCTGTTATAATATTTGTTATTCCTTGCGTTGTTAACTCTGCTAATCTTCGCTCAAGTTCCAGCGGATTGTTTATCAATCGATCTGTTTCAGCTTGTCTAGCCGCAGGATCAGCTATATTTGCTGTTAGTGCCTCAATCAGTTTTCTTTTTTCTTCATCAGATCTAGTAACAAGTTTTGCAGCAGCTGCTTCTTGTTGTTCTCTAACAATTCCAACCAAACCTTTTTCCTGCAGTTGTTTAAGTTCTTCTTCTCATAGTGGTTTAGTTTCAGGTTGTTTACCTAATAGTGCTTCAGTAACCGGCTTAAAAATTGTAGCTGTTGCTTCTGTAGCAGTTACTTGCCCACGTCGTTCTTCTTGTACTTTTTGCTTAAGTGATGCCTGAGATTGAGCAAGTTTTTTTAGATCTTCTATGTGTTGTCTGTATCTTGCTCGTTTGTCCATTATTATAATTATAAATTTTATAAAATTGAAACGCTTTACTGTAAGTAACTGTTAATACAACAGCGAAACATTTTAGTTGGATCATTAGTAAGTTTATCAAACAAGAAAAAGTTAAATTTATCTTTTTTAGCATTACGGTAAAGTTCAGTAAACTTATCTTTTGTCACGCCACCGCATTGCTCGCTTGCAATATTTCTAACGTCAACATTATCCAGTCCTGGAAATAAAATCAAACAACCCGTATTTCGCCTAATAAATCTATCAACATTATAAAATCCTTGAGCGAGATAAACAGAATTACACTGTTTGTTACGTGACAGTGAGAAATATGATCTTATTTTATTCATCTCCATGTTATTTAGAGGAATATCGTCAAAAACTACTATCTTATGTTCATCTGCATCAAGTTGGTTAACTGGAATAAGATCTTCTGGCTGCCTAATTATAAAAAAATCTTCACCAGCTTTAAGATCATCACGAAGCTTGTTATTATATTCGCTTAATAACTCATACTTATCTTGCTGTGGATTGATTGTGTAAATATAAACTCTGTCGTAGTTAAAATTATCACCAAGAAGCAAATTCATAAGCAATTTTTTTTCCCCGATCCAGTTCGCCCAACAATAAGATAATGACAATCAGGAAGTTCATTGTTATGTTTATGCATCACTGGTCTCTCTGTATCAAAGTTTAATATCAACGATTTTGCCATTTTGTATAATATTAAACTATTGTTGATAATTTTATCTAGGATAGTAAATAATGAACTTCTATACAAAATTTGGAACACTATTAGGAGATTTATCCACAGGTGACTTATTCAAATATGCAACTCTTGATCAGCTCAAAAATGAAATCAATAATTTACTAAATCTTACCAGTGTAGAACCAGATGAAGTCGTCATTTTCCAGGACAAAGAAGGACGATTAAAAACGAGTGATGTAAATCTGCCAGATGTAGTTGTACGAAATCCAAGTGGGAATATTGTTATGAAACAAAACAAGATTACAGATCTTGGAAACCCAACTGAGGATTGGGATGCTGTCACTAAAAAATACGTCAATGATTGGGACGCTTCAATTAATAATGAAATCACAGCGCTCAAAACTGATTTTACCAGTCACGTGAACACATTTTTAAGTTTTCGCAGAAACATAAACAAAATTAGAGATGAATTTTTTGGAAATCCATCAAATGTTAGCATTACTCTCGCTAATATTAACACAAATCTCAATGATATTAACACAAAACTCAATGATATTATTAGTGGAATTCCTAATATTGTTGAGAAAATAGGTATGGTTAAAATGCCTCACAAACAGATTAAAAATATTGTGTATACTGTTGCATCTGGTTATAGTGGATGGACATCTCAAAACAAATGTATCAAATATATTGCAGAAGTTACCGGTGTGTATAGATTGTCAGTGTTTAGCAGTGTAAAGTTTAAACTATTTACCACATATTCATGGCGTTATTTAGATGATGATATATTTGGAATATTATCTGTAATATTAAACAAAAATTCTGAGGAGGAATTTACACTTGAACCAACTGATAAAAATTTTGTAGGTCCTTATCGGTGGTGTTTGGAATTTGTAGCTGATTTATCATAACTATGTAAACAAAGATTATAATGAAAAGAAGTATAGTTGATTTTAGTCACATTTCAAAAGATATTCCAGAACAGGATGTGGACGCACTATAACAATACTATAAATATTATCATAAAAAACTTTGGTGTGTTGAAAAATGTTACAAATACTACAACAGGATCCTTCGAGTAATATCATATCTACCCTTGTTAATGACCAGTTCTGGTATAATTTCAAGTGGGGTATCATTAAATCCATTTTTGTTAATCATATCCGCTATTGGTGTTTCACTGACAGCGGCGTTTAAAAAAGTAGAACCAAGTTTTTTGATAAAAAAGCACGGATGTTTAACGTCAATTAAAACTTACAAGAAACTACTTGATCAGATCCGGTCTTACCTACGAGGAGTTAAATATAATATGGATGATTTATTACGTGAATTTCGTATTATTGACAATATGTTAACAGATATTCTACCAATGAGGGTTAGCAAGTATGAAAAAAATATCACAAAAAATATGAGTAACATAAAATTTTATCTAAACTTAAGATATAATATAACTAAAATAATATCATTTTCATTCTAATGCTAGTTTAATTTCCGCCTTGTTAACTGAAACGTTCTAATGCACAGTTTAATTTTCATCCTGTTATCTGATAAAAAATTTGTGGTAAAACCCTTTTGCTGTCTTTAGAATAATCATATTCCACACATACGCTGTTCTAACAAATTCGTCACTTCTGTTGACAGAGCTTATCGCATTCCAACACCTGTTGTTTTGTCTGGTTACAAAATATCTGTCTAGATAGTAGTAGTATAGGGAAATGAGGGGTTTGGCGGGGGTGTGGGAGGAGGTGTGGGAGGGGGTGGTGGGCCAAAACCCTCATTTTCCTATACTACTAATAAGAGTGATATACCCATACGCAAACGGAGAAAATGATATCTCCTATAAAACTTTGAACACCGAATTTCAACCATCTGGAGATTATGAGAACAGACGGGAGCTAGCAATCCTTTGGTACAAGAGTGGAGACGTACTAACACCAACACCGGGAAAGTGGTACGCGGTTAACCACTTCGCAGCTGTTATTGATGTGGTTCATATACTAGCTGATCCATCAACGGATGACAGTACTGTTGAATATGGTGCTAGCCACAAACGTAGACTTTCATCTTCTACTTCAGTGGTATCTACAGGGAGTTTACCCCCCAAAAAGTGTTGCTCTAATGTATCATTAATATCACTGGAAAGTGAATTGTCGTCATCGAACCATTTCGATCATCTTCATGATTTAACTGATGCGGACAGTGATAATGAAGCCAATATAGCATTTACCAAAGAAACAGACCAGTCCCTTGCCATTGTACCCCTGAGTATCGAGCGCCAACAAGTTAAGGAAAATCCAGGAAACAAGCTCTTGGAAAATGGCGAACTATTTAAAACGCTTTTAAGTGAAGATACGCCAGCAGAAAGAGTACATTTGGGACACAAAAGCAATGTTCACGCTGTCGTGAGGCATCAACAGAGTGAAGGAGGAAAACGCAACGACTTTCCCGACGACTGTGGGCCATGGGACTAAAACTCAGGCACCACTGTAAACCAGGTATTCGTCGTAACCAAGGACAACGAATTAAAAAACATTTTCAAGAAAAGTGGTCAATTTTGCCTGAAAAAGATAGTGAAAAATGGGTAACATATGCTTAAATTGATCCTCAACCTACCCATATTATTACTCTTCATAACTACTACACTAAGCTAAAAGACAACGAAAGCTACAGGAAGAGAGTTACTACTGTAACTGAAGCAACCGAATGGCTTAGCCATTTAAAAACCCTTGCAGTGATTGAATATGTAGGGGTAAAGAATTCAAATTCAAATCATCCGCATGGAAACTCAAAAAGCGGTGAATCATACACATGAACGGATCCATGTATCCTCCAAATGGCATACGAAAAGATTGGGAGAAAAAAGGCGACGGAAGTGGTCAGCAAGATGGCTGATGATGACAGTTTCATGGCCCCTAAATCAGCTCGCCAACTCTGTCGATCAAATATTAGACTTGAAAAAAATTGTTTTGGGGAGGAAGGAAGTGTGCTCGGCATCGACAGAACGTTTAATCTTGGTAAAGTGTTTGTAACAACAATGTGTTATAGGAACAGAAGCGTGGTTAGCAGAAAATCTAACCAGTATCCCATTTTTCTAGGACCTCTTTGCATTCACTGGGATGGTGATCAGCGAACTTATCACAATTTCTTTTCACATGTTAGAGAAAAACTTAACTCACAAAATTTGACATTTGGAACTGATGATGAAAAAGCAATAAGAAATTCTTTAGCAAACAATTTCCCCAAAACAAATTATCTGCTGTGTACCAAACATCTGAAAGATAACATTAGGCATTTTCTTCAAAAAACTGGTTCTGATGATAAAGAGAGGGAGAAGATTATAAACATAATCTTCAGTGAAGACAAATACGGCTTAGTTTTTAGTAAAGACAACCTCGAGTTTTCAAAGCGAAAAAACAATCTCTCAGTATATTTCGACAAATATCCGAGATTTAAAACATATTATGAAACACATTTCAAAGGGAAAATATTAAAACATGTTTATAAACCATTAAAAGCAAATATCATTTCTAAGTTATGGACCAATAACAATGCAGAGTCCATGAACAATCGACTAAAACAAGCAGCTGACTGGAAACAGCTAAAGCTCCTCGAACTTGTAGACAGGTTGTATTCCGTTACAAAAATGCAGATCATAGACCTACGTCGAGTTTTGTATGGTGCTGGCAACTACAGGCTTTTTGGTCAGTCTCTTTCATTTCTTTTGGACACAAAAACCTGGTACTCAAAGAGTGCAACGGAAAAGGAAAAACACTTCAAGAAATTTTTTGCTGCCCCGATCGCCACAGTAGCTGAGTCCAGCTATGTCCATTCATCAGATGGAACATACAAGTGCAAGAGACTGAAACAAACGGCCGGACGAAAACCGGGCCAACGGAAAAGACCAAGAAAGTTACACGAGGACATTTCATAGTTAATACGAAAAAAGGAGAACGGACAACAGATATAAAGCACCGATAGTTAACAAACATTTTTGACATGTACATATACTTAATTAATTAATTAGTACATTGTGAAATAAATTATGTAAGGTTGTAACTGCTTTCATTGCTACCTGTAGTTCGGAAATAATCGCTATTTTAATGTATTTAGCCACTTTAATAAAAGATAAAATATAACCTTATTTTAATTCTAATTTGACTTTTCATTTACACCTGCATATGAACGTAATCACCTTTACATCATCAAAAGTGACCGAAAAATCGCAGTATTGTGCCTCTGAAAATACAGTTGCTTATCCGTTATGACAGAGAACTCGAAAAAACTAAGGATGATGTCATTAATTCAGCCCATGACTGTCAATTATCAGATAATGACTTTACATGACAATTTGAATAGCAGAAAGATGTGATAATTCTACCCTTGATCAATCAAGTTAACGAGTTTAATTTAGGTATAAGAAATGGCCAACATTAACATTTAACACACAATAATTAGGACGAATGAAAGTTATTTAAATTGTCGGAAAATGCATAAAATGGAAATAACAAACTGCCGAACAAACTCAGCAGCGGAAAATACATTTTGAACTGACGCAAGAAAAGAAATAGTCATCAGGCCTATGAAAATAATGACTGAAGTTATGAGATACAATAGACTTGAACTGACGCAAATAAAGAAATAGTCATCAGGCCTATGAAAATAATGATTGAAGTTATGAGATAGAATAGAAATATCCGAGTATATTTGGGTGTATTTAAATATATTTTATAGCATCTGGATAGTATCGACATGTTGCATTTTCGTTTCAAACTTCGTTTTGATTTTTTTTATACAGAAACATCTAGAATATAGTTATCTGCAATTAAGTATACAAATTAGAAACATAGATGTCGTTTCGGACTCGGTCGATGATTTACGAGCTAACGAAATTGGAGATGCTCGTTCCGTTTCGTACAAAGAGTTTCTAATTGCTTTAGTAATTCAAAGTATTTCATTTTGACCCTGAACTTCACATTTCAATGAACTAAAACATTTCTTTAGTAGTAAATACATAACGTGTGTGTTTCTAGACAGTATTTGAGAGTATTTGGGTATATTTGGGCAGTATTTGGGTATATTTGGGTATATTTGGACAGTATTTGGGTATATTTGGGCAGTATTTGGGTGTATTTGGGTAAATCGTGCCGCCGGTTTCCACCAGGTCTTAGGAGCGACAGTGAACGCTTTTTTTTTTTGTATGCTGAATTTGACAATACTCTAGTAATAACAGTTTGAGAGAAGCGATCCTTTATTATTAGAAAATACGATGAAGTGGCAATCCATGGAAGTTGGCGACGAGGATGATCCCTATCTAAAAAAATCAATAGTCACAGACTACAAGTGAACAAAATAAAAAACAAAACGCATCAAAACAATCTTGCAACAGAGGACCGCCTTTTCCGATTCATCGACTTATTCGACAGATATATTTAAGGAAAAATTCATGTGTGAACTGATGACTTATGAGTACCTGTAAAAATGAAAAGTAAACACCTGGGAATTTCATTGTTTTGTTGGGGTTTTTTTCCGTTTTTTTTTTTTTGTTTATTGTTCATACACAGCTTCTAGGAATCTGGTGGTATTTGCTAAACATAAACTTCCACACATAGAACCTAAAATCTTCCAAATATGTCATCAACATGGACTACGGTCACTTTCAGGAACCCACTAGGTTGCCGTTTACTTTTCAATGACTAATAGTGAAATATTTTCATATTCTTTATGAGAAAAAATGCACTATCTACTCAGTTTCATCATGCAAGTTTAGAAGGATCAGATTCATTTGCGTGTGGATGATGTTTGTATTTGCATATGAAAACAAAGTTACTTGCCCTTTTCATCTCTCTGCTTTGGTTTTGTTGATGTGTCAGTGGATGTAACTGATTTTAAAATGTTGATTTAGCCCAAAAAACAACATAATGTTAACTCATTTTATATAAACAAAAATGAATTTTTTGCACATACTCTTTCACATTCTCTCGGTCGAATATTCATTTTTTTCCCTATGAGCAATAGTTTTCTCCACGTCCACGCATCTGCTGCATATTTAATGATTATTAAGTATGGTGTGTTGGCTGCGCGGCCTGCTGGTCCATCAAATGTAACTCAGTATTTAGTTTGGTCCTCGAAGACCACCATGTAAACAAGATCATTTCGGACGGCGGCCAAATTAATCAACCAACTACATCTAAGCTGTGCTAGAAGTGATAATGGATGACCCACATCCACCTGATTGGCAATAATTTAGACCAATATAAGTACGCTAAATACGCAAAATACCAACGTGAAAACCTATTTTAAATTCACAATTCTTTAACACTCGGTCAAATGCTTAGGTGGCTCACACAAAATTGGTATAGGATCACCTATAGGCACAACTGGTATGATCTGACTGATGTCCACCCGGCTGAGATAAAGCCAGGTGGACTTGATATTTAGTGGTTGATGGGATGTGGATTATGGGCATGGAGGAAGGTGTGTTGCGGTGTCTGCCTTTGTACACCTGAGCAAATCAGGGCTAATGATGGCACAATACTCCTACCCCGGCAAGGAGTAAGACCCAGCTCCGGCCCAAGCACCCTTTTAAAGGGACGTTCGCCCAGTCAAGGGTCACAACCAGGTCGTACATGTACTCAGAGTACAACATATAACTATAACCCACTGCTTGCTTGGTGTGTTGGTCACTCAGTTTGTAAAGAAAACAATATTAGCACTAGAAATGTTTATTTTCAAATAAGTTAAATATTTTGTGTGACATTTTTAAATTTGTCTCTAATATTTTTCAGTGTTCTTTAATATTCTTGTTTTATTTCTGAAAATATTTAAATTTTATTCATATTTTTCTAATATCGGCTTAGTTTTGAATTAGTTTTTTTTAAAAAAAAAAATGAGCATTACTTTTACTCTCGACCATATTTTCAATTTATCTGAACTTTTGTTTTAGACTTCTTTTAAGTTAATAATTGTTACGGCATTTCAGTTCTACTTTAATTCTATACAAAACTTTTAAACTTCTTATTAGTCTCTGCAATATTTCGGTACAGTTTCGGTTCGTTAGTACTACATTTAGCTAGTCTTGACCAGAATTTTTTTACATTATTTTCATGCTTGTTTTATCCTCAGATAAAATTCGGCAGTTACGGAATTTTCGGATATTTTTAGTCATGTCCATTTGATTGGTACTTTGAGTTGTCTCCATGATTAAAACTATTTCTAACATCACACAATATACATAATTTTTTTAATCCATCCAACAGAATTTGAGGTATTGTTATGATTTATATGTAAATAGTCGTTATTTGCATAAAGTCACGTGCTAGTTGGTTACTGCATCATGCATGTTTGATAGTAAATGACTGGAATCTGGTCAGCGCACTCGACATTTTTAGTAGTATCTATAGAATATTGGTTTGTACACACAATGTTGCTGAATGTCATAATGTTGAGTGTTGGATATTAGATGTGGGATATTGTTCACTACCAAGGGCATGCTGGATTGTATATGTAGGTTATTGATCATTACACACAGTATTTTGATGGTACAGTATTTGGAGCTGAGTAGTATACATGGAATACTGTTGACTACATACGATGTCGTGGATAGTGTATGTATGATATTGGTCACTACAAATAGCATGTTGATGGTACAGAGTGGAGTGTTGGATAGTAAATGAATGGATGCTTGTCAGTACAAACGGGGTATTGGTTAGTATAAGTGGAATAATGGTCACTACAAATAGCGTGTTGGATAGCAATTAAAAAGTGGATGTTTGAGTGTAATCAAAACATATTTGCTTCGATTTCCATAAAAAAAATCGGGTGTTGAAATGTATCGCACAAGTTTAATATTACATTTCTCACGAATATATGAAGTCCAAGCTAAACAATTTAATCATTTTTAGACGCAATGATTAGATGGACAGAAGAAGTTTATGCAAGGAGTTTCTTGGTCAAAACTCTATTTGTATTGGATGAGAATATGATTCTTACCCCTCTGTGCCCCTTTAAGTTAGTCTAAACAACTTCGAAAACAGCATTGTTGAGGTTACAGCGTCAATTTCATAATCGTTTGCCCGTCAAGGATATGTTATATGAATCATCGCCGTCGTCAAATAAAATAGGGTTTGATGCAGAAATGCCATTTTGTATAAGACTACTCATATATTCCACACAAAATTTTACTATGTAATTGCTAGCAACGTTATAATATCTGATATTTCACAAAAAATTGTTAGAGATTGCTAGCGATTCGCTGTAGCAAACAATCTAATAAAATCTACTCTGCTAAAATCAGCATCATAATTTTGCATGATATCGATAATGTGTTAATACCACCATAAAATATCTGTTATCATCGAAATTGCAAAGACTAGATTTTATTATGACACCACTCTCGATTTTGTGACAATTTGATTTTATTGCCATAATTTCAACATGTCCTCTAAAACCGTCAATCGCCGACTAAATAATATCAAATCCTATTAACTTACCGACCACGTTTCTTTTTATTCTCTCGGCTCGTTTATTGACATTATTATCAGATAATATTAAGCAGAATATTTCACTACGTTATCCGATGAACTCGGTTACACTGACATGTTCTTGGACAGCTCTATTTTGACATTATTCAATAATAATATTTTTGCTGAAATGCAAGTTTGCCATGTCAATGATCTGGTCAAAGCCAATAACATTGCAAATTTATATTTGAGATATAGGTTTAAACAGAATCCTATATATGATTCATACGAGGTTTGAGGAGGCGTTCTCAGAAACATACGAAAAATAAAATCTATATATTGGTAGTGTTGATAAAGATGGTTATTTCGGGTTGTGGCATGTGCAGCTAATACTGGTCAAATTTCATATAAATCACACAGATTAATGTTTGAAAATTTTCATGGCTTGATTCCTGGTGGTTTAGTTATCGATCGTAACAATGGAGTTAAAAGCGATAATCGTCTCGAAAATCTTGACATCGTTATTTTTAAAGAAAATACAAGACGCGAAAGTAGAGGTGATATTAATTTTAAACAACCTGACAAACCTGTTGCATCAACAAACTCTACAACAGGAAAAAAACACTATAACTGCAGCATGAAAATACTCTAGTATTTACTCAACTTCAAAACAACATGCCGGTGATGGCAGAACAAAATCTGCTTTTTGAACAACAACTTTTGATAGAATCTTCTTTCGATATTCACTTACCGTTTAGTATATTGACAACATCGATGTGGGTTAAATAGCAATTTAAATAGTTTATTAGAGCTTCTCTGTCGTACTCAATGCGGATCTTGTTCAATGTTACTAAGCAAAATAAGATTTTTTTTCTTGCTCTGCTTCTAAGCGGGCCATATCATTAATTTTTATGACTCTTATTAGATAAAATTTCATGTGTAATGTCTTTGAGTAAATATGACATGTTTCAACGATTGTCAGATCTTCAAACTGATATAGATAACATTGTAACCGACTGATAACATTGCATCAGCATTTCAAACAGTAACAGTTTGATCTTGAAACATACCTATTTACTCTACCTGTTGACCAGCTTGCTGATTAACAAGGTGTTATACCTCAACATGCACATGTTGATATTGCAGCACAACCAATATATAATGACAAATATCATCTTGCCAAAAATATATAAAATTTGCTTTTTATCTGCAACATATCGTCGGCTGCGTTTTTGACTACCTTCTGTCGTATAAACGTATTTTCCTAGGTCTGTGTAGCTCATGCGCTTGTGTCTCCCTCGCAAGTTTACCAGGTACAACAA
Source organism: Potamilus streckersoni (assembly GCA_016746295.1). Taxonomy (NCBI): domain Eukaryota; kingdom Metazoa; phylum Mollusca; class Bivalvia; order Unionida; family Unionidae; genus Potamilus; species Potamilus streckersoni. Next base: position 775,339 of record JAEAOA010001802.1, on the reverse strand, counting down.
CGCCGAGTTTATATTTTGCTCCAACGATGCATTGTACTAGTTTTCTGTCGAATCGTTCTCGCATTATCCGGATTTATATCTTGTAATTCTTCAAGCATGACCCGATCGCAAAATAGTTTGTCGTTGACGTGATTACGATAATAAATATCATGACGCATCGCAACTGCTTCACGGCGTTGTAAAGTTCTTGTCCCAGTAACGGATTATCGTTTGATAAACTCTATTCCATGGACAGATATTTGTGTCCTGACAATGTCCAGCCTCTCTTTGTTTGTTTTTGCCAATAATATTATCTATATCCAATCTTGATCCGATGACAGCTCTATCATTGCATCGCTGCTAATAAGCATCTTTCTAATTTTGCTCCGAGTAGAGATCTTTGTTCACATCTTCGCAATTATAGTTCATTTATTTTTAGTCACTTACTAAAATAACTTTATCGTCGGACCTTATTATTTGATTGATAGCACACTGGGCTTGCATTTCACAACCACCAGTGATTGTATCACCGGATTTATCTTGTTTAAGGAACATACTTTTTCTCTTACCAGAGACATCACATTTACTTTTAGCATTTTTTTCTGTTATCAGCGGTTGTTTCTGTTGTTTCATAGATATTAATAATTTTGGTTCTGCATTTGAGACAGTATATTCTCATTTTATTCTTGATATCAATATGATTTAATGTTTAGATCGTTTACTATCCAAGTTCCGCTTTACGATCATTGACACATGGAAACGGGTCAAATTGCAGAATAAACTTTAAAGTTACATGGTTGCCATTAGACGTGTACGTTTGCGTCCCAGACACCTGCAAAATAAATATAACGTAATAATAACCATAAGCTGAAGTTCCAAGTGGCTGAAACTAATTAGAGTTATAACTTACTTTTTATATTATTTAAGATGCATTGCATGATAAGATCACTCAAAGGAAGGCCAAACAAGTCAAAGTAGTTGTTGCATAGTGCCACCCTGTGAGTTCCAGATCCGTGGTTGAAATGTTGGATATTGATGGCACAGCTTTTATCAACATTTGGTATGTAGTTCGTCTTTGGAAAATACTTCGATTAATCGCCTGATATCTTTACGGTTATGAGCAATTTCAAAATCATTTAATGTGGACTATTTCATCCATAAGTCATATGAGCCGACGTCAATCAATCCGTCTTCGCATTGGGTATATCTGTATTCCGCGTGCGTCCTATTACTAACAGATTTGATAATAAATTTCACGCAATCCCTGCTAACAGTGGGCATATGAACCCACGCCGTTTTCTTGTGGTTCTTCTATTTTTACTTTGGTCATAGGAATTGTTCGTGAGGATGTTGTCGGTTTTGTTATTTTATCGATCAGTTAAAATTTGGATTTTATAGCTGCCCCTATTACAGCAACTAATTGATTCTGTCACTGGTGACTCAGTCTCTAGATATAACTTTTATTGCCGCTCCTGATACTGCTCCTAGCACTGCAGCTAAACCTTCCGTTCCTAACACAGGTAAACTCTTTGACATTAATAATGTGCTAAAAATAGCTACTGTTGTTCTGATTGATCCGCCAAGCATTGTTTTCAATCCGGCAAATGCTGTTATTTGTGCTACTGACAGAACAAGTATAAAAGGCTTACCTTTTAACAATTCGGATATATGACGTTGTGTTAGCAGTACTTCTGTTAATGCTACACATTATGAAATCTATTTTTGATGTAACCACTTTTCGTTTAGCTATAGTTAGTGCTAGATTTTGTATCTGTCCTTGAGTCAGATTAATGTCAGGCAAAATATATTTCATTATAAATTTTGACAGATAACATTTTTAATACTACACCTGTACACTCAGGTGTTATGTACCTTTCAGATGTTACAAGCGCGTAGGTGTAATATGCATCAGCTGAAGTTTTTCCTATCGTCCATGTTACCTCAGTATCAGCGGTTAATTCATTAGCTCGTTCGCTGTGTTTACTGACGTCAAATTAAAGAATCTGGTAAAGAAATCTAAATTCTTCGATATATATTTGAGATCCAGTATCAGTGTTCTGATATTTTAGCATCCATATTCAGGCTTTAAAAAAATCTTTTCGTTTATCATAACTTTTCAGGATAATAACTGTAATTTGCCTTATATAATTAATAGCTTCTTCGGTAAATTTATCAAGTGAATTAACCCTGACTCGTGCTAGTTTTTCTGGTTCTTGCTGAGTATCGCCTTTTTTAAAAATCTCTTTCTTGAGTTGGTTGAGCGACATCTTCTGCTTGGTCTTATTCTTCAGCTTATTGAGCCGCAGCTATTATTTCAGCAGGAAGTTCTAGTACAATTTTTTTGTTGTTGTTTCTTTAGTTCGCTACACTAATTTATTTTTTAGTTTCTTGAGCTGTCTCCGCTAATACAGTACCTTTACTGGTTTCAGTGATAGGCTAAAATAATTGTTCTGCAGATTCTGTAAACTCTTCATGTGTCTGCTGTCGCTCTTGTAATTGTTGTTTGACAGAATCACTGACAGGTAGATATTTCTCAATTGCTTCTAGTCGCTCTAGAGCTAATCGTGCTGAGTGAGCTTTACCAATCATTATTGATATAACGCAATGCTTCAGTTTCAGCAACTGGGAGAGTGCGACCAACAAAAGTGACTCTCAAGTAAACAAAACCATGTAGCGGTGAAGTGCAAAATGACTTCTTCGAAGCGACTAACCAAAGCTAAGATAGAGGTGCTTTGGTTTAACGTTGCTGACGTTCAGATTTCACCGTCGTACGAGTCTTTAGTTTTCATAAATAAGGTCTCAGGCAAAATGGTCTATTCACCCTCCCTGCTGCTTAAAACAAATGTTTCTAAGATATTTTTTATATGAATGAGAGATTGGAAACAAGACGGGAGTCCATTAAAACATTATGCTCAAGCACCGGTTTCTTCAACAGTGGCCTTATAATTGCAGTCTTGAAAAATGATGGGAATTCCCCAAATGAAAGAGAAATATAGAAATGGTTAGTGAGACAATATGGAAAGTAAACCCTCGATTAGCAGTGATGTCGGAATTGGATCGAAATCGCATTACTTTGGGACGCTCTTTATCATAATTATATGCACTAAATCTATAGAGACATGTGCAAATGTTTGTAAATGCACTAAATATATAGAAACATGTACAAATGCTTTTAAAAGGTGCTGTTTATATTCACTTTTACAACTGTCAGGTGACGAAGAGTTCATTGTATGGCTATTATCTCATTAATGGATTAAACTGTCATGGAAGAAATTTGCACACAGGTTTGGAAGATCAGATTATTATTATTATTATTATTATTATTATTATTATTATTATTATTATTATTATTATTATTATTATTATTATTAAGAGAACAACACAAATAAAATGTCCGGTACGGTACTGTACGTTATAGAAGGTATTAGGTTCTGTTGGCCGTTAGACTGGTGAATACTTTAGTTCTCTTATTGATAAACTAAAGCATATTTGTTCAAAACCAGTCAAGATATCGTCACGTTGTGTAGCAACAAAGTAAATAAACGTGAAGATTGAGAAATTGAAGACGCTTGTTACAAAGATTAGATCTTTACGTTTTCAAGCCATTTGTTTCAGAGGTTGGATTAATTTTTTTCAAGTATTATATGAAAATGAACAATTTTATTAACCAAAGGAAGAACGTGATATTTATATTTCATTTTAGGAACTTGAAGTGCTTCCGTCGTCGCCCTCTTTGTAGTCTCTGCTGAGTACTGGCGTCGTAAGAAATGGATTTCATATCGATATTTTGAATACTGAACGGATAAAAAACCCACAGGAGTCTGCAGTTTTATCAATAAATCACGACGAAATTTCTGACAGCATGAAATGACCTTAACGGTATTATAAAATAACACTATAATACCGTTAAGGTGATTTTATGTATTCAGAAATTTCGTCGTGCTTTATTGATAAAACTGCAGACTCCTGTGCAAAATCATATTAAAAATTGGCCGTCAATGGTCCGACGCCAGTACTGCTATCAGAACGACTTTTTTTATTCTGCTTATGTTACTGCCAAAGGATCCATGGGCATGAAAATCAAGATCGAATATAAATAATTAAGTAGAGATTACCGTCATCATTTTACCGCCATCATTCCAAAAGACCTATCTTAGTTATTTAAATCTAGTAATACAGTGTTCAATAGGTCATTTTTGGTGATGTACAAAGTGTATGCCAATGTATGTGCATATATTCAGGTTAAATTCAATATTAGCTGTTGTTCTAAAATTTAATACTAAAATATTTTACCTAATGTATTTTCATTCCTGAATGTTGAATGCTTTGTACCTTAACTGACATCAAAACTTTTCCAGATGAAAATTACTGATTGCTATGAACTTTTATAATGATAGCCAGGTGCTAAAATGAGTTATGAAAAAAGGTCATCAGAGCTATCATACCAGATAACAGGATAGTATAAATTTCATTTCAACAAACATTGCTTTTCTTTAGATATCTCAGTGTGTGAAATTCAATCCAGTTTGTATTAGATCACAACTTTATATTGACATTATCCTAAAATGTTCACATAATTTCACATTCATTTTGCCTTATGTACTTCTCATGTCAATAATGACCTTCAAAAGAAATATGGATGTATGATGATTTAAAAAAAAGTGAATGATGGCCATTTAAAGGTATGTGTAATCTTTCTAAAAAATTACACTCATTATGGAAAAAGTTGATTCTGAAAAATCTACATGACCCATGTGAATTTTACTATATTTTTTATTGATGTGTTCCTTTTATACTATACAGTCCTGATTATTGAATGTTTTGCAGCAGAGCTGTCATTGAGAAACTTCCAGATGAAAAGTTTTTATTGGATTTTTCCAATGGTGCCCATTTACTAAACTTTGTCAAGAAAAGAGTATGTTGGGTAGATCCCACTTTCAGGTAGTACAATTTTGTTTTCAACAAGTGTAGCTTCTAATGTGACATCAAATTTAGCAGCATTCAATCCAATTATTATTCTATCATAACTTCAGGTTGACCTCATCCAAACATGTCCACATACTTTAATATTGGGTTGTGCCATATGTTTTGTTGAGGGTGCATAACCTTCCAGAGGAATATGGATGTATCAAAATCAAAATAAAATGAATAATTACCATTTGAACGTATGTGTAATCAACTTCTAATAAAGACACCCATTACTGAAATAGTTGGTACTGAATGCATACATGAGATATATGACTTTTAGTATAGGTGCATTTCAAATTAAACATTAAATTTTGTTCTAAGATGAAATACTAAAAAGTTTTACCAAATTCTGTTCAGTCCTGATTGTTGGTTACTCTTCACTTTAAATGTCATAAATAAAACTTCCAGATAAAAGGTTTTTTATCAGTAAAGACTTTTACAATGGTAGCCAGGTATTAATTTGGGGTCAAGTAAAGCAGTCATTGGGTGTGTCATGACACATAACAGGGTAGTACTAATTTGTACTTTCATTGTGACATCACAGCATGTAGCATTCAGTCCAGTTTGTACTGAATCACACCTTGAGATTGACCTCATACAAAAATGTCCATGTAATTTAAACAATTACTTGTGTGATATGTACCTCTTGGGGCATGTCAACAGTAACCTTCCAAAGGCAAATAAAGTCAATAAATGTGATGCTAAAAGTATGTGTAATTAAATTCTAAACAATAACACTAATTACTGAAATAGATCTGAATGTTTACATGACCTATATGGCTTATACTATAATTCTTCCACTGGTGACTACCTCTCCTTCTTGTCATGTCATTGAGACTTCCTTTGACATTACCTGTTTTTGGCACCAAACTATATCATTATTTATTTATTTACAAATATTATGCAATGATATTTACTTTTGTAAAAATTCTAACAATGTAGCTCCCAAGTAGAAGATATCAAACAGTACCAGATGCAAAATGTTTTGCTTTAGTAGCCCCAGTGCTGTTTGTTTCAGTACATGCACTCCTCTCATATGGGCATTTAGTACCAACTGTTTTAATAATGGGTGTCATCTCTTTAGAATTTGATTACACATAACATTAAATGGTGATTATTCACTTTATTTTGACACTGATATCTACATATTCCTTGGAGGATTATTATATAGACAACATAAATGGCACAGTCAATGTTAAATTATATGTGCAGTTTTGGACAAGTTCAGCCTATAGGTATATTCAAGTACATACTATATTAATTATCTCACACTGTGATGTCACAATGAAGGCTGCTTATGTTCAATAATATTTGTACTACCGTGCTATTTGTTATGATTATACCTAATGTCCTCTTTTCAATGCACAGATTTGTATCTGACCATCACTGTAAAAATGCCACAGCAATCAATGAATTTTGTTTGGAAGGTTTTTATGGCAATTAAGGTGCAGAGCATTCAATAAGACAAATTGAATATTCTTTTGTTAAACTCTTTTAGCATTAAACTTTAGAACAACAATTAATATCTAAGATGAATAAATGAACCCACAATGCCACATTGACATCATTATTATTATTGTTATTATTATTATTATTATTATTATTATTATTATTATTATTATTATTATTATTATTATTATTATTATTATTATTATTATTTTATTAAAAGAGGGTAACTCAATTAGTTAAGAATTAATCTACCTTGAGGCCTCATTCAAAGGAATTTAGTTATTTTTGCTGCATCTCTGAAGCCATTGTATATACTGGGTTTGGAAAGAGGAAATAGGGCATTTCTAATCTCAACTGGAATATTATTCCAGAGCAAAGTTCCAGAGTATTGGAAACTTTTTTTAAATAATTCCTTATTTGGTTTGGAAATTTCGTAATGTTTGGTCGACATTGATCACAGGTGGGGAGTATTTCCAGGTAGCCTATACTTGAATAGTGATTGTAAATATTCAGGAGCATTATTATTGGCTATCCTGTACATTAATTTGTCTTTTCTTAAGCAGATTCAGTCTTTAATAGGTAGTATTTTTAACTTACCAGCTAAATTTTCCTTGCTTTCTTTCTGGATTGATATTAACTCAAAAGCTCTTTTTTGGAAATGTACCAGCTTTGCTAAGTTTTTATCATTTGAATTACCCCATACTGTATTACAGTAGTCTAAATAGGGTTGTATGTAAATGTTATAAAATAGTTTTCTGTGCTTTTCCGGGAGAAAGTGTCTTATCCTACTGAGAAGCCATAAACTTGAATTGACTTTTTTACTGATATGTTTGATATGTTCAGTCCATGATAGGTTATTATCTACCAAAACACCAAGTAGACTATCATGACAGACCATTTACAACCTTTTATCCTTCCATGTCAGACATAGTTCATCGCTATCAAGTTTTGTTCTTTTTTCCTGTGTTGAGATAAGTAATATTTTAGTTTTACCAGTATTAACCACCATGTCATTGCATGTGCACCAATTTTCTAGTTTGTTTAAGGCATTCTGTAAAGAAATTTTGAGTTCTTGTTTTGTGTTTTGGATGTCTGACAATGTTGTGTCATCTGCATAGAGATGTGTAGATGATACTGAGTCCTTTAGTACAAGAGGTAGGTCATTAATAAATAAAATAAAGAGTAATGGACCCAGAATTGATCCTTGTGGTACCCCACATCTAATTTTTCCAGGTTGAGACAGAACATTATTAATATAAACATGTTGTGTTCTCTCACTTAAGTATGAAGTAAACCATCTAACTGTGCTTTTATCACATTGGTAGATTTTCAGTTTCTTCAAAAGGATTTCATGATCTGCCATGTCAAAAACTTTCCTGAAATCTACAAATATAGAACCTATTATTCTACCTTGATCAAGTGCTTGAAGCCATTTATCAGTTAGGGAGATCAAGGCAGTCTCACATGAGTGTTTCTGTCTAAAGCCTGATTGATTAGGGTATAACAAAAAGTGTTTGGTTAAATATGATATGAATGAATCATGGACATGCTTTTCAATAAATTTTGACAAGTTTGGTAATATTGAGATTGGCCGGTAGTTATCAGCATCATCTTGGAAGACCAGATTTGTGAATAGGAGTTACTTTTGCAGTTTTCCATATTTTGGGAAAAGATGAGGATGCAATATTTAAATTGATTATGAATGTTAAGCTATCTACAATAGCAGAGGCAGAAGATTTAATGAGTCGTGGACCAATCTGATCAAGTCCTGTAGCTTTCTTAGTATCTAGTTCACTGAGATATTTCTTAACAAAGTTTTTTGAGACTGGTGGGATGGAGAAACATATCTCCTTAGAGATTTTGCTGCTGCAGAATTTTTTCCGATCAATAAAGTTGTTTCTAATCACTGGTTCTTTTAACTTTGTGGTAATGTTGGTAAAAAAATCATTGAAAACATTTGCAATGTCATTGTCATTAGTGACTATGGTGTCATTTACCAGAAGTGAGTGGACTTTATTTATCTGATCTTTGTGTGTTCCTCCAGTGAGTTCATTGAAGACTTTCCAAATGCAGTTTTGTTGCTCTTTTTGTTTGCAAGCAATGATTGATAATAATTTTGTTTAGCTTTTTTGAGTATACTTATGAGTGTATATATCCGACAGGTTATGTAAGGCATTTGTTACTTATGATTATTTTAACAGTGTGTGTCATTTTTTGAAAATCTGATTACACCTTGGAATGATGAATTTTCACTTTATTTAAAAAATACATTGTCAAGATATTAATATAAATGCACTGAGAAATAAAGATGACAAAACTCAATTTTAAAGTACATGGACATTTTTGGATATGATCAAGCAGGAGTTATGTTTTAGTATGAATAGAATGACATGTGTGATGATATCACAATGAACATACTGCATAAGTAGCATTTCAACCTGACATTGTAGAAGTCCGTAGCAATCATTATCTCTCATCTGTATGTTTTGTAGTGAAAACTATTTTATACAGCAATACATCATTCAATAATCAGGACTTAATAAACTTAGGTTGTACTATATCTGTAGCAGGTGTTACATTTTAGAGCAAGAATTTATGTTTCATTTAAGATCTGTAAATACACATCCATGACCACATCAACATGCACCTAATGTGAGTTTTAATATATAATATGGCTTAAAAGATGAAAATGAATTTTGGGGCAACTTACCAATTTTTGAGTGTACATTATTTTATTACAAATAACAGAAATTGTGCTAGGAAAAATTATGGTCATATCCAATAGCATTTTCATGATAAAAGTTTAATTTATATGACAAGATAAACTCCTATTCTACAGTTTGCTGAAAGAAGAATGCATAGAAACAGTTTCCAAGGATAGATATCCTCTTAAATCATTCGTTTTTCTTACCATGCCAGCAACAACTTTCTTATGATAATGGTGTGTGTAATTTTGTGTGTGTGTGTGTGTGTGTGTGTATATATATATATATATATATATATATATATATATATATATATATATATATATATATATATATATATATAGAGAGAGAGAGAGAGAGAGAGAGAGAGAGAGAGAGAGAGAGAGAGATGCAATAAACTGACGACGAACAGTGCAAAACTAATAACTAACTAGCCTGAGCGCTTTCGACTCTTAATTAATCTTTTTCAAAGGCATATACAAAACATGTAAAAAACAAACAAATAAGCATAAAAAATGTTGTGTTTATAAAACTCTACATGGCTATCTCTATATGAGTTAAACCTATAGATACATTTTCTCAACCAGCCTGTATAGACTTGTTGCGAATACTGAAAAATGTTTATAATTCCCTAAAAGTCTATGAGCCAAGGTGACGTCTATTACTTTGTGTACATTTATGTAATGCAGAGTATATCCAGTATTTTTGATTCTATACTGGATATTTTTACTCTTATAGTAGTAATTTAAGGATATTAAGAAGATTTAGAAAAGTTTGAAAAGAAAATATCAGCTGAAAAGATTAATTCTATGAGTGCATAGCTTTTTTTTTCTAGTCTTTCTGGTTTAAACCACTTGGTTTCAATGTTCTAAGGAGGCGTATAAGTAAGATTCCTTTTCTTTCATGGTTTCAGAACTCCAGCTGTGATTGTGATTGTTAGCAATTGCGATAAGTGTTATATCACTGTTATATCGCTTGAAACAAAAATCAAAGGATAGTTTCAAGAATACTGTTCCCTAGTTTGACAATTTCATGATATATTTTTTATTTAAGTATCCCATTAGTGACTGATAGATTTGCAGTGTGTGGTGGGTGGGGTATTGTTCTAAAGTCCCCAGTACCAATAAAATGCTCCAAATGGCTTTTTAGTCAGATATTACATTTCATGGAAATCCTATAAGTGGTTTAGGTAAATAGTGATAACAAATTTGTTAATAATCGATTGATGATGGACAACAGAAAACAAGTGGACAACAGACAATTGCATAAGTTCTCACTGAGGCAGAGAAATACAATTTTGTATGCTTGATTGTATTAATATATCTATGACATTGTTGCAATTTTTAGCCAATATGATAACTTTTTTTAACATTTTGGATATGGAGATTTTTGCTTGGTACTATGGGCATAGATTTTTTTTTCTTGGTAGTGGGGGCATATGTTCTTTACAAATACATATCTAGTTTATATCAGATCTAATTCACATAAACTTCAAGTTAGCTGGTATTTAAAATATTTCTCAAATCTTAATCTCTGTAAAATGTGAATTATATATATTTCCTGATATACACTGTACCAATTTTCATAGTTTTCATGATTTTTAACCAACAAAAATTTAAAGACCCATGATGCTGTGATTTGCCATTGACAACAATATAGCCTTGTGCAAATCCATAAACTGAAGTACTCTAAAAATGTGTGAATGTTGCCAAACAAGACATCTTGATACCATTAAAATAAGTGAATTTACTGTAATAAAGAACATTATTACCGGATTAAATGGTTATGGATGGATATTGATTGATGCATAAAGTTTACCTAATCTCTCACAAAGTAAACATATTCTGAAATCATAGCATTTTGCACTAAACATTTAATTGGAATAAGGGGTGGGGTAGGGCTAAGGATTTTCTGTGGAGTCCAAACGTTTTATTTGAAACAAATGAAGGATCAAATATGTTTTATTCAATAATGTAAGATGTAAGGGAAATCTAGCTTTAGAATAGATCAGCAGGTTAAGAATTTTTTCCAGCAAATAAACAGCAGGATTTTTAATTATTTTGAAATTCCAGCATTCCTCCAATAGATGAAATGGTCGGAGTCTAAATCAATTTAGATATAATTCTTTGCTCATTTTATAAATTTTTGAATTTTTTTTATTTGATGGATCTTGAACACTGGACTAACACTGATTTGAGGAATGAATTATCTTCAGATTAGGAGTCAAATATTGAATCGCTCCTCAATGCAATATTTATACTTTGCATGGATCTTGGTCCAGGTACATATGTAAGTATAGACCAATAAGATTCTCCCATGATTTGATGCAAATTTTAGTTGAATTAGAAGGAATGATAAATCTTTGTAATAACATTTGTTTGTTGGTTTTAGAGAGAGAATGACATGTACAGTATATACATGTGCATGTGCACACAAACACACACACACACACACACACACACACACACACACACACACACACTTTCTAGAGATGCTTTAGCTGGGTAGTTGCAGATTATTCTCAGGTCATTTAAGTTTTGTTATGTCTACTTCTTTCTCTAATCAGTTCCTAAAGTAACATGACAACTGCAGTACAAGAATCACAGCCACAGCCGTCCAAGATGGTGCGAGCAAAAGAATGGAGTGATGAAGTGGAAGAGGCATATCGATTCCAGTTGGCAGGCTATAGAGATGAGGTTGAGTACAAGAGTGTTTGTAAAGCAGAGGTACAGCCATTTATTTTTAAATTTCTTATTGCTTTCATTTCAGAGATTCATTTTTGTTGTAGAATTGAAAGACATTTGTTATTTTCTTATGGATATAATAATATTTCCACTAATCCATCACATAAAAACAAGAATTTCATTCATTATGAAATAATGGAATATGGATATCATGTATGTGTGTGTGCATGCATGTGTGTGTGTGTATGTGTGTGTGTGTGTGTGTGTGTGTGTGTGTGTGTGTGTGTGTGTGTGTGTAAAAATCTTCACTTCAAAGTATAGACTCAATTCCTAAGCAATTTTGGTTATTTTTAGCTTATGCTTCATTTGTAAATAACATATTAAGATATAATATACCACAAAGGAAATGAAAGTCAAACAGGGCCATGTTTAGCTTTTATGATCATTGTTACATTAGACAGATGCATGAATGTTTAATTTACTGATGGATTAATTTCTTTCTTAGAAAAATTATGACAAAATTGTTTTTGTGGATACAATCAATAATTATCACATTATTTTCAGGCAACCAGATGGCCCCATAATGGATACATAAAAAAACTTATGAGGAAAGATGGAAACTGGTATTATTACAACAAAAGCAGAGAGTGTTCAGACAAAGACGTTCCGAAATGCAAGCTATATGTGTACTAGTTTCTCTTAATTGATGACTCATCGATTATCATCTTTTTGAGATTGAGGAATTATCATGCTTCATTTTCTCAAAGGAAAAAGTCAAGTGGAACAGAGGAGGCATCCCTACTTGCCACAACTCTTAATATATACACATATGTGGGCTCGTCATAAGTTGATATCCATATCTTTAACTCAGATTACAAAATTTACATGCAATAAACTAAAATTGAAGATCTGTTTTCAATTATTGAAAATATTTAAAGTTTCTTACAACATTGCTACACAATTTGATTTGATGTTTGATACATAGTTTTGAATAATAAGTGACCTCTGTGGCTCATGATCAAATGCATTTAAATGTGATTCATGTTTTGACTGTTCATGTCAGCAGTGTTTGCATTTCTTCACAGATAGTATTATTCCTGTTTGAATCATTCATGCTTAAGTTTTGTTTCCCATGATTACCATGAAATGTGCATACATACATCCATTTGCGAATTGAATTTTTACAATATTGAATAGTATTTTTATATAAATACTTGTGTTCCTTCAGCAATGTATCAAATGTTTTAAAATTTTTGTTTAATTTTTATGTAAAAAATTGAAAAACAGATTATGGAAGGATTATAATATGAAATGACTGAGTTTTGTAAACTCTTGAAGATGTGTTTCACTGCATTGGATGGGAGACATTAATAAATAAGCATTAATATCTGTGTTTAAAGTCATTAGTTCTGTGCTAGGGTGAGGTTTATTTGGGATCTTTATGGTTTAACATGTCACAAAATGTCAGCACCATTTGAATAGGGTTCTTCTTGAGTATATGAATTTAAAAATTATTATGAATATGTTTGTTTTTGTGCAAGTCTTCGGCAATGTCTTATGAGTGGATGGTATGTTAGCAAAGATTCCTTTTCTTTTGTGTGCCTTTTAGTTCTGTATGTGTTTCTAACACTGCTTTATGCAAATGTTTTGGTTATTTGAATGCACAATCACATGAATGTTATGAAGCTTATTTGGATTTTTCAAGTGAAATTATATCTCCAAAATAAAGATCTGATTACAGACAGTAGAATTCTTTTTTTCTGTTTCATTGCTTCAATTTTTCTCCTATTTTCTTTTCTTTTATTCCTGATTTTGTACAGGTCTAGCTTCTTGTTACTATGTTAGCCTTATCTGCATTTGTTATTTTCATGCAGCTGAAGAAACCAAATGTTTAAGATCTGTCTGACTGTCTGGATAAAATCTATTTGCAATAAAGAAAATCATAAAATCTTCACAAGGAATTGACAGTAATGGCACTATTACACCAAGTTCCCATGCAAGCCTGACATTTATAGAGTCTTTATTGCTCTATGTCAAGGCATTGAGTATATTAATTTAGGAAAGTACTGCTCCAGTGGCCTAAGTGGTTAGAGTTTTCATCTTGGATGTGGGAGGTCATGGGTTCAAACCCCTTTCCAAGTCATACCAAAGACTAAATTTTTTTTTACTAGCAGCTGCCTCATATGGCACTCAGCATTAAGAGGTTAGTGTTAGGAGTCTGCTCAGCCTGGTGTCAGAATAATGTGACTGGGTGAGACAAGATGCTACATGTCTGCGGTATGATGCCCCAGTGCTACACATCACTATAAACTGCCACACTACAGACATTTTAGTGATATGATTGAAATTTGTTAATGCTACATTAAAAATCCAAATCACACATACACATGTGCACACTCACTCATTTAGGAAAGTTGTTCAGCCTAATTGAGATGCATGCACCCAAAATCCATATAAGAAATGACATCTGATTGGCCAAAGGGAGATACAAATATCATTGTCTCATTTTGAGTGTAGGAGAGGCATGCTGGTTGCATCTTACAGCAGTTTAAGTTGGCTAGGAAGGTATCAATCATTGCAGAATCAAATTGTTACACAGGAATTTTGATCCTCGCCAATTAAGCTAAGATGTTGGCATGCATAATTTATGAAACCAAGGGGATGTCAACCTACATTGCTATTAGAAATCACAAAAAGTTTTGTTATGATTTTTAAAATGATTTGATTCATACAACCTATACTGGAAGAATTCACCAATACCTAGTTTGGGCAATAGACACATAAATTGTTCAATATTGTATAAGAGAGGCAACTACTGATGGCACTAGCTTGAACCATGACAGGTCTAACAACTTCTTGAATTCACTCACTATTGTTTTAAGTTATCACAAAAAATATTCCAAACTGAGTATTAGAAAAAAAAAAACTTTTTGAATGCTTCCACTTCCATATTTCTCCTACGAAAGTAAAATGGTAAAGGGGAAAAATGTATTTTGTGCTTACTTAAATAAAATGAAAGCCTTTGGAGATGGTTCACCTTTAAAAATACATGTAAGGATGGTACTAAAAGTACCTTTTTTTTTTTAAAAAAATCAATTTCCATCAGGTTAATAGTCTGTTAGATACTGGTGCCACAATAAAGTGGTATAGAAATTTACATATTTGCATAAACAAAGAATAAATCAGAAATAATTTTAATACCATTCTTGATTTAGTAGCACCTTACATGAAACAGCACAAAACAAAACAAGGCACTATTTTATCAGGTCCAAAACCAAAGGAGTTATGAAAGGTGTGATATGTCTGAGAAATTTTTTAAGATACCTATTTTGTTCATAAAATTCAGTCACTCTTGCTACAGAGAAGGGCATAACATCTTGAGGTAGATTTCTTTTCTTTCTCTTGTGTTTATAGTTTATACCATTGATATTAAGTTTGAAACTTCTCTGAATTGCATCAAAATCCCTCTTGATAGAGGAACTTTATTACATTTTTTGGAAGATTAGATAGATTAAAAATAATTATTGAAAACACACTTTATGAGCAGTAATAGTTGAACTCAGCATTAACAGAAAGTCTTTTGTCTAAAATTAAACAATGATTAACATGGCTTAGTGAACAAACAAAAAGCAGGAAAAAAAGTGACTTGCAGATTTCTTGATGAATATCAAAGATACACATATATCATAACAACCATGCCTGATGTTTAAAGCTTATTTTCATGTCTTGTCGTAAAAATGTTTGGGAAGTATGTGTCCAGACCCATAATCTTATGAACAACATTAAGTTTGTAATACAATCTTGGACTAAATGATACTACACACATATATTTTGTAGTGTCTGATATTAATGTTAATATGAACAATATTAGGTTAGAAAAATTATATGTGCTTCAGAAGAATTTGTAAAAAATGAAAGGGACTTGTCAATTTAATGAGCTGCACTCTGAAAAGGGTTTATTCATGAATTAGAACCTGTCAAAAGTATCTCAAATGTTTAAGTGTTCCTGGGTGTAAATTAATCAGTGTAAAATGATACTTGATCTTCTAAAGTTAGGTCATTGAATAATGAGGAATGTTATAACCTCATTCTGACTTCAAAATTTCTCCTGTATCAAGTATGAATATTGTATAAAGCCATAGTATCAAGTGTGAATTTTGTGTAAAGTCATACTGGGACTATATAATTTAGTGAAATTTCAGTTTCAAGACTTATTTATAATTAATTATTAGGAAGATTTTGATAAATAGACCAATCTCAAGAGTGCAGACTTTGGCAGAGAAATCAGAGAGCTAATTGAGGTCAGGACCTACTTCATGTTTTGATGTTTTAATTAGGAGCAATTTCTCAAATACTTATTAAGTCAATTCACTTTTGCAATGGTAAAATCAGTGGTGAAATTAATGAATTTTATTGATCTTATTGAGTTTTCTTGTGAATTTTATAAAATGCTATGAGCTGTTTGGTTTGAATATATTTATTTACATGTATGTCTTATTCATTGTACTTTTCATTAACAACTCTCAAGCTTCTGTATCTGTTAGAGCTGCAACTATTTTCCTAAGTGTATGTGATTTTCCTTTCCTTTCTAATTTTATTCATTCATTTCTCCCATAACCTGGCTGGTCATAGTGGTGCCACTGATGACTTTATGACAATCTCTCTCCATTTTGCCCTGTTCTCCACTGCACTTTGGGAATGTGTGAAGTCCATGCCTTTCCACTCTTTGATGTTATCTTCCCTCTCCTGTCTGCCTAATTTTCTCTTTCCTGGCACTATGCCCTGTAGGATTGTCTTTGACAGGCCTGATGAGTGTGAGACATGACCATACCATCTTAGTTTATATCTCTTTAAGCGGTGAGCAGACCTTCATACGATCCAATTGCACTTTGGATTCTAATGCACACCTTCTCAATAGAAATGTGGCCTAGGTATGTGATGTTCAGAAACCTTCAATAACAGCTCATGTCTCAGGCATGGATTCTTCTCTATAGTTCTGCTGTCAGGGTCCATGTTTCATAATGTTTACAGGGATATGGATATGATGAGGGAATGCATAATCTTGATCTTGGACCCAAGCATAATGTTACTGTCATTCCAAATAGGCTTCAAGCTAGCCAGTGCAGTTGTTGTCTGTGCAATCATAGAAAGAACCTCAGATTTGGAACCTTCATTAGAGGAGATATCAGCTTATTACTGTGCTCAGCTTCTTTCCATTCCCTCTTGTTTCCTTTTGAATGCCACAAGGGTTGTTTGTCATTAGCTTGGTCTTTTTCAGTGCTATTTCCATCCCATACCTTAGTGATGCTTAGTTTAGGTGGTTTACTAAGGTTTCCAGTTCTGTCTATCTGCTGCTAAGCTGTCAACATCATTGAAGCACAGGTTGGTGATTATTTACTCTCCAACACTGACACTGCCCTCATGGTCTTCAAAAGCATCAGACATGATCCTTTTCCAGGTAGATGTTGAAGAGAGTGTGTGAGAGAAGGCATCCCTGTCTGACTCTGACTGGTTATGAACCAATCTCCTATACTGCCATTGATGAGAACTGTGCTAGTCACTAAGACATACAGACTTTCTATGGTGGTGATTAGTTTTGTGTTTATGTTGTATGGTGGTTTATGTTGTACATGGTGGTCTGCAAGGCTGCATGCCATGCCTTATAGAAAACCTTCCTGAAGTCAATGAAGACATGATAGAAGTCCTGTTGATGCTGTAGATACTTTTCACAGAGGATTCTAAATTTAAAGATCTGTTCTATAGTGCTACATTCTGCTCATAAACCAGCCTGTTGTTTAGCAATGATATGTTAGGCTTGTGGTTTCAGCCAGTTGAAAATGATTTTAAGCATAACATTGCATGGTTGACTCATGAAGCTGATTGTTTAGTAGTTCTGGCACATTCGCTCCCTTAGGGAGGGCAATGCCAGAGACTAGGTCCATGATGTGGGAAATTTTTCTATTTGTCAGATTTTGTTGAAGATTGTTGTATGGACATCTATCATCATTAGAAAAACATACTAAATTTCAAAAAGAAAATTTTAAATCAGAAGAAAAACAAACTAAATTTGAATAAGAAAATGAAATGAGGTTTTATAATTACTTGTACTTTGGAGATGGAGCAACAATCAGGTTTTATAGTGACTTGTTCTTTGGGGGAGGGGCTACGATGAGGTTTTAAAGTGACTTGTTCTTTTGAGAAGGGGCTACAATGAAGTTTTAAAGTGACTTTGGAGAAAGGGACTACAATGAGATTTTAGAGTGACTTTGGAGAAAGAGCTACAAGTAAACAACCACCAAGTTAATTTCAATAACTCTATTTTATCTGATGTAATTTAGATTAGACTTAATCTTCACTAAATAAATAATGGATAGACCTTATAAAAACATAATATATTGACAAAAGACAAAGTCTATGATCTCTTCCAGGTGTTACCTGTTATGTATATTTCATTTGTATTGTGTGTTGGCTTTAGTCCATGATTAGATGTTCAAATTCAAGGTACTGCCTTGATTCTAACAATAGAATTTTCACGATATAAATTCTGCTCACATTTTGATGGAAATTTCCATTAAGATGACATAGTAGTGGGGATCTATATAAGACTATTTATTACTTATAGTGTTCTGAAAATGAACTTTTGACCCACATCCTGATTCTTCCAGATTCTCATATTATGACTTAGGTTTTTATATTAAGGTTGATAATATCACAATTACTCATTCCTATAATAATATTCCAAGCAGAATCAGTCTTATTATTGTATTAAGTTTTAATTTGAGAGGATTCATTTAATTAAATTATTCACTTGAATTACATAGCTCTCAGTAATATTTTCAGACTAAAACACTAATTTTGGATTATAGTGAATTCATTCAAGTATATTTTAAATTATATCCTTGTGATACATCAATACTGTTTGCACATTAGTACATTTGAGACTGTTTGCACACAGCACATTCAGTACTGGAATTCATTCAAAACACATTGCAATTCATTATGAGTACTGTATACTTTTTTGATTTGTGATAGAACTATTAGGACTATTTGTGACTTAATTCACAATACTGTAAGTTCCTTTCAAACTTTCACTTTGTATTCACAAAAAGTATATTATTTGTTGAATTTTACAAAACATATTGGTTTTCATTATCTTATGTTATTTAAGACCAGAGTCATAACATGCCCTTATCAACAAATAATAAAAAAAATGCATTCTGTTCAATTCTTTTGAGGTTATCAATGTATCCTACTTTACATCTTAATGGTCACAGTATATCTGATAGCTTAGTGGATTAGTTGGAGTCCTGATTTGATCTGGGTTATGATATTATTTTTATTATTATTATTATTATTATTATTATTATTATTATTATTATTATTATTATTATTATTATTATTATTATTATTATTATTATTATTATTATTTTTATTATTTGACACATTAAAACACTATAATTTAAGGATTTTGATGGTGTATCATTTCCTCGTCTGTAGCATTAACTTAATGGTAATCTTTATGCTTGAACAATGCACATAATGCAAATGTTTTTCATTCAGAAAGCATCAAGAAAATATGCATAGCTGTCATGTCCTATACACAAATAAAACCTTACAGCAGACATCTACATCAATTTCTCATAGAAAACAGTACAATACGTATAATAGAAAAATATTTAGTCATGAAATGTTAGCATTTGTACTGTTTTGGTAAATTTTACCTCTTCAACATGGTGGGGAGGGGAACAAATAGTGGTCCCAACACTCTGAATGTCTATGCTTAAAAATGCAATGAATCTAGTGTTCAAGACATATTGCCTTGAAGTAGCTGATTTCAGCAGTTTATGCAGATTACAGTTCTTTCTTTGTTCTGAAATATTTATGTTTTTAACTTTGTGATAACTGTTTGCACTTTAATATTGTTAAGAAGAAAAAGACAATTCCAGACTTTGAAATTAGCTGAAAATATAATTGCTCTCATGTTTTCTTCAAGTCCATTGAAAATATAAGGCACAATAATCACACAAAATATCTAAGATTTGCATTTTATTAAATTCTTAGAGAATAATAGAAAAGTATGTGTACGCAAAAAAGAAAAGTTTTCACAAGCATTATGCATAGGTACATCAATGTGCTAGTCCATCGAACACAACCAAAAAAGATGCCTGCATCTTAGCTTTGTAGAATTACACAAATTACACAATAGGTCAATACAGTATGTAAACATATTGAATGTATATATATATATATATATATATATATATATATATATATATATATATATATATATATATATATATATATATATATATATATATATATATATCAATCTTGACTGTGTTATGCCATACAAATGTTGAAACATCATGGCAGCGATATTCATAATAATACAAAATTTGAAATATGTATTATGTTTTTTTGATTCACAATGGATGTGATAAAGATTTTAGTAACTTTGCAATATGTTTTCCCTGAAAACCTAAAACGAAATCTTTTTCTCAAATTCAAACGACATATTAAAATGTGATTCACATGCCAATAAGAACTTCATAAACATTATTTGTCAGCAATGGAAAGGAATAAATAGGGTACTCAGTGGCCATTTCTATGTATGCAATACCATTTAATTCATCATGTATCTGAATTATTCTGATTAGTATCTTGTACAGAAAGCTACACTTGACAGAAGATCTATACAACCTAAACAAAACTATGCAAGTAATGTACATTTGCTAGAAAATGAGTGAATAACATATATTTCATAGGGTGGGTGAAAATACTTAAATGTTTCATCCATACCACAGAATGCATCTGTTATTCTCTAGGAACAAGCAAATGTTCTTTTTATATTTTGCTCAAATAGTTGGCTAGCAATATTTATAACCGACAGATGTATAAAAAGCAGATTTCATCCTTTATCCTGTGTGATATTGTCAGTCATTATCCTGTGTGATATTGTCAGTCATTATCCTGTCTGATATTGTCAGTCATTATCATGTGATATTGTCAGTCATTATCCTGTGTGATATTGTCAGTCATTATCCTGTGATATTGTCAGTGGTTAATCATTGATGTTCTTCTGTGTTTTGTGTATATAGCACAAAAATATCAGTAGTAACATAATTATTCTTCTCAACTGAATGTACAACAACACCTAATAAAAATATGACATAAGTACATCAATGGGTTTTAATTTGGTTCATATGCATGTGAAGCAGCAATTTTTACCACAATGCTACACAAATATCTGAAAATGGCTAATACAATTTTGGCAATAGATTTAATATTATTGGCCTTGTAGTGACAAATTATATCTTGTATTTCACTCCAGTTAAGTAAAAAAATTATTTCTTTTGTAAAATCCAGTAATTCATAGAATTGTATAAAATAATTGAATTTATGCTTTAAAAATGTTATAAAATCAAGAGTATCTCTCTCAATCTTATGGAAATAAATAGAAGACAAAATATTAACATGCCAGTGACTCTATTGATGAATCCAGCATGATGATATACTAAGTATCACAACTTCTATTATGCAGCACAACTCATCAGTAAGCATACATAAAAAAATTTCAATGGAAAACTGAGTATCAAAACAAACAAAAATGCAAAATTACAAAAACAATGCAAACAGCAATACAGAATATAAGCAAACATTTCCAATTTCAAGAAAAAGAATATAAGAACATCAGTTTTTAATTTAAATTAAGAGATTATTTCAATAATTTCAATATTTCAATAAGCTTAATGCCAAAGGAAGAAAAACAAATATGAAAATTCCAAAGAAATATTTCTTATAAAAGCCAATTCAGCTCAGATTAAAATGAACCTCCATTGAATACTTGTTATACACAAGTAGATATTTAAGAAAGCCATCATCAAGTAAAGCTGTTCTAACATAGTTCATTAAAATGTGATTATATTGAGTTTTAAGTCTAAGACATGTTTTGAATTTATTTTTATGAAACAAAATCCAACAATCACAGCATGACATGAAAGCTTGTGATTCAGTCAGTTTCATTCCATCACTTCTTAACCAAGTTTCTTCATCAGCTCATCAACCTGGGTCCTGAATGGGTCTTTTGGATTAGCTGTCCGTTTTACCCTATAATTAAACAATGGTGATTGGATTAAAATTTAAAATATAACATCTGCAGATATATTTTTTCTTTCTGAACTGTTAAAAAATAGTATTACCTCTACCTAAAAATAAGTTTAAAATGATTCTGGTAGAGTTTAGACAGCTGTTACTTTATAGATATGTATTATTGATTAAAATAGTGGAAAACAATGATTAAACTAGAGGTGTACAGACATTTAATCCCACGACAATTAATCCCGTGACAGTTAATGTCTGACACTTAATCCGGGCTGGCAATCTTTCCAATCAAAACATGGAATCACTTTGAAACGATGTCAGAAAGTGGTGCCAGAACAACAAATGCTGTGAAAGGTTGGCACTTCGCACTACAAGCTCTTTTTCAGTGCCATCATCCCACATTATGGACTTTTTTTAAGGGAATCGAGAGAGACATTCAGATGCAAAGAACGTCTTTTCTTCAAGGAATCACTGGTTCACAGCCATCTGTCCCCAAGAGATAACAGACGCAGAAGACGAGTGTCAAAAATGCTGTCGAACGTTACTCTGTTACTCGAAGGTTTTGTCTATCTGCGTGCCATTGTTTACCTGTCACACATTTAATTTTTAGTTCTCTATTTCATTTTACATTTCAATTTCATACTTCTAATTACCTTTTATTAAATTGTGTTAAATATATTTATTTTATTTTTCTTATTTTACATGTCCATGGGAGGGATTATCTGTGAGCATATAATGTATAAGCTTATTATTTATTTGATGGATTACTGTTGGTGTTAATTGTTTTTGATCTTAGCCTATCTGTGAGCATATAATGTGTCAGCTGGACTATCTGTCTTGGGATTAAGTGTCAGGCATTAACTGTCTTGGGGTTAATTGTCGTGGGATTAAATGTCATTCTAATATCTGTGCTGTCCCATGTTAGAAACTATTTTTAAAATTAAGGTTATTAGTTGTCAATTTTCCTTCACATATAACATATGAATTCACTTATAAATTGACTATAAATGTGAAGTGTTTAGACCTATATCTTGCATCACCTATGGCACTGGCAAATCTGAGTCTATGCTATTTGATAGGAGTAATTGGTAGAATAAACAACATACACCTTCATCTGCCAGAGCATTATGCATTAGCTGATTTGGATTCATGTGTTTGCAGTTGGACTTGACCTCCAGGACAACTTTGTGTACACTTGATTTTACGTTTTGAATTTATTTACATGTATTTGTATCATTTCACCTAAATGTTGAATATATTTTTTATATGATGACTAGAAACATGAATGAACCTAATTAAATATAAATGTTCCTTTACAAACAGTATAGTACCTCCCAATGTCTGCCATAATAATTTTAAAAAATATTTCACATGAACCAAATGAAAGATGAATTTTCTCAGTAAAGAATCTATCAGAATGGTTTATTTTCTAGAAATCCTCAAAATCAAAGGGAGACAACATTTAACACATGCAAGATGCAAGAACTTTTCCCCAATTTAATAGATATTTGATATGAACTTGCATGTATATTTTATTGAAGAAATGATTTGGCAAGGCAGACCATGGGATAAAACTCTCAATAAGATTAGCTTTGCTAAAAGAGGCTGCTAGAACTCAAACTTACCAAGCACTGGCACACATGATGGCCCACTTCTTTGGTCGAGGTTTGTTCAACATCTCCAGTGCCAAGATCAGGTTTTCCAATCCCTTAATCAGTGATGGACTTTTCTTTCGGAAAATTACCAGTAGCTTTGAAAAACAAGAGAGAAAAATATATAAAATTAGTATTCAGAAGACCTTAATGGTCAGAGAACAGCATGTGATGTTTACAATAAAAGAGTCAAAATATGAACATCAGCTTACTTATTTAGAATGTAATCATGTGTTAAGATGTTTCTGCAATGTCAGCAAAATGTACAAGCAATAAAGTTCAATGAAAACATTGTAAAACAGAACAGTCTTTACACATTTTATTTGATATTGCAATTTGATAAATGGTATTTGTTTTTCCCATCAAGTCTACCTGGACCTAAATAAATAGAAAGTGGTGATAAGCTCAGGTATTGTAGATGTAAAGATCTTGAAGCAATTGATCAAATAGACTTAAAATGGGTCCAACTTCTTTATTATTAGAAAGTAATTATAGGTTACTGCATTTGTATGGGAAAATGTGAACAAGTTTTTCGGATGGATATACTACATGACCTTGGGAGTGCAGTATATCCTTCTGACAAAATGAGTTCATATTTTCCCATACAAATACAGTAACTTTTTATTATATGCTCATTTCTTATTATTCCCAAGGTTTAAATATATAAACAAAAATACACTACAAGAAAAGAAGTAACTAAATGTATGTCATATTCCAAACTAAATACATAAGTGTTGATGGATCATTACACAACATTATTAATGAGTGCATAACTGAGACTGCTCAGATAAAGTTGAAGTTGGTTGCACGCTAGACATAAGTTTTGAAAGATATTGGCATTTGATCTACTTAAAATTGAAATTTGGAGTAATATTGTTAATGAATATGCATTGCAACAATTTTTCCATTTGATCTGGAATGAATATGTTTTGGTATTTTTGTCAATTCAATGCAATCTTTTGATTATGGTCTGGATTTATCTACATGAAGTGACTTGCATCCAATTCCAGCAGCATCTGCCAATTTAATCATTTTGAAGTGTGTTGACATTGGCATGCATGTTTCTTTTCTGTCATTGAATGATTCAGATCATAATGTGGGAAACTTATGAAGCCTTTCCATTGCAATTATTGAAAAGATGATGTGGAATTTAATGTTTATTTCATTTTGAGTGCTGTAAGGAGGATATAACTGCACTTGGAATATACTCGAAATTACAGTACAATTTCAAAATGTGTAATCAACCTTGAGAACCCATGATATGGCTCATCTAATTCAGATTTACAGACCTACGAAATAATATTTTTTGAGGATATTGAGGATGTAAAATTGTAAGTATACTTTTTGTCATTTTTATTACCATCTAAAGAAGAGAGTTTATGTGTATAACTTGTGTGTTATTGTGAAGACTCTGTATAGCATCTATATCTAGCTAAATGTGAAACACTGTATCAAAAAACGTAAATGCGGAATGTGTCAAAGCAGTTTGTATGTGTCAGTCTATGAAACATTTGTTGGTATGTGGCAGTCCATAAAATATCTGCTTTAGTTCATTCATTAAAAAATTGTTTATGTCAGAAAATAGTTCCTTTGAATTGAGCACAAGGGGTGGAGTATGAAGGTGTTCAATAACAGAGAATATTGAATGCTTCTGACAATGTAAAGTTAACAAAGAAAAAAATGAGCATAGAATAATGTAATTTTGTTTTAGTTTCAGTAATGAAGGATACCAATATATTATATAAAAGCCATATTTGAAAAGGGAACAGTCTGTGGTGACAATACTGTCAAGAAAATTTTGAAAAGTTAATTTGCATTTTAGCCTATTCTTAGTAATTCATCAGCTTTTCAGTTTCTATTGAACCAAACTGTACAATGGAATATAATTCTGTTGAGCATTTCTTTTCAGAAAAAGTTGCTCAAAACTTTATCTGCTTTGTCTTGTAATTTACTGTATGATACATTAGTTGCACAAAACATAAGGAATTTGCACTAGAAGTGTGTGGGTGGGTGTGTGAAAAACTAATCTTAATGAAGTAAAACATTTTTGCATAGCTTACTCTGTTCCAGATGGAAAATACCCTCAATCATATGATAAAAAATATTCATCCCACTGTGAGATTTCTGGAAGGTTCCGATATCTAACCCATGACCATGGCCCATTTCCACTAGCTCTCATTCTTTTCAGATATAACTGGGAGCCGAGTAACTAATGGAAGCAATTGGCTTGTTTGCTAAAATCCTGGTTAGCAATGGAGACAGCTGCCTCATTATTTCCATTAAACTTCAGACATCCTGGTTCTACTGATAGGCATGGAGGAACAGCATACTTTTAAAACCCAAAGCAAATTGTTGTTCACACAAGTCCCCACCCTCAGGAAAAGGGACTGCCATAATACTACAAATCCATGAGTTTTAATAAAGGCTCTGTCTGGTAATCAACTAATTGTGAGTTCACTGAGCAGTGGTCACCATTCACTAGCATTGGTCATCAGGCACTGATCTATGAGTAATGGCCACTAGTTATTTCAGCCTCCTCAGTTTGGAGATGAGAATTCAATAGAGACTCTCTCCATTCTACTACTGAATCTCAATTTTGATTGAAAATGGGCATTCAGACTCCAGATTAAGCAAGGATATTTTTATTGAATCATTACCCCATCCATATAATATAGCTAAATACTAATGGAATAAAGGGTTTTCCACTAAAGTAAAATGTGTAGTCCTTGTACATCTAGGCTTTGTTGAAGATACACCAGTATTGCAGTTTGTGGGACAACATCTTCTGAAGTAGAGTCAAAAAAAAAGATGGGCAGGCATTCTTTCCCCAACCACTCCAACAGGGTTTCATCCACATTTGAAGAGTCTGCCACTAGTGATAGTCATTTAGTTCTGTGTGTAAAGTTATGGGTCGAGGTCCTCCAAGTGCCCCCTTCCCCCAGCAGATAAAAAATGGATTCCAAAGTCCAACCTCCCAAAATAGAATGATGTCCTGTTAGTACTCATAAATTCTCAACAGTTTTATGCTAAAAGGCACTTTCTTCCATTGGGTTCCACACTGCCTCCAAACCATCGATAAAGACAGCTGATGATGAATAGATCAGCTATTATGACAAGGTAATTAATGAGGTTTAACATAATTTTATACCTGGATCTGTGCAACAAACCTTCAGGTTCTAACCGCACTAGATTTTGTCTCCAGCTTGGAAAGAATCTCTGGGCTACCTCTCATACAAACCTGTTTTTTTCTCTGGCACCCTTTCATGATTAAGGAGGTTTCCCAGGGGTCTCTTAAGGGCCAGGAGTTTGACATTATTAGGTATGGTCTATTTTAACCTCTACATCTTTTGTTTCTACATCTAGTTATTATGATCTGTATTTGTAGATTTCTAGAAAGCTTTTGACATGGTGGATCATGAAATACTTTTGAGGAAACCAAAGATTTACCAATGTGATGAAAGCACAGTAAGGTGGTTTACATCGTACCTAAATGAGAAAACACAAAGTTTATACAAATTATTTTCTGCCTGAAACTGGAACAATTGGATAAGGCATCTGCCAGGGCTGATTCTAGGTCCATTACTATTTATATCATTTGTTAAGGACCTACCACTCTTACTAGGGGACTCAGTTTCATCAACAGATCTCTATACAGTTGACACAGCATTATCAAACAACCAAATCACAAAGAAAAAAAAAAACTGGACATTTTTTTACAGGATGCCTCAAACAAGACAGACAAATGATGTACATGCAGTGGCATGGTAGTAAATACTGGCTAAAATACTCCCAAAACAGCATAAAGGAATAAATCTTGATAGTGATTAACTCTGTCTAACATGGAAGGATATACATTTGAAAATGGTCTGTTATGATAGACTACTTGGTATTTTGTGTAGACAATAAACTATCATGGGTTGAATATATGAAATATATCAATTAATTTAAGATTATTGCTTCTCAGTAGGATAATATAATTTCTTCAGGAAAGGCAAGAAAACTATTTTATAACATTTACAGACAACCGTGTTTAGATTACTGTAATACAGCATGGGGAAATTTAAATCATATGAATTTAGCAAAGCTAGCACATCTTCAAAAAAATCATTTGGGATCATACATATCCAAACAGAAAGCAGGGAGAATTTTGATGGTAAGTTATAATATTACCTATTAAAGATCAAATCCAGTTAAGAAAAGCCAAATAAGTATAACTAATGAGAGAACTCCAGTATATTTACAGTCACTATTCCAGTAAAAACTACCTGAAAATACTACTTACCTGTGATCAATGTCTACCAAGCAGTATAAAATTCCCAAACCAAATATGGGATTATTCAAAAGAATGTCTAGTATTCTGGAGCATTGCTCTGGAATAGTATTCCAGTTGAGATTAGAAATGCCTACTCTATTTCCTTCATGTTACATAATCCATTACAATTATTTTTGTCGTGTATGAAAGTGTTTACTATAATGATGGTTTCATACAGTCGCTGTTATGAAAAATGTAATGTACAATGAAATTATGTGCACACATGTGTAATGTATGTCACTGTATTTTCGATAAAATATATCATGCATTGCATGTCTCATTCATTATACTATTGCTGTGGGGTTATGTAACCCAGATATTATGGTCTTTGGTGAGGTCCAATCGACAATACCAGTTAACTTACTGTAAGGAATCAAAGGTTCTGGACCAATGGGGATTGGGGTGGGCCGTCTTGTGGGTCCTTTGGCAGGCTGTGAGGAGTAGACTATACAAGGCTGTTCCATAACCATTTGTTGGGATCGGTGTATTTAAATTTATTACTCATTGCTTGAACACCACGAGATTAATATTTTATGTATATTTATGGAACATTTAATATAGCATCACACTTGTTAGTGAATGATACACTGATCAGACTTGCTAACAAGTACATACATCAATCACATTTGCTGATAATTTCATTCAGTTATATATGTTTACAAACTCCATATACTGATCATATCAATTTCAAACCCAGATCATATATGTTGATTTATCGATACATTAATTGTATATATTAATAAATTCTATGCGTTGATCTGTTGACATATGATGTATCCAATTAGGAACCATGTCATTTTTTTATATTTATTGTTGAAAACTTGTGTTCATGAAGATGTCCGATTTATATGTCATTAATTTGCATTATACATTAACTGTAAACTACATTTTGTCACTAGATCCAGTGCCACCTAGCCTTGTCTTGCTACAGCCATACTTACCTTCAAAGACCTTGCTGCCAGGTCCCTTACAAAATGAGTCATATTCAGATCAACTCTTTTGAAAGTGAAATGTCTCTGAATTTTTTTATCGTCAAGAGTGACTATATCTGATGGAAAATCCACATCATAGGTAGAAAATTAAAACAACTAATGGTACTGCCACATTACAGACATCATAGCAATATGACTGAAAAGTTTTAAAGCTACATTGTTCATGAAGATGTCCAATGTATATGTCATTTTGTCACTAGATCCTGTGCCACCTAGTGTTGTCTTGCTACAGCCATACTTACACTAACATACTAACACACACACACTTAAAACAACTAATGCCAGAAAGGTAAACTACAAAATGTGGTCAAAACTGTACATTGGTTTTGAGAAGAAAATGGAGAAATGCAGACGTCAACAGATGTAGAGTGAAGCACAATGGACTCAGAGAATAAAATCATTTGGCATAAGGCCAAGCAAGCAATATTTTTGAATTCATAATTCATTGAACCAACATGCATAGGTCATACCTTCATAACTTTCAAACGGTTGTTTATGAAGGCCTTATCTGCAAGAACCTCTGTGTGTTCTTCTTTAGTAAGATGTAATGCACTGGCTGTTTCAAAGGATGGTTCTAAGTGTGTACTGATAATCGCCAAGTAGCTGTCTGACATTGGACAGTTGTAGTCTGCAAGAGAAATTATCATACAAAAGATATGTAATAATGTAGATTCCCAATGTTCAAGCTCTTCCTAAAGGGAAAAAACAAACTTGTAAAAATGAATGCAAACTCATAAGACCAAAATCTGAGAAGGGCCTGAGCAATTTAGATATCTGAGTTATTGCTAAAGTATACAAGGAAAGGCAAAAGTAATATATATAGATATATATATATATATATATATATATATATATATATATATATATATATATATATATATATATATATAAAAGCTTTTAAGTGATTTGGTAGAGCATCTATGAAATTGATCTAGTTTCATAGTTTCAGTGGTTTCATTTGACATTAATTGATATTTTCAAACAACTTCAGCATCTTTTACACTAATTTATACTTAGAATTATTTTTTAAATCTTCTCTGGCATTTTAAAATTAAAATGAGATTTTAACAAAATACTACAGTAAATGCTATTGTTGACAGACATGGTTAAATGATGAAAGTAACTGGCATCGAGTAAGAAAATCTAATGTCAGCAAACATTGCATGTTTACACAAAACATTTCTATTTAGACATTCTCATTATGGGTTTCTAAGCCTAAATCACTAAATATCCGACTTGTGAAAAGGATTTCGTTGGTGAGATTACCAAATAATTCACATAAGTCAGAAGTAAAAAAATAAAGATGAGAATATCAAGAGTTCAGTACTATATACAGTATGTACATATATAATAAAACTTTTCCACTTAGTAAATATGTAGGTTGGGAACGTGAAGCAAACAAAGGGCATATCGAGATGTATTGCTGTGGGAAGGTTGGAAAAAAAAATTAATACTCAACTTATACATTCCAAAACTCACTTTTGTGTTTAAAGTAGTCAAATGAAGCTTAAGAAAACAAGTTGCCCAAAGGACAAAAATGTTTCTGTATGTATTTTATCAAACAGCATCATGAATATGAAAAGCTACTTATGGCGTAGGTAAAATCAACAAATGACCTAATTAAGAAAACCCAGCAATCTATCTTTGTTGCTAATAACATAAGCTAATGATACCGTTAGCAAGAATGAGTAAAACTGAAGCACAAAAAATGTCAACATAGAGTAAATCTATTAATTAGCAAATTTAAGCAGATAAATCTTAAAGACATTTTTAAGGTAATACAATGTTACCTCCTGGATTGAGCAAGTTGTTGTCTGAATAAGCCTTTTCCAACCACTTGTAGAAGACATCATCTTGGTTCATTTGATTGTCATGCCTTAAAAAACAGTTATGTATTTAAATAAGATTTGTATTCCACTGTTTTTAAAGTAATCAAATCAGATACCACCTAATAAATATCTCATTACAAAAATACATTAAAGAATAACAAGATTTGTTTTCAAAAATCGGCCTTCACAGGCCACAGCTTTAGTCCATGATGAATAACACAATTGCAAATTTATTCTTTCAGAAAGGCTCACAACTTCATGCCAATTTGCAGCATCAACATAATAGGAAACAAAATCTTGTGTAATTAATAATATTGCTATTACACACACACAACACAGATATATATATATATATATATATATATATATATATATATATATATATATATATATATATATATATATATATATATATATATATATATATGTTTTCTTAGATCATTTATTTGCTTGTCACAGAGAGAAATACTTGTATTGAATACTTGCCACTTCTTCAGGTCAGCACAAAAGCTTCTGCTCAAGGCAAATGCTCCGCCTTTTGCAAGAGCGGAAACAATGTCAGGTACTCCCAAATGTTCTTGTCCCTTGCTTTTGTCACGCCAGTTCAGAGCAAGCTGAATTAGAAGAAGAAATAAAAGAAACTTGCTTTAATATTTTGAAAGTGTACTAAGGGTAAGATTACTAGAACTTTCAAATAAAGTCGTTTGAAATCTTGAACCTCCGATTATTAACAAAATGGCTTGCCAACTCCTTCCGTGATATTTCTCATGCAGTAGTATACCGAATAATGCATTATAAGGCCATCATCAGACATCAAAAAATAATTTAAAAGCTGATTTGTATACTGATTATTATCTGACACTCCAGTTTATGGTTGTGGCTTTGTGAAATGAAGCAGTTTCTACTTTCCATTGACTTCCTTATTATTTCTGTAAAAATTATACATTGACAACATCATTCCAAAAATTTACTTGTATATCTTACATCTTAGCACTTTGTTCTTTAACATTTATTAATTACCCTTAGTTCTTAATTCATGTTTATGACTCCACCTATTTTTTTCACTTCTTTTTCTCTCTGTGAATATATATATATATATATATATATATATATATATATATATATATATATATATATATATATATATATATATTTTGCCAGAATAAAATGATAAAAATAATAATAAAAATAAAAATAATAATAATAATAATAATAATAATAATAATAATAATAATAATAATAATAATAATAATAATAATAATAATTATATCATGAAATAAACAACAATGTAGTGCTGATGTGTTTTATAATCATATTAAGGTATACCTCTTTTGCAAAATCATCACACACTGAAGTGAAACCGCTTTGTATATATATATATATATATATATATATATATATATATATATATATATATGAATATAAATTTATTTTATATATATTTTATATGAATATATTTTATATGAATATAAATTATGGGATATATTGGACATAAACTAACGTGGATGGAGGTTCTATTTCTTGCTAAATAATTGTAAAAAAACAAATGTTATATAGTCTTATTAACTGCAGTAAGTTTTGTGAAGCAAAATGATACAAGTCAGTAGTATACAAGACCTTTGAAACTCATTAGCAATTTACAACCTGTCGTTCATTGGTCAAACAAACTTAATGTTGCGGAAAAATTACGTGCCCTCACTAAAAATGTTATTATAAAAACAAATTCATGTACTAAAAAAGCTTTTAATTTCAGTCTTTTTTTTTATAAGAAGAGTCAATGATTTTCAATCTGTGCAAGTTTGAGGAATTCATAAGTAATAATTCAGCTATCGTTTTATGGACATTTTGAGTTGGGTTGCTTTTATCTATAGTTTTTTACATGGGGGATATGTATTCAACACCGAGCAGTGCAAGAAAATGCACATCCGGCTATAAATAGTAACTTGTTTGGATGACTGGGACTATCTTCTATGTAAATAAAATATCAGTTCTACTAGCGAACATCATTAATATTGCACATGTTACTGAATATGTGACATATATTTGAAAACTATTGTTTATTTAATTACAATGCGTTTATATGATTAGGCCTAGTTCTATGCATAAATTACAGTCCCTCGTGACACAATTACAATGCGTTTATATCATTAGGCCTAGTTCTATGCATAAATTACAGTCCCTCGTGACACAATTGCAATAATCTTAATAGTCTTTGTTACTTTGTTTCACTTTCTTTCCAAAGAGTTTTAAGTTTGTTCAAATGCAAATAAAAAGACGTGTAACAAAGACTTTATCTAATTTTTTGTATACATGAAATATACAGCTGTATATAATAGTTATAAATAGTTCATGTACGTAACGTGATTATTCATCGAGTAAATTACAAACATCGTAAATTATATTGAATAGGCGATTCACACAAATATACGGATTGCTTGTAAACTCGTCTATTAAGAATGTGACTATAATTAATAGTTGCTTAAGTACTTTAAAGTTTATTCAATACAATATTATTTTTATGAGAATACCAACCTTGCAGAGAAATAAAATTATGTAAAATGAAGGCTGTTTTGAACCAGTGAAAATATTCCTTTTCTTTCTGTAATTTGTTAGGCACAGTGAACGTCAAGATCAATTGTTAGCCGACTTGCATCGTCGAAACATTTATCAAAGTAAAACAAAAAAATGAGCAAAACATCTGAATAAGATAGTCTTTATTAATTTCTTACCGAGACGAGTTTGTTTCGCAGGTCTCCTTGCGTTGTAAGGACATTTTCTAACTCCGAGAAGGAGATACCCATCAGAATCAACACTGGAAACCATTCATCTGCTAGCTTCGCCATCAACTGTTTGATTTGGTTATCATTCAAGAAGTCTGTAATAGTACAAAGCAAATGCATTTATAACAAATTATTGTTGGACCTAGTGTTATCGCTTCCACTTTTCCACCCTTTGAAACTTGAATGTAATGGATGACAACGTATACAAATGGCTAATTATACAATAGATAATAGGACCACCTGAAGTGAAAATATGCAGGCTAATTTCAAACAGTAATATCTAATGATTAATTTTAAGATTTTTGGGCATACTCTTCATGATATAATCTTTAAAGATTACGAAAAAATGGCTTATTAACACCCCATTTTACGTGGATCAGGCATGACGTATGAATAACATTTTACGTGGATTGGGTATGATATATCAATATCATTTTACGTGGATTAGATATTGCTTTGCACGTACATTCACAACTAACTACAAAGGTTTCATGAGAGTGCAGTTTAATCGCAACAAGATTGACAGGATAATAACTATTAACAACGTCACGTGTTTCAAGAACTCATTGTGATGTAAATTACATTGAGCAATTTAATTTAATCATTTCAAATGACAGTTTTGCATGATAAATAGATTAAGGATTATCGCAGCCGCGATGAGGAGAATCGCCAGAACACGGAAGTCTGCTATACTATTTAAGCAAACGACAACCACTGACTTACTCTCGAGGAATTGCACTCCATTATGATATAACGAGAAAAGCAGAGTAAAATAAACCTTACCAATATGTCCAGGATGGTATTTGATCTCGCAGCTTAATTTATAGGAAAAGTCTACTTCTCTTTCATACATTCATTTTGTTTATTTTCAGCCTGAATGTTATTAATATCTTGCTAAAAATTGGATTCCAACAAATTGCGGGGCATTTGGAATCTTACAAGATATATCAAGTGAAACATTTATTTGGTTCACCATAATCTTCTCATGCGCATTAAAAATGTCCTAACATAGAAGTTGGACAAAATCACACAAATTTTTAAGATTTCTAAAATACTTTATAACATATCTAAGTTATCAATGCAGTAGTGTGTAAATAGTAATTGTGAACCAAATAGATTTCATATTCATATATTTACTCAAACGTATTTTACCAATGCCATATCGATATTTACTGCCTTATTTACCATTTTAGACTGAATAAAATAAACCAAGTTTAATTTGCTTACCTATAGATATGCAAATTTTTCTTGTGTGATGTACAAATTAAATTATCCTTGATTTATTTTATTCTATCCTCATGTACTAATGTTTGGATCTACGTTAAATTGTCAACAAGATACGGTACCTGATGTTGATGAAAATATAGGAGTAATTTTTTCCGTCGGAGTGAATCCCTGAGGATTCGTATCATATACTGTCTTTTCTTTCGGATTCATGTCTAATCCTGGAATTGGAGGCACTGCTATCTTATCAAGTTCGAATTCTAAGCTTGTCAACAGCTTTTCTATGTCAGGCTTATCATACCCTCCATCCATGCCAGGTCTTGATGGTAGCTGAATAATATCCAGTTTCCCCTTGACAAAGGATTTTTCCTCTTTCATCTGAATAATGAGCCGCTGAAAATTATTCCTCTTTGGATGGAACTCCAAAATCACATCTTCACTTGCTCCTACAACCTTGATGGCGTCAATCAGTTTCACTTGATATTTTTCTTTAGGTAAAGCTACAATTTGATCTTTTAATTCCCCTCCCTGTTTCTTATAAGTTTCATTTTCCCAGTACTTCTGTCTGTCCGATGCTTTGTCCTCTTGACAGCATTCGATTGCAAGCTTCCAAGTGTTTGTCTTTTCTATACGTTTCAAGAACAAGAGAAAGACGACAGAATGTTCTCGTTGTCTGGATGTTCTGAAGAGCTGACTGACCTGTCGCTTCAAGTCGATGTCGTTTCCAGTCTTTTTGAGGGAAACAGCCTCGATGACAATATTCCTGGTAAATTAGAATAGAGACTCATAGTGTTTTGTTATGACTACTCTACAATAAAGAATATTTGAAAAAAAATTGCAAAGTGATATTATATCTAGAAAGATTTAATTGTTATCTGAAAAGGGAGATGATAGTTTGCTAAGATGAATTAAAGAGAGCTATCATCTAAAAATATTTCACAAACATCTGGAAAAAACAGTTTCACTGATTATGTTTCAGCAAGAACTGAGCCCTGGAGCTCAGATCGATATTACGGGCAGCACATAATGTTTAACAGACCAAAACTTCATGCACGTGCTCAGATTATTTAGAATTAAAAAATGAGTTTACAACATCAACAGAGTTACAATAATATATAAATTAACCAGTTATGTGTTTTGTCCACACATAAATTAGAAAATTGAGTATCGAAAAAGATAAAAGGAAACATACACCGAAGATGAAGCCACATTCAAAACGACACCGTCATCGATAACATTCTTTTCTACATTCAAAATAGACCAGCTATTTTCGTCTTTTTCCTCTTCGTTCCTGTCCATGCTGAGAATCACAACGCGTCCGTTCCCTTTGTAATTATTAGGAAGTGGAACTAATACGTTGAAGGACTTGTTTGGCTTTCCACCCTCGCTTATGATGGAGTAGAAGGAAGTGGCTGACACTATGTCTTTGAATTCTTTTGTCTTTGCTGATATGGTCTTCGTTGGCTCGGTAATCTATGGTTATTTTTGAATATATCATAATATTTTGCTTACAAATGAACCACACACACACACACACACACACACACACACACACACACACACGAAAGCGATATTTTCGAGTGAAACTATAGAACAAATAGGAAGCTTAAAGTGGCTGAAATACAAGGAAAATATTTTAATTTTTCATATCGTGCGTTAATTGTATGTGTGTGTGTTGTTGTTGTATTTTTACGAATTGCGTATATGTTTGCATACTGTTGACTAAAATAAAGCTATTATTATCATCAAATTATTTACATACCCAAATCAGATCCAAACTATTCCTACGGATGCCACCTGTAACTACATTGGAAATATTGCTGAAATAGTTATGCCACATGTCCTGGCTGTCCTTCTAAC
Source organism: Potamilus streckersoni (assembly GCA_016746295.1). Lineage (NCBI taxonomy): Eukaryota > Metazoa > Mollusca > Bivalvia > Unionida > Unionidae > Potamilus > Potamilus streckersoni. Next base: position 738,804 of record JAEAOA010001802.1, on the reverse strand, counting down.
CTGTAGCATTACATTTCAAAATATATTGTACGATTTTGCGTTGGCTTCTCTGTTCTGGATTTCTTTTTTTATGCAATACCATTGGCGCCTTTGAATAATGGCTTCCTGTTCCATCTAGCGGCTTGCATTTTGCAAATACAAATGTTGATAACTTTAGTCTTTCGCATACTTTTAAGAAAAAAGTGCATTCTTTTCGAAATTAAAACTGATGCTAGTTAAAATATAAATTATTATCTATCTTTGAACGCTTGTGAGCTGATATTTAACTTTCAAAGTTGGAATAAAATATTTCAGAATATATGCACTATATTTCTATCGACTGTGCTATAAAAGTAATAATGATGATAATGATGATGATGATGATGACGATACGTATTATTATTATTATTATTATTATTATTATTATTATTATTATTATTATTATTATTATTATTATTATTATTATTATTATTATTATTATTATTATTATTATTATTAATTGTTTGGCGAATCATTAGACATTGATAACGGGATACATGGATATATCTGTTTCAATATCTGGATGGGAGAAGACATGCTAGTTGCTCAGTTCAAGCCATTACCAATATTAGTGACCGTGCAACTATTTATAACCAGGACAAAGATTGAAAATTGGAGAACAACATCTTTTAGGTGTGCTGATAATGAAAATATTTTTTTTTTATAATTCAAGCATATTAAATTAACTACCAACGAGATCTAAATAATAACAATTTTGACACGGAAAATAATTCACAATTCTGACCAGATTTTTTTTCACAACGTAAGATTCTATTGCATTTTCCCATTTTGCACATTGATGTTCTTTACACGCATTGCCACGAACGTTACCTGTAATGACTCGTCCTTTTAAGCTTTATGTTGCAGGAAGAAAGCAACATAAATTACAGGACATTATTCAGTGTTGAGGATTAAGACCACGAACATGAGCTGTTTATTCTCTACGAACATGAACTGTTTATAACGAACCCTGATATATATTTATTTGAAAGATTATATTGCTTTCAGGGCAGTTATTCTTACTTGCAAGACTCTTCAGTATCTTAATGTTTTCAGATTAGTTAAACACGTTGAACCTTGTGTCAATTGAAACCAATGATTTATACATTTAATGAAATAATTTGCGTTAAAGTTTAAAACGTGGAGAAATGTATACTATTTTAAGAAGTTCTACATCATAAATAGATTGAATTGTCTTGATTGTAGGTGTGTGCTATATTGTTGAACTATTACAAATTTCACTGTATTTTTTGTATTCTACATGGTTTACACATTTGAAGGAACATATATCTGACGTTTGTTGACCTAACATAACCTTGTGGACGTTTTAATAATAATATAATTTTTATGTGTTAAAAGTCACCGGCCATAATTTTTCTTTTTACATCAGATTTGCATTACATGATTAAAACTAGTTCTACTCGCACGAAAGAAAAAAAATCAAGCGAAAAGAAGAAATAATAATTCAATTACTCGAAATAGAAGTAATCAACGCTGTTACATCCTCTTAGCTACGATTTCCCACCTATAAAGAAGGCCAACATAAAATGACGTATATATATATATATATATATATATATATATATATATATATATATATATATATATATATATATATATATATATATATATATATATATATATATATATATATACATACATATATCCCCAACAAGACGAAGAACATGTATATTGTTTTCGAAAAATAAAACACTATAAACTATATGCTATGGAACATTTAGATGAAACTACTGAAAACTAATTTACTGTATATCCTTATATCGATATGCGTGCACGACATACTAGATTGTGTCGCTTTCAAAACTGTTCTATTGTTTCAATTTATTTTGAAAATTCCCGTTAATACAGATAAAAAGGAATCATTCAAGGCTTCATTAAGTCGACCATTTTTATAAACAAAATCGGCACACTTAAAAGAATTCAAAGTACCCATACCTGGTGTGATGTGTGATGTGTCGAATTTTGAAACTCTTAGAAGTATTGATAAAATGAATTGTACCAAAGTTAACTTAATAAAAATATAAAGAGCTAGAGACAGTTTTATGATTATTCTCATTTCATCTCTGAACGTCAAAGGAAATTTGGTTTTGCATCACGAAATTGACAGAGTCATCTGTTATGGTACAAAGGTTTTGGCATAACACTCTTCCGAACTCGACCGGTAAATAGGGGAAGCACGTCAGTAATTGATTGCTCAAAGGAAAGTTAATTGCGGCATGATTAGCCTAAGAAGTACGTTCCCTCGTGACTGAAGTAAGGCGAGTTAGTCCTCTCAGAAAATAGACATACTATACGTTGGAAGCTCGTGGGAAACAAACAAAACGGCAAAGGAAACAGCTTCATCGGCAAATTTCCTCGGCAAATTTCTTCGGCCAATCCTCAGAAGAAAAAAAAATCATAAGTAGAATTTCACAGCCGAATTCCAGTTCCAGACACTATCGTTAAATAGTTTCAAGTTTCGACTGGCAAGGGTCCAAGTCAAAGACGAGCGGACAAAGGTTGGAAGTGCAGGAAGGAACGGAAAATTCGATGTCCGGATAAAGATAGGTGATGATGTCAATCAGCGTTGAGCTCAAAGTCACGACTCGTAGGCTATGATGAAACACTGTATTAATTCTGTCACTGACAATTAATAGTAAGTGAAATTTGTATTTGCTTTTATTGAGTACATGTTCGTACATTTTCTTTCTTTTTTAGTAAAGAAATTGATTTCTTTCCATTTAAAATTCTATTGTTAAATTAATTAAATTTTATATTTGTTCATTGAAAGGGGGCTCATTGTTTTATTTCTTCAATATACTTGCTCAGAGATCTGTATTATTCTTTCTATCCATCCACACTGGGTAAATTATACCGCGGGAGGTCATTCCCGAGCAACGAACCGTAGAGAAGAGGTTGGTTTAACGGTTTGAACCCATCCACTTGTCACACTTGGCTTCCTTATGTCGGACGACTTCATACGAAAAAATGGAGACACTTGTAAAATACCAAAGTTAGTTTCTAAAGTTGTTTTGCTTTGTAATAAAATAACCTTTGTAGCTAGTATCATGTAGGTAAGCTTAAGCAAGGAGTTTATTGCTCGCTGCCAGTTGTATTTATGCATCACCCGGGGGTTCAATTTGTTTCCCGTATGTAATCATAATTGATGTTTGCAGGGTAAAAAGCATAACCAACAATAAAATGCTTTAATAATTCTTTTGTAACCAATGCTAGCGAAAAGATTATCATTTGCACTCACAGTGAATGAATTTTAGAATAATGATTTTTATTTGCTAGCTACTGTCGTAAAGTTAACCTAGATACAATAAAATCTTGGTCAGTTTGTACCTTGTATCTTATCATGCGTGAATGGCGGTTGCCTTCAAACGATCGGGTGATATTTTCGTCACTTTTGCGATTTTGTTATCTGACATTAGCGATACACACTACAGAAGGATGCATACGCAAGCCAACATCCACTACATATACGGAGTTCGTAGATATATTATTTCCATAAATTTCGCATGATGAAAAAAGAAGGAATAAATGAGAGCAATGAAAGGTTAGTTTATTCCATTTATTTTCAAACAAGTGATTGTTTATCAATTTTATTGTATCCTGCGAAGGGGTGGGGCACAATTTCAACACAAAATTATTTCCTTTCTTATTTGTATGGAATAATGGAGCAAATATGATTGACGATATTTACTAGTAATGACAAGCTTTCAATTTACGCGCACACACACTAAGACAACTTAAAAAATACAAACAAAACAATAAAATTAACCGGTAGGAGCTTCATATTGCAGCAACTGACAAACTGCTGAACATTTCTCTCTCTCTCTCTCTCTCTCTCTCTCTCTCTCTCTCTCTCTCTCTCTCTCTCTCTCTCTCTCTCTCTCTCTCTCTCTCTCTCTCTCTCTCTCTCTCTCTCTCTCTCTAAGCCTAAACTTAAATATATGGGTTATTATAGCTCATGTAAACTACCATTAGAAAAATGTATACGTATTATGTGGAATATTAACTGTAAAGAATTATTGTTTTTAAAATCAATATTGATAATTTTTAATAACTTGACAAGAATACTTAAATTGAGAATGTCGTTGTTTAGATGCATATATACTTTTTAGAATAAAAATAAATGCATATAAATATTTTAATTAGAACGAGCCACACACACACACACACTCACACACACACACACACACACACATATATATATATATATATATATATATATATATATATATATATATATATATATATATATATATATATATATACGTTACGAAGTATGACTAATTATTTTTTTAATGAATATCAAGCTACCTTTGGCTTGTTTATATTTAGGATTTTTCCCCTTAAACCTATTCCTTAAACCTATCTTACATAGTATCTACTTGCTGTTCGAAGAAAAAGAACTAGTTCCAACTATTGTTAAGTTGGGCCGAATTGTCATTGGGCCAAAATGACCATAATTCGGCTTAAATGATACAACTTTCCAATCCCTCATCCATTCGATCCTACAGCTTCAATCCACTTATTTATCTGGTAAACAGGGTCTTTCGGAAAAAAGAAAGAACCTTTTGTCTCATCATCACTCTATAGGTTACATCCATATGCAACACAATGCACCATATCTGCTGTACAAAAGCACGATCGTAAGATATATCATGTATACATTTAAGTGGGAAAGTTAATCACTTGAATGGCTATGTTTAATATAAGGGATAAATGTACGTCATATCCGTGTTTGGCATGCGGAATCTACCGATTGTTTACGGAGATTGACGAATAATTTTTTCACTTGAAAAAGCGAATTTTTAAGTGTAATTAAACATTTTCAAAGTGTGCATACATAATAATTGCATATTGTTTATGATTATAATATTATCACACATTTGTACAATATAGGTGGCCAGCGACCTTTAATTTAGGGCCATAAAGAAAACAAGTTTTGAATTGAATATATTCCCCTGGATTAACCTGAATATATATATATATATATATATATATATATATATATATATATATATATATATATATATATATATATATATATATATATATTTATATATATATATATATATATATATATATATATATATATATATATATATATATATATATATATATATTATAATAATAATAATAATAATAATAATAATAATAATAATAATAATAATAATAATAATAATAATAATAATAATAATAATAATAATAATAATAATAATAAACACCAACACGTAGAATGTGTGACCGGTTTCGCTTTATTGCTTTATCAGAATTTCCATAATTTTCAAAATTTCTCCTTTCAACCTATTGTTATAGTTGATTCTAAGATGGAACGTCTGCTAAAGGAAACCTATTGGATTCACCGTCTTTTTACGGTATATCGAAAAGGTCTAAATTTCAAAAGTCTATATGACATTCATTGATCAAACGTTTTTTAATTAGGTCTCCTGTCTACAATTAGCTAAAATATTTTTTGTTATTCTAATTTACAGAATAACTTAACTAGTGAAAGTATGAACTAATATCATAAAAGTAAGTTTACTAATTCTTTAAAAATGAAAGGTCATTTTATAATTAATTCTTAATACATTATGATTAATTATTTATAAAATACTTATTTATTTTATGATTATAAGTATTATGCAGATCATAATGTTTTATTATATAATCTGACTTCTGATTAAATACTGAACATTTGTCAATAATATATCAAGCTATAATATATTATTTTGTTCATATGTGCATTATACATAATAATATATCAATAAAACTGTTTATCAGAGAGAGAGAGAGAGAGAGAGAGAGAGAGAGAGAGAGAGAGAGAGAGAGAGAGAGAGAGAGAGAGAGAGAGAGAGAGAGAGAGAGAGAGAGAGAGAGAGATATCGTTGAATCACTGACACAAGACCAAAGAGAATTATAATCATGCATAAGGCCATATTAATGTTTGGTTGAATACAGTTACTTTTAAGAAAATGTAGCGTAAATTTAAAATGTTTTAATAGCAACATTTTTTACTATATACAGAGATGCAGAAAAAAACTCATAAATACGCCTTCATATTTGTAAAGTGAAGTAAACAAAATAATTTCTATTCCTCCAAGGTATCATCTTTTTTCAATTGTAAATAACGTTTTTGTCCTAATATTGTTTTCATTGACAAAAGTAGATCTGGAAGTATCAAATTGTATTATCTTAGGTGCTGATATAAGTTATAAAGAGAATTTGTGGATACTCCAATTTATTATTTCTAAACAATATATATACTTCAAACGGACAATGGATGTGTACGAATACAAACAAGAATCATATACCGTTTTACCTAAACAACAGCGAATTTCAGTGTGATTACTTACTTCCATCGTCACTTTTGTCGGCTCGTCGAAAGCATTCTCTGGTATTATTATCTTTACACGCCCATCTACCATAGAGTGGACCGTAGTTGCCTCCGTGCCAACTTCAAAATTTTCCCTTTTTGGTCTGCAAACAGCCACAAATGCGCTGAACTTCTTGAGATCAGCCTTGAACTTACATGTCCATTTCTCAAATAAAAAAATAAAAAATATATCATTACCATCGACTATTAAGATGTCTGATATTGCTGAACTATAGTATATTCTGGAATTTATGCAGTAAGTAACTAAGTTAATCTTAGCAATATGTAAATTCACAAGTCATAAGAAGCAGTTGCGAGTTATATTTAATTTACGGATTCATTTACATTCGATTTAATTAAGATTTAAATCGTATTTACACTCTTCCTGCATACTCTTCTTGCATATTTACCTTCTTTTTCTCTTTGACACCTATAGCAACAAACTCGTTGCCCTTATTGGTTCTGATAACTACTTCCTCCTTCGGCTCTGGTCCACTGAAAAGAGTCACGGTCACAATCGACGGGATTCTGCCAGCATTTCGACCGATACGATATACGAAGACATCGCTCAGAACCTCCTCTGTCTTCTGAAAACCAAAGTTAATGCCGCTGTTCTCAATCAGTTTACGTCTGCACATCATAGTGAAGAAGTCACCTTTTCCATTGTTACTGTACTCAACCACGAGTCCAAGCTTCTTAAATTTTGTCTTCGATCCTTCGTGGATTTCATTTCTTTCTGCAAGTATTGTCCTAAAAGTAGAATGAACTGCAACAGTGTACGAATCAAAGAGAAGAACCTTAAATTAATTATAATTAAGCTTAATTAAACAGCATTATGAGTGGCATATATTAACATTTTCAATATTAAAGCTTTGTAACAATAATTGTAATGTGAAACGTGTTTCAATTATGTAGACGTATCTAAAGCTGAATAAATGTCTGAGAAGATTGTGCAATATTGGTAATCTATGAATAATTGAAGACTTTTTATCCTGAACTAAATGAACTGCAAAATACACAGAAAACTATTATTGTATCTTACGGGACATCGTCTTTTTCAGCTGATGTAGACCAAAGATTGCTCAATGCCAAACGCATTTTTTCACTTTTGCATAAATCATATGGTGTTTTTCCTTCCTGAAAAATGACAACATAAGTTATTTTAATTGAAAAGAAATACATACACCTATAAGTTATAGTTTTCTTTTTATCTTCTCTTCATGACTAATTTAGTGTTAGATCTTTTGTTTAAAATTAGTTTTCCCTTAATTTTCATTTATAAGTCTTTTACTATAACATGTTGATATATTTATTTTAAAATACTAGCAACATTCTCTATTTCTAGCAATATGCATGTATTACTGTCTAAAATTTCTCTTATATTTCATTCTCTTTTTATTTATACCCATACATGCATAGATACGAAAATTAATCGAAAAATGTTTAAGTGTCCCATAATGACTTTACATGCGCTTTCTCTTAATTGTTTACATTGAAAATATGCCATATGCTCTCGTGTTTCAGTAATTTCGCATGTGATTATCCTTAGCGATGCTACAATATACTGGCTAAATACGAACCCGCAAACAACACTATCCATTCAAAAGAAAGCATATATGCATCAGACTCACCATATCCTTGACCGTCAGATTGGCACCGGCGAGGATCAAGTACTCAGCTGCCTTAATCTGGTTTCTGTCGACAGCATGATGAAGAGCTGTCTTCCCGTTGTGCTGAAAGCATAAGCAGATTGTCACCATTAAAAAGAAAATAAATAGCTCCTGAATCCTTTTGTACCCCAGTGTGTTTCTTGAGATATTATTGACAATGTTTGAAAGAGAAATTGTACCTGAGACTCAAAGTTACATCTGCCTTATTATCAGTAGATTTGATCATTCGTGATACATTTATAAAATAAGATCTTAACACTAGTTATATCTCATGATGCAAAACCTAAGACTACTTTTAGTATTTGTTCTCTTAATATGTGCTAGATTTCTCTCTTATGTCAGACATTAACTAAATTGAGGGATGTAACTTTAGAACTGTCATGTTATGAACTGTACAAACACTGCGAAGCGTAAGTTTTATTTTAGAGAATGATACCGAATCACAAAAACACAAAATCCACCTCTACTTCTCTCTCTTTATTATTATTATTATTATTATTATTATTATTATTATTATTATTATTATTATTATTATTATTATTATTATTATTATTATTATTATTATTATTTTTATTATTATTATTATTATTATTATTATTATTATTAGTAGTAGTAGTAGTAGTAGTAGTAGTAGCAGTAGTAGTAGTAAATTACATTGAGAGTATTGCCTTGTCTGAAATGTAATTTTAAGCAAATTTTCCGATACACAAAACTTATAAATGTTTTAGAAATACATATCCAACCCCAACCCTGAATAAAATCACATTTCTTCATGTTCTGTTCAAAATAAAGTCAGCAACAAAATGAGTGTATGAGAAATTTACTCTTGATGTTATTTCAAGCAGTCAGCTTCAATTTACTGCTTTGGGAAAAGGTTGATTCAAATGAAAAGTATAGAATTCTAAAAAGTAAATATGGGATGATTTCAGCACTTTATCAATCGCAAATGATGTCAGTGTGCTATCTTCTCCCTCCTTTTCTCCAATGATTTTTAATTACTAGGATTTCGTTTCAAAGAATGCGTCATTTTGAAGCGCGTTGAAATACAAGTTCCTGTAAAGGCAGATGAAACTAGAGCGTGTGTCCAATCTCACTGTAGCATTTTGTGGTAATAAAATATATCTTCACTACGAACTTGTAATCTTTGTTCAAAAAAAGAAAAAAGAAACAAAAATGAATAAATAATTTACCATGGCCAATTTATTGGAATGATTTTGAATAATATTCATACGTACCCTTTTATTTTATATGGTGAAACGGTAGCTTAGAAGAACATGAGTTTTCATGAAAATCTTGTTCTAATTTAGTTTAATAAATCGCACACCACTCTCCCAGTATTATTATTATTATTATTATTATTATTATTATTATTATTATTATTATTATTATTATTATTATTATTATTATTATTATTATTATTATTATTATTATTATTATCATCATCAGCATTATTATTATTATTATTATTATTATTATTATTATTATTATTATTATTATTATTATTATTATTATTATTATTATTATTCCTTAAAAAAAAGAAAAAGATTGCACCTACTTTATCGGGAGTGTCTATCTTGGCGCCATCCTCTACTAACAATCGCAATATATCCACGTGACCTTCATCGGCGGCGTAGTGAATAGCTGCTTGTCCGATCTAGAAAACAATATATAATTAATGAAGTTCTTCACGCTGAAAGTCCAGAAATACCACACATGACCCTTGCACTTGCACTTATGACCTGAACAGCTTTACATTAGCTTAAATACATATATGTGCGTAAAGCTGATTTCGTTGATTTGTTTCAATCATCTTTGAACGTTGTAATTGGTCAAGGTATTTATTCTAGTCTAAATTACCAACCTACGAGCAGCAAGTGCATCTTGACTAAATAAAGCTTAAAATTGAGTATGGCACAAACACGAGAGAGATTTTATTAAAACAGACCACGTTCTTCAGTGCCATCTAGTTCTGATACAGATACTGCGTATGACTATACTCCTTTTGCGCATCTTTTAATAATAATAATAATAATAATAATAATAATAATAATAATAATAATAATAATAATAATAATAATAACTAGTTTAATCAACGGCTTTAACGATCAGAGTTAAGATACAAACCAAAAGATCGTTTAAAAAGTTTTGGACCAGCAGATGTATAAAAGTTGCATACTTTTTTCTTGTTGAGAATTTAAATCTATGAAAGCATGAGTCCTTACTTGGATGCTTGATACAGTAGTATCATGCCTTCTCAGGAGGAATGGGGAAAATGCAGCAACATCTTGTAATTGAGAAAATACATTGCAAACTACCTTATCGGTGCAATCCAGATCCAAATCTGCGTGTTCCTCCAGAATTTTCTTCGTGGACTTAGAATCGCACATCCTAGCGGCTGTTATAAGCTGAAAGGAAGAACTGACCATTTTCAGGTAAACATAAATGGCTATTTACAAGACACAGGACAAGATGGTTTTCTAAACGTATTCATGATGACGTCGGTCTTTATGGCGATAGCTGTACTGATACAAGGATCTCACTGACAAAAGATAGGATTTGAGTTATTCAATAAAACTTGAATTTTGACCAGTCAGGTATCTTTTGTCTAGAGGTGTATCTTTCAAACACAATGGCAAGATATAGACCTTCTGGAACCAAACATTTATCTTCTCCTTACCAAAGCTACTGCCTGACACTTTTCCATTACTCATAGTACTTAGAAAATACAAATGATTTCGATAACCTCCTTCGACAAGTCTCTCTCTCTCTCTCTCTCTCTCTCTCTCTCTCTCTCTCTCTCTCTCTCTCTCTCTCTCTCTCTCTCTCTCTCTCTCTCGCACACACACACACATGTGCATGCACGAACGCTTACCATGTTTTAATTGAAATTCAATCTTCAACTAAATTATTTTGTCCAGCTACTTTTAACAGCAGTGCCGTATGGTGGAGACTTACAGAGACCGATTTTGACATTCGTTTTTTACATCACACAAGGGGACCTTCGTTTTGTTTTGCGCATGTTATTGTAAAGCCAGAAGGAAAAGAGAATCAGTAGAAGGGGTGCGGTTGCAAGAAGAAGTGTGGAATAGACTGTGATAGAGCTAATATGACAATACGGTGTACTCACCTTTAAATTGGAGCCACTCAATTTGCCCTTCTTTTTATCCGTTTCTTCAAGTTCCAAGTGAGACCACACCTCATAACTAGTTTTCCCTCTGTACAACGTCTGTAGCTGTAGAGAAAGAAACCTAATCTTAAATGTACATACGTTATATTTAAACATTTATTCTAAAAACATACCGGTTAAGAGACTCGAACTAAATATCGTGTTTTTATTAGAGATTACATATCCACGAAGAACATGGAATGATATGATCAATTTAAATACCTCGGAATAGACTATATTATGCCATATTTTAATTAAATGCCTTTTATCTGTCAGGAGTTGGTGAAGGTTCATTTCTGCCAAGAAAGGAACAACATAAACGATCCCAGTAACAATATTCCGATATCTCCGTATCCGTACATCAATATCGTACATCCGGCAATATTATTCCTTTCATTCACGGACATACTCGTCCAGTTATATAGAATCTTTATTTCTACGGACATTATTGGTTAAACAACGTATATTCATATTAACACCTATCTTTTTGGGCTACTTCCTCAAATGATTCCCATTTCCAGGGTTTGTGACCGTAATGGAGAAAATAAAGGTTAATTCATCGGACTGGATTCATGCTATGGTCGTCGAGAGTGATGAGAAGGTACGTTACTATTTTTTTTAATGGATATGTGTAGCTTTTAAGTCTTAGTGTGATTCTGAAGGGATAAAAGACGCGTCAGAAAACGCGAATCGAGCAGAAGATTGTGGTCGAGTTGCATTCCTTATTATTTTATAATACCGTTAAGGTGATGTCATGTAGTCAAAAATTTCGTCGTGCTTTATTGATAAAACTGCAGACTCCTGTGGCATAACCAGAACAGGAATATTTAAATATTTGCTTACTTTGTATGAGTTGTAAGGTAAATAAATGCGCCAGATCAATGTGATATTGTTTAGTATAACGGGATTAGGAATATGTACTGATGAAATTTATTGATGCATAAGAAGTAATTGATAGCGTGCTGCATTACGATATTTGTTTTACCATACAAAAACGTATGGGTATCTCAGTGTGAACGAATGCTTGACAAAAGAAATGTAATAGCCGTTATCTGATGATAGGCTGTGTGTAGAGTGAGATGAGAGGGCTATGGAAAAAGATTGTACAGTCCTTGTGTTTTCACATGAAACTGTTTAGGGGACAGAAAAGGTCTGGTTCCATTGAGTCCAAAGTCTTTAAGAGATGGAGACAGAACTGAGACTGTAGCTGAGACATTCGAAGTCGAGAAAAGTGTAGTTGTGGGGGAGAAAGTGGAGAAAGAGGAGAAGTAATCTAGAGAAAGTCGAGGAGGAGGAGGAGCAGAAAAAGTTTGGAGAAAGGTCGGGGAAGAAGAGGAAAAGGAATTTGGAGAGAGAGAGAGAGAGAGAGAGAGAGAGAGAGAGAGAGAGAGAGAGAGAGAGAGAGAGAGAGAGAGAGAGAGAGAGAGAGAGAGAGAGAGAGAGAGAGAGAGAGAGAGAGAGTATACATCACATGTTTAGAAACACAAGGACAACAGATGAGTAAAAATACAAGGACAGGTGAAAATCAATCTCACACTGCTAATCAAGTGATGCAATAGGCTAAATAAAGGGTCGAGCGGAAGGAGTGTAATTGGAAATTTGAGCCATTTGATTAATGAATTGTTATTAATTTGTTTTTAATTGAATTCCAACCTTTTTTGTATATTTAACCTTCTAACCTTCGGCATTGCTTACAGCGGGCTCGAGGCATTATATCCATCTTTCACTAAATTAAACTTCCAACAAAATAATGCCTGTGTGAGACCTCTATAAAAGTTTAAATAAAATATTGGGAGCACCCCAACCCAATCATATAGTTCGTCACAGATAGAATTTATGAATTGCTTCCTTCAAGAAGAGAAAAGTGGTATGTATGTATGTATGTATGTATGTATGTATGTATGTATGTATGTATGTATGTATGTATGTATGTATGTATGTATGTATGTATGTATGTATGTATGTATGTATGTATGTATGTATGTATGTATGTATGTATGTATGTATGTATGTATGTATGTATGTATGTATGTGAATTCGTTAAGTTACGCAAACAGTATTTCGTCTCGAATTTAAAATGCAAAATACATTCTTGCCATGTACGTCACTTACGTGTACATTAAAAGAAGATGAAACAAAGCTACCCTCATCCTGACTTTATTTTATTTGATCTAAAGATCTTTTGCATTTTTGTAGATTTTTTAAATCATTGTTTCAAGCGACTTCAAACAATGATCATATGAAATGCACACCCTGGATACTTATAAACAAAATGTCCAGCCGTATCCATATAAGATCCATTTTTATCACATAGACGGTATGGTTTTCCTATAGTATGTGCAGTTTCATATCTTTTTTTATATTACCACACGTTAAAATATCACTTTATGTGATTCTGATTGGTCCAAATAAGCCCATGAAATTTTTGTGCAGTATCCTCTTTATTAATTGGCTGGGATCGTGGGAAAACGTTTTTAACCCCGTCTTCTGGAATGATTTATCTTCAATGAACACTTTTGGCGGCCATTTTTTAACTTGACTTGCGGAAGGAAATTGAGGAAAAATTACCTCGGCTGTCTGAATATGGACGTTACTCCCACAAGTGTCTGTTATGTCATGTATAACAATATCATCATAAGAAAAATGGAGTAAACATACAAGACAAGAACAACAATAAAAAGTAAAACGAACGGTATTGCTTGTTTGATAGCGGGGGGTTGGGGGAGGGGGCGGTATATCTGTGACAGTTATAAAATCCACCGTACATACCAGCGTGGTTTAAAGTTCACTTACAAAAGTAAAGAAACGCACCTTTGTTCACAAAAGAATATGGATATAAATGGGTCTTCTAACTGATAAAACTTTATCCAACCACAGAATCTTTACGCATTATATATTGTATGCATATCCGACTTAAAAATAAATTTATTTACCTCTTCTGCGCAGTTTATTGTTCCAAATCAAATACTGCAAATATCTGGTCACAAATGCATTGCAGTAAATGTGGGAATTTTTGCATCCGGTAATCCTATTTCACATGAAAATCGCATCAATGTAATGTTTAGTTCTGAAAGTGACATTTTAGAGTAAACATGTACTTTACGCCTACTGAGTTTCGTAGAAAAAAATGTGGCACCACATCGCATTAAAAAAATGATTTTGTCGTTATACAATGTTCTGTTTATTATGATGGAAGCTTTTTCTTTGATTTATTGTTTGAAAAAGAAAGTACAATCTACTTTCACTAGCTCAACTTTGTTTGGGACGATATTTTATGCACAACAAATCAAAGGTGCACCGTCTGTCAGAATGAACGAAATTATTGGTTCTTCTTTCTATCTAAATTTCAACTGAAATAAAAACTCTGTAATAAAAATAATCTCAAATGGGTACTGATTTAATATTAAATTTATGAAACTCATTGAATAACGTTGAATAACGTCAGCTTTTGCTCGCCAAAGCTCGCAATTGCTGGACATTATTCAACTAATTTCAGAAATTCAATATTAAATCATTACCCCTTTTTGAGTTCCTCTATATCTAAAATGATCTAAACTGATTACTCTTTTAAATAATGATGTACATGTCACGATGTACTGATACAATTATAAATATGTTATGACTCAATGACCATAAATTCAATAAAGTTACAATATGTACTGTGATAGTATTGCACTGCAATTTGGTGACGTGCGTGAACATATCAGGTGTCGTTCATCTGCCTTTGTTTCGGACCATTTAAATGCAGACAGAGGTTCTTAAATGACTCCTCCTATGTAACCCAAACGTATTCAGTACAATAGATATGAGCTATTTTCTTGATTTACATTGTAAATGTTAAAACAGCGTTATATACTGCTCGACAAATATTTTTGATAACTTTGATATTTTGTGTGGAGTATATTCTTTCAATCATAAATCTAATCCCAATGACAGGTGGAAGTTTTGCATTTAATTACGATGATGTATGCGGCTTTGCAATTTTTGTTGGTCTCTTTTATGTCGCTGCGATTGATCGCAAGTGAATCGCAAATCTAATACTGTGTATCGCAGATAACAAGCCATTCATTAAATGTATGATTCTGTCGTCCGTAGATATTTGGCTTTGTAAGCCAAGAAGTTGGTAGGAATATTCAGCAAAACATTACCTATGCAGTAAACTCATGATTTGTTATTTTGTGTTGGTTGTTATGAGCAATATAAAGCATAAATGAAAAGCCTTTTGTTTGCAAATGTTCAATATATAAATAATAAATATACAAAATTATGTACTATATGTACAAGGTGCGGTTGCAAACTATACTCGCGTTCCATTATTTCAAGTTATCTCACTGAAATCGAAAGTATCGTGATTGCAGAACAAACAAATTGTACTTTTGCAGAAAAATATAGTCATTCCCACGACATAATTACACGTAAAGAATTAAGTGAAAGGTGATTACAAGTAATTGTAACATATAGAGAGCCTAGTACAAAATATGCTAAAACATGTTAAAAGTTTAACATGGCTGTGAATTTTTAATACTTGATTTATGATGATGGTTTCAGAATCATATATTAAACCAGGTATGTACATGAATCGAATACTATGGCAAGTGTCTCAAAGCTATGCATATTTTCTGGTGTTTAATATTCTCCAGCGAAAGGAGATAGTAAATTATGCTCAATAGAAATTGTAATTTTTATTCTAATATTTTGATTAAGCAGAATTGATATGTGCTTGCAAAATATTTTCTTAACCTAGAAATGACTTCAGCTTAGGAATAAATGCGTGATTTTATTTAAGGTAACCTCTATTCTTGCACAAGGAATGATATTTTCCACCTGAGCTTAGATATATATGATAATGTTGTCACGTACATTAGGTCACTGAGGTGCATGGTAAAGCCTCATGACGTAATGAGGTTTTATTTGACTACCATGTAATCAATGACGTCTGCAGACAATCTCCAAGTTTTCACAGAAACTATTTTGATGCTACTACTATTCAAATCAGACATTTAAATGAAATATTCAAGAAGAATTGTTCGCATGATTTAATGGGTTTAAATGCAGTGCAAATGTTTATTTTATTGAGACACAATATTATTATTATTATTATTGTTATTATTATTATTATTAAATTTTATTATTATTATTATCATTATTATTATTATTATTATTATTATTATTATTATTATTATTAGTAGTAGTAGTAGTAGTAGTATCATCATCATCATCATCATCATCATCATCATCATCATCATCATCATCATCATCATCATCATCATCATCATCATCACTGCAGAGTAATCCAGTGGTCATGTGCCTCACTTTGTTCATTCTTTTAAAATGAAAAATTGATAAATCAATAGAAGGAGTAACGTTTCCAACAGTCTATATAATTTTATTTAAAGTCGGTCTCGCCTTACAACAAAGCCTAAATGAAAGTCGCAAGGGATAGGAATATCATCTTTATTGGTCAATAGTTGTGAAGAAGGGTATCCTACACCTGCTGTTTTAAGTGAGGAATCAATAATACACGTGGATGACGATGATAGATACTCACAGGATCCGGATTAAGCGGGCTAGTGGGGCCAGTACGGGGAAAGTTTTCTGAACTGGCAGCACTACCCGTGTCTGATTCATGTTGATTGTTGTCTGCCCCGCTTTCAGCACCAGATTCAATATTGCTGCTGCCATCTTCTTCTGAATCTACATGGACGTCTGCAGTAATCTGAATAACTTGACCACTATTAGACAAATCGAACTTAACTTCTCTTGGGGCAGGTTGTATTTGCTGAACTCCCCATCCTAGGAAAGACAAAATGATTCGTCAACTTATTATTATGCAACATAACACTATTGGTATCTGTCAAAATAAAGCGTATGTACCCGATAAATATTGTAATACTCATATTCAGTGCGGTTTGACGTACTGCATGGAAATATGTTATGCAGTCTCTTCTTTACATTTTTAATCCGTTAATACACAGAATCTAAAATAAAAAGTAATGATGAATGTGGCAAATTGGCAAATTTATCTCATGGTATATATATATATATATATATATATATATATATATATATATATATATATATATATATATATATATATATATATATATATATGTATATATATATATATATATATATGTATATATATATATATATATATATATATATATATATATATATATATATATATATATATATATATATATATATATATATATATATATATAAGAAGTTTCCGTTTATTCTAATGTTTGCTACAATAACACGCATTTTATTTTCTGTTTTGGGATCATTATCTTACTAGTGGTTAATAAGAAATTGATCGAAAACTTTTGCTATTATCAGAAAGTTGTGTTTTTTTAATTTATAAACACCAGTCATGCATGGATTTATCGCATCAACATATTAGAAAAATGTATTTTTCATTCATATACATTTGTCTATTTTTAGGTTCTTCAAAATCAAATTAAAGTGGAATGGAAACATTGCTGTTTTAGATTTAAAAGAAGATAAGCTATACGTTGCGACCAGTACAATTGGTGGAGGAAGAGCCCAGGAATATCCCGGTAAGAACCACCGACCCACTAAAAGATATTTGCAGCCTTCTAACATACCCATATTGACCGAGCACGAGACTTGAACCAAAGCTGACAAAGAAGAGATGGCAGTTATCGGTAAGGGCGAGCCCTTTAGACCGCTCTGTCATCCGGGACCCATGAATGGAATCGAGTATTTCAATATTTAATGCTGACATAAACTGTAATTATGTCTTCCTATAAGCACGCTATCTAGACTCAAACGGACTGAGACAACTCTTCGCGACATATTTTGACACCAACAACGAGAAGTAATACAAATATATCTAAGTGTACATTTACATAAATCATAAATTGGGGTGGGGTGGGTAGGTACAGTAAACAAATATGGTCCTGAGGTATTGTTTTGTGTATGTGGTTGAATGTGGGACTGGTGTGTGTGTGTGTGTGTGTGTGTGTGTGTGTGTGTGTGTGTGTGTGTGTGTAAAAACATATATGGTCTTGAGGTATTGTGGAAAACTATATCCCTTGTTTTAAACAATAGAGGACAGAGTTACATTATGTTAATTGTGTAGCTTGTCTTGAGATCTTAATTGGCCGATCCTTACCAGGCGGCTTTACAAGGTTGATTAACAAAGACTTGGCTAGAGTATCTATTTCTGGAGGCAAGGCCCAGTCTGATGACTGTATTATTAAGGGATCAGAATATGATGTAGTAAAGCTTGTGTAAGACGCACGTGTTATTAACCCATTCGTGGAACCCTTTTACAGTATATCAATATTTTAATCGAGTCCTCAAAGAAATCCATGTGGCGAAAACGACGCCACTTAAAACCTGCGGCCTGCTCCTGAATACCTAAATGAATCTATACATATATTATTTTATCTTTCATGTGTTGTACCTCACGATCTTTTCGCTTTAATTCCATATGGTTAACGAGGGTAATAAAGAGACTGGAAATGATGACAAATCAGTCTATTTCAGTTTAGTCAAAACTATCAAATAGTGACTGTCAGCTTTGTGTCTTTCCGTAAATATGTCACTTATATTCGTTTTGCTTAGTAAATATAGAGGATACCTAGAAGACTGGGGGATCGAGTGCGTCTATTTACTAAAATTAAATCAAATTTGCTATATTATCAAATAGTGTCGTACTTATACTTGTCGTTTGCATTTGCGATATACAGTTAAAAAAGAATCAGTTGATGTATTTTAATATATTTAACTGTACGATCATTAAATAGACATTGAATCCCCTGTATTGAATAGGGAAACTTAAAAACAGATTATAATGTTAATCCCTAAAGCATGAAGAATATAGATCTGAAACAGTTTGGACACGTGGTTCCTCTTTAGCAAGCATTGAATCTTCTTGCTGTTAATAATGAACTGGGGAAAAGAGAGATAACGTCAAATCTTAGCCACGTACCGCGATAAAATATTGCCGCGTTGTTTAAAGACCATGTGTAATCAACTGTTGTCTCAGGTCAGGTATATTTAACTATTGTTTCAGGCTTGGTGTGTGTTTGTGTCATCATAAAAAAAGTCTTGGTAAAAAGAGACACAAATAAAGATGATTGGCATTCAATTCAGCAACACATCATTCTCTTGATTTCATGGCTATTGTTTTTTGCATAAGCCATTGGAAAACAACTACCACTTTATTTACTCCAAAAGGAGATGAGTCTTTGTGCAGCCTTTAAAAGATAAAGAGTGTTGCAAAATCTTTTCGTGAATACCCCATATTGATATGACATCCACAAACAAGATTTCAAGAAGACAACTGTGATGACTATATTGAAGATCAGATCGACACTACTTTGATTTACTAGATGTCATTATAAGTCAATAATGGATACCACATCCATTCAATATCAGTACCGAATACATCGTTCTTTAGATAAGAGCCATACTTGATGTAAAATTGACAGCAACGTCGTTTAAGATAAAACTAGATATTTAAAAAGTCTTTTTTAGCTTAATCCCCATTCAGGAAGAGTAGCAAGAACAAGATGTTCAAGATGGCCGTTGTGATGGCAATACTGGATGTCTGAGCAGCACCATTTTTAATTAAGCCCAACTAGATCATAGGGTGAATCTGTATTTTTATATCACTACTTCAGTTTTCGTCTATTTTTTAGACAAGTTAATTTGTATGGCTCAGAAACGAATCTTCCTTTCCTCATTGGTTGTGACTTCTTTCTCTACAATGCAAATATTTATTATTAGGCACACTTCACTCTTGTGCGTTTATGTTTCTGTGTAGGTATTTTATTCTCATTGAAAGAGAGAGAGAGAGAGAGAGAGAGAGAGAGAGAGAGAGAGAGAGAGAGAGAGAGAGAGAGAGAGAGAGAGAGAGAGAGAGAGAGAGAGAGAGAGTACCTGTTGCGTCGGCCTTCTTGAGACTTGGTCTTGACATCTTACTCAGTTTACTCCATGAAACTCACAATGTTTGCAAGCAAACTTAAATGAAGTATTCAAATACTGGTAAATTTTGTCATCCGCGATTAAAAAATATACTATTTCAGTTCTGATTTGAACTGTACAAGTCCAATACCTGTAATAAATATACAGTGGTCACAACATGAATCAAGTCCGTTTACAAAGACACGAGATCTAATTTGTGTTCCACTTAGGTTACCACCTAATGTACCAGGAATACAAAAGAATACTTAATCAATAATCGATAAGCATGGGTGCAACAAGATAGACTAATTCTATTTATTATAGTCCATTTATACAGAACGGTTTTGTACACAATATCTATAAAGCGATTCAAATACCACAAAGTAAGACATAAATGGTAAATTGTTGTAAAACTTGATCACTGTACATGCTAGTTCATGTCAGATTTATTTATATTCTTCACAACGCATTATATCGGACCAACGAATTCAAAGGAAGTACTGTGCTATATAATTTAACCTTAATTGCTTTACTAAATGTAAATACATTCTCGGGTTAATTTTCTGCAAATAAAGCAAAGTATGACATTTAAAATAGCTGGTTTACTGTAATATTGCTACCTTAAATATACGAATATTTGCATTCGTAATTAACTACATCGAACTGCATATTCAAACTCACATTCAAGGTCATTTCCAGTGTATAGAGGGTGCTATCTTTCCTCTGCAGGGGTGTTTGTGTAACTTATTCTCCATTAGTAAATGTTAAAATGGCGTTGTAAACTTTTACAGTACAATGATTTGTAGGTTGTTAGGCACACAAAGTGAAAGGTCAGAACATTCGGGTACGTTTTGATAATCTCTACTCTAAAACTATTTATACCTATTCCAAGTCTGAAGTTACGTTTATAAAATCGTTTGTTATTGATGGTTTTAATTGTTCTTTATTAGTGAAAGGTTGTGTCTAACAGTTGTATTCATATCCACACTGATCAAATAAAAATTTATAGATTTTATTACGCCATACTTTGTACGTCTTTGCCTTCTTTCAATATTCACCAACATTTAACAGTATTTTTTTTTCACATTGCCAGTAAGCGGTTTTTATTTATATTTCACCATAAAGAATATATAAAACTGAGATCGTCTTACCGTTAAGAAAGTCTATGTGATGTCCTGATGATATGAATTTTCTCAAAACCCCAAATCTTTGATCAATATGATATAGCCTGTACAACAGAAGTCAAAATAGTTTAAATTGGTAATATTGGCAGGTCCAAATTCTTAAAGCGCTATTTCATCCCTAATGCGGTTTTTTTTTTCATTTTATACAAAACCACAGCATAAACAACTTATTAGGTACATGAAAAATATGTTATATTATGTGCAATAATAATAATAATAATAATAATAATAATAATAATAATAATAATAATAATAATAATAATAATAATAATAATAATAATAACCTTTAGCGGGTGGCCTAATGGTCTAAAGCACTGTCTGTTAAGGATCACTGCCATTTAACCTCTGCGTGCGTTCGAGTCTAGGATTCGGCGAATGTGGATCTGTGAGAAAGCTTGCCAGTACCTTCTCGTGGGTCGGTGTTTTTTTCCCCGCAGATTTCCCGGTTTCTTCCTCTACCATTAATACCGGCCGCCATGTATTATAGCCTATCGTGTGCTGAAAAATTGCTTTAAACCCCAACAACAACAATTAATAACTTTATAGCATTCATTATATTGAAAAACCTTCTGCAGTTATTCTTCAGTGACAAATAACATTACAATAACGATAAGAAAAATTCAATAGGCAGCCGCAAGATGCTTTTTTGACAATATCAAACTGATTGTTGTAATTCTTCTGAACAAGAATATCCCGACTCTCTCTCTCTCTCTCTCTCTCTCTCTCTCTCTCTCTCTCTCTCTCTCTCTCTCTCTCTCTCTCTCTCTCTCTCTCAATCGATCGAACATTTAGCTTCTTTGTAGCAGTTGAATGGGCCTGATTGAGTGTGGATTGTAAACGCCTAATAGCGGACGGCCTTACTTGTACCTTGGTCAATATGCATTTTGAAAGTCAATTCAATGCCTCGCTCTAGTTATCGCTCAGTAATAGAAGGCATACCTTCTATGGTGTAAGCGGAACATATCCAGGACAGCAGACGAATTGTACCGTGAATTATAGAGTATAAATTACAGGAAAGCATACGAATTTTACCGTGCTTTATAGGGTATAATTTACAGGAAAGCAGACGAATTGTACCGTGCTTTATAGAGTAAAATTTACAGGAAAGCAGACGAATTGTACCGTGCTTTAAAGAGTATAATTTACAGGAAAGCAGACGAATTGTACCGTGCTTTATAGAATATATTTTATAGAATATCTTAAGGAATAGGTCTGAGAAAAGAAATTGTATCGTTTTACTTAATACATTGAATATAGGAACCTATTAGGAAATCCGGTGCTAGTTGAGTGTTATTTAATCTGATAAAGATTTTAATCGATATTACAAACAATCGCGCTACATGAGAGCATCTTTGAGGTTGTGTATGTGGATAAACTGTAATTTATTTTTTACGACGATAAAATAGTTGATATTTGGTCTGGAAACCATAAAACGGTTGACCTCTAGTTTCTGAGCTTGAGATTTTGCGTCCACCTAACACAAAGAACTGAAGGGGTCATGAGTAGCCGATTGGTCTAAAGCGCTGTCCGTTACGGATAACTGCCATTTCACCTCCGTCTGCGTGTAGGTGGCAATGCTTGCCAATAGCTTCTCTTTCGAAAAAAAAAAGAAGCCAGATTTTGCCTTAAAGCGGCGGCAGACGATGTGTTTACTTTGGCGTATGTCGGATTTTTACTAAAATCGAATGCGACAAGTTTACCCATGCATGCGCCACTTTGGCGTATTAAATTAATGCACTTAAAAAGGTACGTGGATGATTACTTTTCAATGAAAAGGTGAAATCATACATATCATGAATGAAATGGTTTTTTTTTTTTTTCAATCGAGTGGAAGGAAATATTTAGTCTAAACCAAACTGGAATACATTTTGCATTGAATTGTCAGAAGCAGAATTGTATTGGTGATTTAGGAAATGTAATTGTGACAATTACAATGGAAGTAAATTACACACACACACACACAGCTATATATATATATATATATATATATATATATATATATATATATTTATATATCTATATATATATATATATATATATATATATATATATATATATATATATATATATATATTTCTTTAATACAAATAATACGATCATACAGGCCAGATAATTATAATTCGTACTCTACGGATTTTGTAGATATATGATATATGAGATTTATTCACTAGGTCGTAGAGTACGAATTATAATTCTCTAACCTGTATGATAGTATTAGTTGTATTAAATTATTAAATCTGCCTACTGTTATCGCGTATTCTTCTATATAATACAGGGATAGCACTTTCTGTTCTGTTTGGTATATATTTATAATTCTTTGTAATAAAAATCCTATATACCTTGATTTCTTTAATAGGAATCTGAAAAGAATTTGCATATATATGAGAATTAATCACTAGGTCGTCAAGCGAGTGTTTCTTGTACACACGAGCTCATAAAATACTGATTCAGTGCCATAATTTTTGGTGATGCTTGCTTAGTTGTGACAGGATATGGGCTGGTGTGTGCAGGCAAGGCGATGAGTGTCGTTTACTCACGGACCTGGGTTCGAAGCTCCGTAGAATTATAATTCTCTAACCTGTATGATAGTATTATTTGTATTAAATTATTAATTCTGCCTACTATTATCACGTACTCTTCTATAGAATCCTGGTATAGCACTTTCTGTTCTATATATATATATATATATATATATATATATATATATATATATATATATATATATATATATATATATATATATATATATATATATATATATATATATATATATATATATTGAACAGCCAATCCGATTAAGATCTGACATTGATATGTCATTTAGTCCAATTTTTTTAGGTTGTCTTCTTCCGATTGTCTTCTTCTTCTGTCTAGGAGGGGGAAGTTCTCTCCTACAGCTGCCAGCGTCATCGTCGCAGAGGTGTAACAACCACATTTTGTAAGAACAGTGTGGTTGTTTAACAGGACAGCCACTATTTCCGCCATATCTACTGGCAATTTTTCCAATTCCGATCTTGTCCATCTTCTTCTTCAACATTAAGCGCAGTTTTGTTTTGGTTGCTCAAACGTCACTTTCAATTCATTTTTGCTTTTTGAACAAGACTGAATAATTGATTTTATCTGGAGGTGGGGTTTTCTTCCAGAGAAACTGGTGAAAAAGTTTTTTGTGAGAGAAGTCAATGTTTGAAACTGATGAAAAATTACTATGTAATATGTATGTATGTATGTATGTATGTATGTATGTATGTATGTATGTATGTATGTATGTATGTATGTATGTATGTATGTATGTATGTATGTATGTATGTATGTATGTATGTATGTATGTATGTATGTATGTATGAATGTATGTATGTATGTATGTATGTATGTATGTATGTATGTATGTATGTATGTATGTATGTATGTATGTATGTATGTATGTAAGTAGTGAAGGGGGGTACTGTAGCGTCAATGGGAGTTATTAAAAACCAGCTTGGGGTACTATAGCGTCAAGATTTTTGGCGTCAAATGGCACAGCCGTGCCTTTATAGCGACAATGGGAATTTTGTATTAGCACACCCTGGGTCTGTATAGCGTCAAGAGAAATGGTCCCAGGTAGCATGACGTCACGGTACTGGACACTTGTCAACAGTGTAGCAATGTGTAAGTACTGTGACGTCAAGCATTCGTCAAGTACTGTGACATCAAGCGTTCGTCGTGTTAGTGAATGTAGTGAAATGTATGTTTTATAACTTATACAGGCAATTTGTTATTGAAAAGTATAATCTTTTCGAGGCATGGAAAGTGGCCCTGAAAAGGGCCGTTGTTTATGATGTTAACATCATGCTGTTAACATACAGGATATCGCATTGCTCTTTTCTTTCTCAAAGCTTTCTTAATCTTAAACTGCATCTCACTTCTTGTCCGAAGATGAGAGTCCGCTTCAAACAGCTTTTTCTTTCCACATAACATCTTCTTTTCCAAACAGTGGCACCTTTGATCCGGATGACAGTCCATTTTGTTTTCGCATACACGGGTATTACGGATCGAAAAACAATGACGATAACCAACTAGAGGATTTAGCAGTGATCAACATCTTCTTTGTGTGTGATGAGAACAGGTGAAGGAAATGAAGTGAACTGTGTGTATTTATAGGGAAAGACTGGATCGAAACGGATTGAAATGGTTGACCAATCCCAATACGCGTTACAAAATTCGGTCACTTCGCGGAGCCTGTCTTCCAATCCGAAGAGAGTTCCCTATGACGTCACAATGCCTATATACGTTCACTAGCGTTTGTGTACAGTGAATAGATGCGGCATTGTTGAGTCAAACATGACGGAACTTAAAAGACAGTGAATTGTGGTGCACCAGCTGCGGAGACGAAAAGCGATAGTATAGCATCAGCTACTAAAGTGAACACAGTGTCACTGACCGAAGAGGTTGATTTCAACTAGGATTTAGTTGATTTTCTCTCATCACATGAATTTGTACCGGCACCAGTACCTTCACCAATTTCTCCTTCTTTACCACGCATCGACGATTTTAAACAAAGACAAAAAGAAGAATTAGAGAAATTTTTACAGCAGCAGAAAGAAGCAGAAGAAGCATTTCTGCTTGAACAGCAACAGCGAGAAGAAGAAGAGACGAAAAGGAAACGACAAGAAGAACAAGAAAAAGAAGCAGTAGAGAAGAAAGCAAGTCCAGAAGAGAAGGAAAACAGTGAAAGTCAAACGGTCACGATACTCTTGGATATTTTAGTGGAGTTAAGAAATCTGAAAGAAATGTATCAG
Source organism: Potamilus streckersoni (assembly GCA_016746295.1). Classification (NCBI taxonomy): domain Eukaryota; kingdom Metazoa; phylum Mollusca; class Bivalvia; order Unionida; family Unionidae; genus Potamilus; species Potamilus streckersoni. The sequence goes on along the minus strand of JAEAOA010001802.1, from coordinate 712,663 downwards.
ACTTCTTTATTACGACCGAAGAGAAAAAGACCTTCCCGAGCCAAGCAGCCTATCCCTGTGACTAAACCAGAGATTCCACCATTAGTAATTTCTACTCAATCATTGACAAGATCAAGTCCACAAGTTGGCCTTGGCCGTGGCAAAGGCATAAAGCAATTAAAGCGAAATTGCTTCTCGTTCTTGAGTGTGTTCTCAGGAAACAAAAGACCCAACGGTCCTTTTCAGGACCACTCATTACTTTCGAAAAGAAATAATATTCATTTTGCCAAAAAATCAATGAAAACTTAAAATCCTTGTATCACCTCTTAGTATGTATGTATGCATTTATGTGTGTGTGTGTGTGTGCGTGAATGTAGACTCTTATTCTAAAAAATTAAAAACCAGGAGACACGTTTTTTCAATCTGGTCTATTCTGGTACAATTCTTTACAATTCAATTCACAACAGAACGCAACACTTGTTTAAAAAAAGTTCATAGACTTCTTCTGTGCCTGTTTTTTGAATTTCTTCACTTTCACAGTTTCCCTCTTCTCTTTCTGTCTCGGGGTTCTTCCTTTTTCTCTTCTTCCTCCTTCTCCTGCTCCTGTTGTTGTTTCTTAGGGCACTCTGTAGACCATTGTCCTCTCTCTTTACAATGATAACAGGTATCTCGACTCTTGTCTTTTTTGACACTGTTTTTTTGACGGTCTGGACATTCTGTAGCCATTCTTACAGATATTGCAAGTACCCTGACTTTTTTTTTCGAAAAGTGGAAGAATATTCCGTTTGATTGTCTGGCGAAAACTTTCGTATGACACCTCGTAAAGCTCTAATGAGAAGTTCTATTTGTGTGGGTTCTTCCATCGTACTGGTCAGCTTGAGAGCAAAATGAATACTGAGAGGGAAGGCAGTAGCCCTTTATATATGCACTGATTTGACATGAATATATAGGACCCATGGCATTTAAAATTCTAGTCATTTCACTTTTTGCAATCAAGATGAAACGATCGCACGATTTCAGTGAGAGAGAGAAAAAGAAAGTAAGAGGCAGAAACATGATTTATCGCCTCGCACAGTAGCCGAAGTCTTGGCTCAAATTCATGCCAGTGATTTTGAAGATGAGATGAGTGAACCAGAATCTAAACCCAATGAGTCTACATCAAAGCAAAATAAAGTAACAACAGTAAACCCCAAAAACTACTATCACATTCGAGAGACGGACAAACGATCCTCTAGAAAATTTAGAACTACAGCCCACACAAACACCGTGAAGTTTAAAGATTTCAAGTCCGACGTACCACTGGAGAAAGCAGAAGAGTTCATCACCGATGTGTGGGATTCTTTGTTAACGAATCTGAAACAGCAATGTGAAGCCAAAGAAGACGATCGCTTGAGACGTTCCATTCATCTCGACAATTTGAAGTCTCCCGTTTGGATCGAGTTTAGCAGTCCATCAGAATTGACACCTTCCAAAATCATCGACAAGATTCAACACGTGCAGCAATCGAACGACAAGTTTCACATCAACGACGGAAAAGCGACACTGTTCATGACCCACGTTTCTCTTCCCCAAGGGACAGGACATGGCAAAAAAAGTGCTATTGGTAGACAACCTTCGCAGCATCAAAAAGAGCATCGTCCAAATTAACAACCCTCAAGACAAAATGTGTTTAGCCCGTGCCATCGTGGTGGGACGGATGTATGCCGACAAGAATAACACGCCAGAATGGAAAAGAGCCTGGAAAATTATTCAACGATCGGACCGAGCCAAACAACAAAGAGAGGAGAGGCAGAACTCCTGTTACAGCGGGCGGGGCTACCTAAAGATACACCCTGTGGCATTCCTGAAATGCAAAAGTTTCAAGACGTTTTGGCTCCATGTTACACCTTGAAAGTGCACCCACAAGAAGTGCGCGGACCTCTGTTGTTTCGAGGCAAAGATTTCAAAGACGGAAAATACATTCACATCTATCATCACGATGAACATTTTGATGCCATTACCAGAGGACCAGAAAAAGAAAGGCAATTTCATCTTTTTCGATTTCGAATGCATGCAAGAGACTGGTATTCACATCCCTAATTTCTGCGTGGCTCACAGAGCGTGCAAAAAATGCATCCAAGAGCCTATCTTGACTCATTGCCCTCACTGTAGCAAGATTCCTGGTGGACGTGAAAAATTCTTTCGGGGACCGAACACATTGACCGATTTTGCCCAATGGGTCTTAGACCCTATCGACGAAACGTGGAGCCAAGAAGATATCGAACGTTACGGAGATTGTCATCGTTATGCCACAGTCATGGCTCGCAATTTCTCGGGATGCGATGGACAGTTTTTGTTGAGATACTATACGGAACAAAGTACCGAACGTCCTAAAGTGACTTTGAACGGAGCCAAAATCATTTCCATGCAAGTGGGGCAAATGCAGTTTAAAGATTCGATGAGTTATTTGGCCATGCCTTTAAGTCGCATGCCTAAAACGTTTGGCATGACAGAAATGGCCAAAGACTATTTTCCTCACTTTTTCAATACCGAAGCCAATCAACATGTTGTTCTACCTCATTTGCCTGAGGTTCATTACTACGACCCCGACAACATGCGTACCGAACAACGAGAAGCTTGGTACCAGACTCACGCTTTCGACCCTTTCGACTTTCAGGAAGAAATGTTAAAATATTGTCGTTCCGACGTGGACATTTTACGGCATTGCTGTGGAAAATTTCGCAAATTATTCATGGATCATGGAGGAATCGATCCTTTGAAAGAAGCCTGCACCCTTGCTAAATCGTGTTCCTTAGTGTACCGTAAACGATTCATGCCCGAAAACACCCTAGCTGTTATCACCCCTCAAACGACCCATTTTGTCAAACGACAATACTCGGTTAAAGCACTACGCTGGTTACATTACTTGTGTGACAAGGAAGACAAATGGATTCAACATGCCCGCAACGGAGGAGGTGAAAAGACCATCGGAAGGTATTCGGTAGATGGTTGGGACTTAGAAAACCCTCAGATCGTGTACGAGTTTAACGGTTGCTTATTTCACGGATGTCCTATCTGTTACCCTCAACGGAGCACTAAAAATCAGTTTTTACAACGGACCATGGAAGACTTGTACCAGGCCACTTGTCAACGTCGCTTGAAGTTAGAAGAGCAAGGATATCAAGTGATAGAAATGTGGGAATACGAATACGATCAGCGATTGAAATCCGATCCCGAGTTTAAGCGTATCGTGGAAAGTTACAAGCTGGCGGACCCTCTGAACCCAAGGGACAGTTTGTACGGAGGACGGACGAATGCCACCTGTTTGCAGTACCAACCCGTCGAGGAGAAAGGAGAAGAAATCAAATACTTGGACGTGTGTTCTCTGTACCCATACGTGTGCAAGTATTGTCACTTTCCCGTAGGTCACCCACAATTGCTGACCGAACACATTGACGTGGACAATATTCGACAATACGAAGGATTGATCAAGTGCAAAGTCTTGCCTCCCACGAATTTGTACCATCCTGTGTTACCCCATCATTGCCAAGGAAAACTGATGTTTCCTTTGTGTCGCACTTGTGTTGAAACGTGAAACCAAAACCACCCTTGTCAGCACACACAGGAAGAACGTGCCTTGACGGGAACATGGGTTAGTGTAGAATTGTTTAAAGCTCTGGATCTGGGATACCGACTGTTAGAAGTGTACGAAATTTACCACTTTCCCAAGACAGAAAAGTACCACAAGGGTGACGAGACTCAAAAAGGCATTTTCTCAGACTACGTAAATGCTTTTTTGAAACTGAAGCAAGAAGCCAGTGGCTATCCTTCCTGGTGTCACACTCCCGAAAGTCAATAGAAAATTAAAGAAAAATACTGGAAACAGGAAGGCATCACTTTAGACCACGTGGAAAAAAACGAAGGAAGGCGATCGTTTGCCAAAGTGATGTTAAATTGTTTGTGGGGCAAAATGGCACAATGTCCGTGTTTACCCAAAACGGAGTATTTGTCACAACTTTTTCGTTACTTCCAGATGATTCACGACAAAACCAAATTCATAAAACACGTGGACGTCGTTCGTGAGGACTTGCTTTTAGTTAATTACGAAGAAGAACTGGACTTGGTAGAAGCCAACGAATTTGGAAATGTCATCATTGCGGCTTACGTGACAGCTCATGCTCCATTAAAACTGTACGAAGCTTTAGAACTGTTAGGAGATCGTGTGTTGTATTTTGACACGGACAGTTGCATCTACATTAGTTGTTTGGGTCAAGAGCAACCTAAAAGCGAAGGAGACCGTTTAGGAGCCTGGACGGACGAGCATCCCGAGGACAAGATTCTAAGTTTTGCCAGTGGCGGTCCCAAAAATTACGGTTACGAAAACCGTAACCCGCAAGGAGAAGTGTACACGGAGTGTAAAGTGAAAGGATTGACTCTCAATTATCGCACCAGTCAAGTGGTTAACTTTGGTGTCCTCAAAGAAGCCTTGCAGTCTGGTCAGGATGGAAACTTTAAAGTGACCACTTACCAACATAACAAGATTGTGCATTTACCCACACATCAAATCGTCAGTCGACCTTTGGAAAAAGTCTATCAAATCGTCTATCAGAAGCGAGTATGGCTTCCCAATCACTTCACTTTACCGTATGGACACGCTGATATTGCTCAGCATATAAAAAGAGACAACGTTCAAGTCCAATAGTTCAATTGGACTACCAAGACCAAGAGAAAAAGATGAATCCTTTTACACATCAAATATCCAGCAAGAGTAAACTTGAGTGCGATGCTGTACCTTGCGATGACGTAGATGCTGTACGCTGTGACCTCAGCGATTCAGTACCACATTATCGTCATGGGAACTTTGCAAAGACGACCAAACCTATCATGGAAACGAGTGATAATGATGGTATACGTGTCAAACCTGACGGATGCGAAAGTGATGCCGCTCGTCATTGTACACCTTTTCACATTATCTGTGGATGTCATCCTCTACAACAAACGCTTCGGTTACCACCCTACGGATGTCACGTAAAACTGAGCAAACTTTTGCATATCTCACCTTACCCTCATCGAGGTGAATCTGCACAATACGAATATTCGTTCCCTGTGCGTCTGCCAGAATACTCTGATTATGAAAGTCGGATCCAAACCTTTCGAGGTAAATGGCCAAAATATCTGGGAGGACCTACCCCCGAAGAATTAGCCAGAGCTGGATTTTTCTACTTGGGTGAAGGGGATAAAGTCAAGTGCTTTAGTTGTGGCGTGTCACTTCACGAGTGGGAACAGAAAGATTCCGCTTACGTGGAACATGTTCGTTGGTCTCCAGATTGTCATTACGTACCTTTAGTGGGACCTCGTCCTTTATTCAAATTCAACCATGTCAAGTAAAAAAGTAGTCACATGTTTAGGAGTCCAAGGTCGGGTCACCCCTAGTCAAGTATTTAAACACGACATCAACATCAATCTTCAAACATTACCGCTAGAATTGCAAGAGAAGATCTACAAGGACATTTGGCAGAGTCTTGCTAGTGCCAAATCTCAATTGGTGACTGTAGAACTTTTGTGTCGAGAAATTCACAGGAGGAAAGTGAAAGAAGTCAACCAACAAGTTCGATGTCTCTGGACCAAAGTTGTGTTCATTCTTTGTTTTCGCTTTAAACCATTTTCAACGGAAGATTTTATTAACATTCTGGACCGTTATCCTGAATGGCAGTGGAATGAAATAACTCACTACCTTCAATACTTTCGCTATAAGAGAAGTGTTTAATACATGGTTATGGATCCTATACTAGAGAATATTCGTGGTTTTCCTGTGGAATTGAGAGAACGCATTTATCGAGAGTTGGTCAAAATACAAGTCAAACGCAAAGAACTATTGCATCCGTTACGTCACCGATGTTTAAACCACTGGTACCTCACTGCTATAAAAGGATTGATTCTGAAGAAGGTGTTCAAATGTTCAGACATTAGTCAACATCGAGTTGGAAAAGAGTGTATTGTTAGTAGAGATTATATGTACTTCCAGTTACACTTACTGAATCGAATTCCAGAAGACGAGTTAGAGATTTACATAATCTTGTACAGTATGTAAACTTAGTGGAAGAGGAAACTTCTGATCGACTAGTTACATTTCAGTTAGTGACTAAAAAATTTAGATTCGAGAATGGAATAATACGATTATGTTTGTGTAGAAATTACGGTTATATGCTGGCGAAACATAAGTGACTATAAAATCGTTCTACCATGCCGAAACCGTTATCATTGTTGATTCAACAGATTCCTTGGAAGGAGATCCATGACCATATTCAAACAGTGGAGGATTACCATTGTCTTTTACGAGAACTGTGTCCATTGAATTGGTGACGACGTATCGTGTGTGTCTTAGTGACTTGCTTTCTGGGATTTCGTTTACCGTCCGATGATTTGTGGACACTTTACGAACAGTACGTACCACTCCAAAAAACAAAATATGAAAGTGATGCCTTTAAATGCTCACGAGAAACTCATTCTCCTGAAAGCTTTGCGCTTTCATCTGAATACTTCTAAACCTTTACGGGAAAACAAGATTCGTCAACTTTTAGGTACCGAAGAGGTGTATGAGGATGTGTGTGTAGCTTGTGACTTTCACCATCACTGGACAGATGTGCGTGCCTGGAAAAGTGTGGGTTTTGAGGCTTGGACTAAAGAAGTGGCTAACTATGCCCGAGATTTGTAATCATGAAACATTAAAACGTTCATTTTTCACTCTGTGTTAGTGACAATACCAGAAGAAGAACAGTCTGTCACGGAGGAAAACCATTCTCTTCAAAACAGAACGGTCCTTGACCTTTCCGAAAGACCATTCCAGGAGAACCTTTGTGTGACAGTACCAAACCATGTACAAACGTTTATAACATTACGCACTATCCCTAGGACACTACATTTGAATAACAAAAAAATGTTGTAAAGTAGAAACTTGTTTATATTCCACGATAGTTGTGTTAATGTGTCTTTTATTCATGTACTTAACCATTTGGCTATTATGTATTTATGTCTTTCGTGTTATTTCATTTCAAAGTTTACAATAAACGTGTCCTGAAAAAGTATTAAAAATCTTGTCTTGTTTATCTTCGTGTTACACGAAAGGTGACATTCCTGACACTACAATGACTACGTCTCCTGTCTCTGCTTCCTCTTCCTTCACTTTCAAAGTCATTGATGAACATTTAGACTGTGTTAGTTGAGATGCCTTGTATCTTCGACATCCCTTTAACATGCTCCTTGCTGGACCTAGCGGTTCAGGCAAAACCGAATTTGTCAAACGTTTGATCGAACATAAACATCATTTGATCGATCGTCCACCTCAACGTATCGTGTGGTGTTACAAAGAGTAGCAATCCGCGTACAACCTTCTACGAGAAAATCAAGGTGAATCCATTGTGTTTGTGGAAGGCATTCCGGTCGAAGACGACGGTATCGTGTCTGACCTCAGTCAAACCCATTTGGTTATTTTTGATGAGATGTTATGAGAAGACGAAGAAGAAATTAAACTGTGGTTTACACGCATAGGGCATCATCGTAATGCCAGTGTCATTTACATTACTCAAAATTTGTTTCAACAAAGTAAAGCCCATCGTACCATCAGTCTCAATGCTCATTACGTGGTCTTGTTTAAAAGTCCTAGAGATAAATCGCAAGTGCAAGTCTTAGTCTTAGCCAAACAGTTAGGAACACCTTGGCTAACTCATGCGTACGAAGATGCCACTAAAACTCCACACGCCTATTTACTCGTGGATTTGAAACCCACTACCCCCGATTATTTGCGATTTCGTACTCATCTGTTTCACCAATGGTGTCAAGACGGTGAACCTGGTTTGTACTCATTTCCGTCGTCGACTTAACCATGACGAGCAAAGACAAAAATGTATAAAAGCCTTGGTTACTTGGATTCTGTCTCACACATTGTCAACATGACGTCCCTTCAGTCTCATCTTCCCGTTAAATTGATTCGTGCCTTGTATGGCATTAGTCGCGAGAAAAATCCACAAATACGTGCTCGTGTCTTAGAAGCCAGTCTCAAAGTAGTTTTACGATGGTTTACGGTGACAGCACGTCAATTACTGCAAGGCATCATTCAGATGCCACATCAAACCAAACGTTATTTTGACAGAAACAAAGTAGCCTTGACGCAACTAGCTGATCCTCGCATTGACACTCAAACCAAAAAGCAAATCATTTTGAAACCTGGAAGTAGTGGTTCACTGGGAGTTGTCATCATTCGTTCCCTCCTAAAATGGGATCCCAATGCACCCAAACTTGTCTCCAAGAAACAAGTTACTCCCAAACGTACCCAGAAGAAAAAGAAAAAGAGCCACGGTAGCAAAACCAAGTCACCACCTCAGAAAACGAAAAAGAAAAGTCCACCGAAAACAGTTTCAACCTACAAGAGAGCGTCTCCAAAAATGTCTTCTCCAGCAGTAATACCCTCTTCTTCTTTAGCAGCAGGGGTTGCTGCTCACAAAGTATCTGCCCCCAAAATCAAAGTCCAAGATAGAACAGGTGTGTTACAAAGTTTACTGGATTTTTCCAACCAAGAATTAGCTCGATTTAGCCCTTTGCGAACTCCTCCACGACGTGTGTTGCCTGTCATCAAGTTGATACGACGTAAAGACAATCAGTGGCGACGCATTCCAGTATAAAAAGACCTGGGTCCATTTTAACATCAGTGTTTTTTGTGTGCTGCTAATCACCTCAAGATGGCACCACCAAGAAGTGTACACCATCACCATCGTCGTTCTTCTGTGAAAAAAGGAAAAGGAAAACGAAAACGTCAGTCACGTCATCCTAAGAAACGTTTAGTTCAGCATCCACGACACCTACATAAAAGACACAGTCGTTCCAAGAAAAAAAAGTCACCAAAGAGGAGGTATCTTCAATCCTATTCAAGCCTTTCTACATATTGACAACACCATGAGAAAGTGTAACCAATTTCTAAAAGAGAGACAACAAAAAAATTGATCAGGGAAAAAAACCATATGAATAAGGGACTAACAAGGACGAACTATGAAGTTAAGTGGCTGTCGTGTACCCAAAGATGTATCGTTCTCCTGTTCAAAAAGGAAACAAGACAGTTTCGTTGTGCTTAAAAAGGATAAAAGGTCATGTACCCAAGTGATTGACGTTAGTGTACTATTTGGTGTCTGCCCTGGAAACAATTCACAAAAAAATGTCACCCTCCAAAACCCATTCCTCTTCTACTCCTAAAGGAAAGAAAAGAAAGGGATTACCTCCTCGTTTAGTCAAACATTGGGACATGTTGTCTGTCCTGTCCAAAGCTTATTCACCCATGCGAAAAAAACTCATTCAAACCGCCTCGAAGGACGTCATTGATACCGTGTGCGAATGTTGTCTGAATGTTTTGAAAGGTACGATTCTTTTGTCTGCACATCAGAAAAAATGCTTAGCCAAACATCGACACGTTCTTCGCCAAATGGCCCAAAAGAAAATTCCTATTCGTCAAAAGAAAAAGATGTTGGTGCAACGCGGAGGAATTGCTATTTTACTCATGTTAGCACCCATGTTAGCACCCTTGCTGGGAAACATAGCACAACCCTTGTTGCAAGGAGTAATGGGATCACTTGGAACTATCCTGGGAGGACAAAGATAAAAGGAGAACACTGGAGTCAAAATATCCCAGACGTGATTCTTGAAATCTAATGGAAGGACGAAAACTGACTTTAGTCCCTTATAAACGATGGATGGAATACCATCGTTGGCAAGAACAACGGACCCCACAATTACCTCCCAATCCTCATTTGACCGAAATGTCTCAGTTACAACACGAATTGCAATCGTTGATGGATCGTACCGATTTGTCTGAAACGGAAAAATCTCAACGGTACGGTCAATTGTTGCAACGACTGCAACTCTTTCACCAAAAAGCATTAGACAAAACAGCTGTACCTTCTTTGAAAGATTTGAAAGCCCCGATGAAAAGTCCATCACCACCACCACCACCACTTACCTCAGAGGTTAAGACAGAAGCAACCCCACGGATACCTGAAGAAGAGGTACGAGAAATCTTTCAAACACCATTAGCAGCTCCTCTTCCTAGTAAAATTGCAACGTCCTTGTTGACCTCTTCCCCTGCACATCAACGAGAAGAACTTAAAGCTTGGGGTAAAAAGAGGATGTCCATTCCTTCTTCGATAGAAGTAAAAAAGAAAGAAGGGAAACTAGAAGTGAAAAAAGACAAGAAAACCAAAGAAATTCCCTTACCACCATTACCACCTCCAACACCATTACCAAAACTACCTTCCACTTCGACTCCTGTGGCACATCGAACACGTAAAGCCGTTTCCAAACCAATCTCGCTCCATAGCGAAAAGCATCAGCGAAGATTGGATCACTTATTAAAAAAAAAACAAAAAAGAAAAAAGAAAAAAAATGGAGAAGGTCTTAGCTAGCATTTACTACGATCTATCTCATCCAGCTGGCTACGGAGGTGTTCAAAAATTGTATTGTGCTACATAAACAAAACTAAAAATTGTCCGTTTACCTCAAGTGCAACGATGGTTACAAGAACAAGCTACGTACACCTTACACAAACCCATTCGACGAAAATTTTCAAGAAGTCGCACCCAAGTGGAAGGTATCGATCATCAATGGCAGGCGGATTTAGCCGATGTCTCTCATTTGGCCACCTACAATCGTGGCTACAAATATTTGTTTTGTGTCATCGACTTCTTTTCCAAATTTGCTTGGGTCGTGCCTTTGACTTCCAAATCGAGCAGTGAATTAGTGCGAGCCTTGAAACTGGTGTTGAAACAAAGTGGTCGTCACCCTCTTCGATGGCAAACCGACAAAGTTACCGAATTTCTAAACCAAGCTTTCCAAAAAGAATTGAAGAAACGTGACATTCACTTTTTTTACCACAGAGAATCCCGAAACTAAAGCCAGTATCGTGGAACGTTTTCAACGCACTTTGAAAGAACGCATGTGGAAATATTTTAAGCATCAACACACTCTCACGTACATCGACGTCTTGCCACACCTCGTTCAATCATACAACCAATCTTACCATCGGAGCATTGGACGTGCCCCTCAAGAAGTGACTCCCGACAACGAAGTGACCGTCTCCGAGCGTCTGTTTGGTACGTCCCCGTCAGTCACTAGTTCCAAGAAAGGTAGACAGTTAGCCACAGGAGATTGGGTACGCATTGGCAAAACCAAACGTACTTTCGACAACGGTTACTTGCCCAACTGGACCACCGAATTGTTTCGTGTCACTGAACGAGTGCGTGGTCGTTATCCTCCCGTCTATAAATTGGAAGACATGAACGGAGAAGTGTTAAAAGGAACGTTTTACTTACCCGAGTTACAACGTGTGACCAAAAAAAGAAGACGACGTGTACGAAATCGAAAGCATTCTCGATCAAAGAACACGAAAAGTGGAAAAACGACGTGTCAAAGAAGTCAAAGTACATTGGAAAGGATATCCGTCAAGTTTTGACTCTTGGATTGACGCTTTTCAAATCATTGACTATAAAATGAAGTGACCATCATGGTCTTCAACACAGCCTCAGTTCCTACTGTGAACGCTTCTTCCCCCAGTTCTTCTCTGCAAGATCTACAAAAGCAACCCTTGTGGGTGTGGTGTGGAGAACGTGTGCCTAAAACACAAATCGTCTTTTTCTGCCAAATCTTTGTGGTGTATTGTGTCATCGGTGCAGCCATTGCCAATCTAAGTTTACAACAAGGAGACAAACAATTGTGGACCATTTTACTCAGCAGTTGCATTGGTTACCTTCTTCCCAACCCGTCCCTAAAATATTCCTCTAACGGAAACAACAACGGGAGTCTGGTGTCCAACGTCAGTTCCAACATTCATCCTAACCATTCTCTTTTAGACACTCCTCTGGTCTCCAGTGACTCCTAGGACACTAGAACTGGAATTATGAACAACCAATTTTACTTAACCTTACCCAGTGACAGTTCCATGGAGGTGTTTCCCAAAAACACTTTGTGCTGTTACACGGCCAAATTAGCTCAGGCCATTCAATTTGATGACGAAGCCTTTTGGGAAGTGGCTTTGGTAGAAATGATTCACCCTACACAAATTAAAAACATCGTTGAAACTCAAAACACTGTGTCCGTAGACGTTGAAGATGAAGAAGTGCAACAAGTCATGGATGAACGTAGTGATAAAGTTGACTTTCCCAAAACAAAGAATCCTGCCACTAATCGAACCACTTATATGATGAAAATTCCTTCAGGTTATTATTTTAGCGGTCAACATTTGGTGAACGCCCATGCTGACAAGTTCAATGTCATGTTTGAAAAAGCCTTGGAGAAAACTAAAAAAAGTGTCAAGATTGAGTACCACAAAATAGCTCGTCGACTCCTGATGAAATTTTCACATGACAAAGTCTTGGCCATTACATTTTGTCCTGAATTGTATCACATTTTAGGTGGAAACCCCGAAATGATCAAGAATCATCCAACCAAAATGCCACCCATAGGTAACAATTTGGATTTTGCCAAATATTTTAATTTCCCTGTAGTAATGAACCAAGGACTGAAATTGATTTTTGTGTACTCCGATGTAGTGGAGTACAACGTAGTAGGTCACACTTCTGTACCGTTACTGCGTGTCATTCCTTTCAAAGTTGATTCTGCCACGGCTGCTGACGAAGAAGGTGGAAACACCTATCACGTTCACCGTGAATTTGTACATCCTCACTATTTACCTGTCAGTAAGTCGTATTTTGACACTGTCAACATAACTATAAAAGGAGATCTGGGACAAAATATTCCATTCACCCAAGGGAAAGTCACTGTGAAACTCCATTTTCGAAAAAAGTACACTAAAACTTTTTTTTGTCAGTCATGTATCATGTGTACCAAGGAGTCACTCGACAACGAGGGCATGGTTTAGGGGATATGCTCAAATCGGTCTTTCGTACTGTGTTTCCCGTGTTAAAACCAATGGTGACACGGGGATTGCACGCCCTGAAAGATGCTGCGATAACACACGGTAAAGAATTTCTCCACGATGTCATCATTGACAAACAAAACCCCAAAGAAGCTTTCTTACGAGCAGGCAAAAATGTTTTGCTTCAAACAGGCAAAGATATTTTGGGTCGACGAGAAAATCATATAAATGCTCCGTTTGCTGCTGAGTCAGGTATTCCTGCTTCTCTGAGGTTCCAACAAGGACAAGGCAGAAAAAGACGACGAAAACACCCTTTCAAAGAACTTCATACTCTCAAAGCTAGAAAGACTAAGAAAAGAAAAACTGTTCGAGACATAGACGTTTTTGATTATTAAATTGTAAACAAAAAACTACACAAAATGATGCACCGAGAATCTTGTGCTTGTTCCAAGTCGGAACTGGATCTGTTTGCCATGCCACCCACTATGATGCCCATGCAAGAATCCCAATGGGTCGAATTTCATCCCGTTTCCTCTTTGACGGATTCCGCTCCCATCGAGTTTGAAATCAAAGGACAACCCGAATATTACATCAATCTGAATAGCAGTTACTTGTATCTGAAAGTCAAAGTGCAAAAATCCGACGGTACCAATCCGGAAACCGATACCAAAGTAGCTCCCGTCAACAATTTCATGCATTCCTTGTTTAGCGAAGTGGATTTGTACTTGAATAACAAACTGATCAGCAGTAGCATGGATACTTTCCCTAGCCAAGCGTACCTAGAAAATCTCTTGACGTACGGAAAAGAGGCCAAGAACACTCATCTGGATGCTTGCGTGATTTGGAAACCTGACACACCAGAAAAGTTTGACGAACTAGATGAAGACAATAAAGGATTTGTTGCTCGTCAAAAGAAAATCGTGGGAGCCCATAATTTAGAACTGATGGATCTTTTGCATTTGGACATGTGGTTGCAGGAGAAGTATTTGCTGAACGGAGTAGATATTCGTCTGAGATTGAATCGTGGCAGTACGGCTTTCCACTTGATGGCTGAAGAAAATGTCAACTACAAAACCAAAATTCAAGAAGCCAGACTTTACGTGCGTCGCGTAGAAGTGTTACCTAAAGCGGGAAACGACATCAGTCACACCTTGAGCAGAACCACTGCCAAGTATCCAATACGACGTGTAGAAGTGAAAACATTCACTATTGCTACTGGACTCCGATCCAAAATCGAAGATCATCTATTCCAAGGCCAGTTACCCAAACGTTTAATCGTTGGCATCGTTACCAATGCAGCCTTCAACGGAGCCAACAATGAAAATCCTTTTGAGTTTAACCACTACAAAGTGTCCAAAATTGAAGTCAGCCGCGATGGCAAGACTCTGTGTAACAGACCCTTTGAACCTAACTTTGACCAGAAGAATTACTTGAGATCGTACTTGTCCCTGTACGAAGCTACCGGTCAACTAGGAACCAACACCAGTCACGGCATTTCGTACGACGATTATGCTGGAGGATACACTTTGTGGGCCTTTAATTTCACTCCAGACCAAGGCAGTGACGAGGGACATTTCCACCCTATAAAATCCGGTCAACTGCGAGTGGAACTTCAGTTTGCAGAACCTCTACCCCACACAACGAACGTCATCCTGTATGCTGAATTCGATAATACCAGAGAAATCAACAGTTTGAGAGAAGTTATTCTAGACTATTAGACACTATGGAGGACACTTATCCTTCTTTGAAAGTGGAAGAATCCATGGAATGGGAGGATACCGTGAAAACCAATTTCAAAGACGAAGACAAAGAAAACGAGGTCGTGAAGTCAAGATGGTCAGAACAAGAACAACATTTAGTCTCCTGTTTTGCTAAACACTTGGCAGATAAAATTGCGGAATTGGTCAAGAAAGATTGCTATAGATGTCAAAAAGATCATCCCAGTCAAATTCAACACGATAAATGTCTCATGATGAGTCAAGAAGAAAAATTGGACGAGTATCTGGACGAAGCTTGGAGTCTCATCGCAAAAGAAACCGTGTTGCATGAGTGGTATAAAGGCTTGTGTGATCATTCCTGTCCTCCACTGACTACTCGAGAGATCTATCACATCGAAGCTCTCTTAGCCCAGAGTTGGGAAACCAGGTGAAGAAACGGTTACTTGTCAGAACTTTTCAAGCAAAAAGTCAGAATTGAATTGATGACTTATCATCACCTGTGAAGAAAAAAAAAACAAGAGAAACAAAATAAGCAGAAAAAATGGATACTTGGGAACTTTATTACCTTTTGAATAACAGTTCGTATACTGCTTCTTGGAATCCTGTGGTGTGTGCTAAAGATGAACTACCACATCGCAAAACTCAAGACCACCAAGCTTATGTCATCAACACAGACGACAGTCATCTTCCAGGACCTTACTGGGTAGCCGTGTACTTTTCTCAAGTCAATTGTGTGGAGTATTTTGATTCATATGTATTACCACCTTTGGAAGACGATATCATTGACTTTATGAGAAGAAATGCCCAGACGACACGATTCAATAATGTGAAGTTACAAAGCAACGATTCTATGGTGTGTGGACAATATTGTGTGTATTTTCTTCATCTTCGCAGTCTGGGACATTCTTTAGAACATTTAATCACTTTTTTGATTGTGACTCTTCTAGAAATGATGAAAAAGTAGATCGATGGTTTTGTGACCGTCATGGTTATCTTATGTCTTTAGCTAGAAAACGTAGTTGATTGATTGATTTATAATTTTACGGCGCATCAGCACTATGTGGCTATTTAGCGCCAAACATTAGTTTATATCCTTTTTCATTTATAAATGGTAAAATAATTTTATCGACCAGCGATTGGAGACCAAAGAGTTAAAAGGTAAACCGATAAAATGTGAACGATTGTAAATAATTAAAAGTTTCACGATCAACGGGGTGTGCAAATGTATGACAACGAAAACATATGATTGGCAATCAAAATCTATCGACTGCATAAATATAACACAAAACTAAACAAGGTGATAAAATAAAAGCTATAACTTACTATAACTTACTAGAAAACGTAGTGTACATCAATGGCCTCATGATATGAATCAATGGAAATCTCACATGATTTCACAACGTTGTCAACGTTGTCAAAAATAATTTGTATTTTAAATTGAAATGTTGTTTGTTCCTTGTTCCTTGTTAATTCTATTCATTTTTAGTTGAATAAAAAATGTTGTATTTTGAAGAAAAACGTGTCTGTCGTTTGTTTAGTTATAAAAAACCCAACAGTTTGAATATATGCTCTTTGACTTTCTCTCTATCCCTCCTCATGACATGAGCTATCCTCACGTTTTAATAACTAAAACTTAGTAGGGATGTTTTCTATCCCGTCCGCGCTTGTACCATATAAAGCGAACGGGTCTCCAGTCTGACCATTCACTGTTGACTCGTCAACCTATGAAGATGCCTTCCAGACTAGCTAAACTCAACGAAGCTTACGTTCAATTACATCGTGTCAGGCTAAACCTGATACCGAAGCCTGAAGAGATAGAGAATGTCAGAATGCTCTCTATAGCCCAATATCTCATATAGAATGTCTTTAGAGAGGAAATTGAGAAAGAAAAAGAAGAATGGACTGAGAAATACAGAATTCAGAAGAGGCAAAGAGAAGAGCAGCAACAGCAGCAGCAACAACAACAATATCAACAACAAGAACCAGACAAAGGATTTGTGGACTGTCGAATAGACACCAAAGACTTCTCTTTCTCTTTTCGCAGAAGCAGACCTTATCGTGTAGGAAAACCTGCTGCCAGACGGGGTTGCAATCTTATACAGTAAAATTGAACAAAGATATCCATTACTCTTCGTAAAAAAAAAAAACAATCAGCCCTTTTCAGGGCTACCCAAGACTCTCAAAAAGATATACTTCTTTCATTTGTCTAATTTTTTTTAAAATTTTAGAAGTGTAACTATAAACACTTCAATTTTTAGGGGATCAGTAAAACAAAACAAACAAAAACCACCCTTTTTGTCTCTGTCTTGTCCAACAACATACAAAAAAATCTGACTGCGTTGGTAAGTCAAAAAAAGGTAAGGTGAGAACTTCTTTTAAGTCCGCGCGTTTCATATCATAATAAAAAGTTAGGGGATGTTTTCCATCACATCCGTTCTCCAAGGATATAAACGCGAACACGCGTCAGTCTAGCTCCCATTGTGGATCTGTTCACATTAAAGATGAGCGAAAGAATTTCAAAACTTATTGAACTCCAAAGACACCTGGAGTGTGCCAGACGTCTCCTGGACGAACTGACTATGGAGGCTTACACAGAAGAAGCCAGACAGAAAGTTGTGGAGGATACAAAGAAGAAAGAAGAGGAGATAGAGAATCAGCGAGGGATCTTGCTGCACCCCATGGTAAAACTCGTGTGTGAGGTGCTACCTGAGGTGAGGACACCTCCAGCAGGAGCAGCAGTTACACTGCAGAGACCAGTTATTCATCCCCGACTCTGGCCACGAAGACAAGAGGTTCAGCAGGTCTTTACTATTCCACAAACGGAGGAGTGGGATAGTGAAGCCACTCAAGCTCCGTTTGCTCTGCAGGTCAGAGCAATAAATTGGGAGAATGACTGGAGCCGACGATGTGTGTGCGGTGCTCGTCCTGGAAGATGTCAGCATTAGCCAGGTGTCATTGAAGTTCAATAAAACAGCCCTTTTCAGGGCTAACCAAATCTCTAGAAAAAAAAATACTATTCAATTTACCATTTTGCCAACTTGTGTGAATATAGTGAAGTGTAACTATAAACACTCACTTCAATAAAGATGTGTGTGTGTGTGTGTGTTTACATTCGCGTTCGTTGATGAGATGGTGTAGGGTATGATTTGTGCTGCTCGTTTCGTTGATGAGATGGTATATTTTGGGTTTTGTGCTTCTTCTTTCATTGATGAGATTGTAAATTTTGGGTTTTATGCGCCTCTTTCGTTGATAATATGGTATAGGGTGTGTTTTTTGTACTTCTCTTTCGTTGATGAGATAGTATAGGGTGTATTTTTGTGCTTCTCTTTCGTTGATGAGATGGTATATTTTGGGTTTTATGCTTCTCTTTCGTTGATGAGATAGTATAGGGTGTGTTTTTGTGCTTCTCTTTCGTTGATAAGATGGTATATCATATGTGAAGTGAGTTTAAGGGATCTTTTCATTCACGTCCGTGCTTTACGTATATAAAACCCTAGTGTTCACCATTCGTGCCATTCTACACAGAATACAAAATGACTGAAAGTCTAGAGCTATTTACTCAGTTAAGAGATACTTTGTATTGGATCGTGGATGGAGTGCACGAACTGGACAAACTTAACCAAGAATGGAAGTTAACAAGTACTGAGGACTTGATAAACAAACTAAGAGTAACCAGTTATCAGTTACAATTGATAACCATAGAAGAAGCAGACAAAATACGAGGAATCGTCAGTTCAAAATACTTCAAAGTGGGGACCTTGAAACAGATTCTAGAAGATGTTATCCAAGCGAGATGCTATATGGAAGACATCTTCCATTTAACAGAATGGGATTTTGTGAAAAAAGGGGTAGATCACATGAAGAAAGGCGAAGACAATATCAAACAAATACTGGAAGAAGAGGTCAAGAAAATTAAGGAGACCTGGGCAAAAGAAGGAAAAGAGAAAGAAAACCAAAAGAAGAAAAAAGACTTTGAAAAACTGAATGAAAATTGGATGAAGATACAAAAACAGTTTAGAGATATGGGACATCCAGACTGGATGTCATACGAAGAAGAAGATAAAAAGAAAAAGAGAGAAATTTTAGAGAAAGTTAGACAATGGTGGAAGAAATGCAGACAATAAAAAGAAGAAGAAGAAGAAGAAGAAGAATAAGAAGAAGAAGAAGAAGAAGAAGAAGAAGAAGAAGAAGAAGAAGAAGAAGAAGAAGAAGAAGAAGAAGAAGAAGAAGAAGAAGAAAACAAAGGCCCTTTTCAGGGTCACTTTCCATGCCTCGAAAAGATTATACTTTTCAATAACAAATTACCTGTATAAGTTATAAAACATACATTTCACTACATTCACTAACACGACGAACGCTTGATGTCACAGTACTTGACGAATGCTTGACGTCACAGTACTTGCACATTGCTACACTGTTGACAAGTGTCCAGTACCATGACATCATGCTACCTGGGACCATTTCTCTTGACGCTATACAGACCCAGGGTGTGCTAATACAAAATTCCCATTGTCGCTATAAAGGCACGGCTGTGACATTTGACGCCAAAAATCTTGACGCTATAGTATCCCACGCTGGTTTTTAATGATAACCCATTGACTCTACAGTACCCCCATTCACTACTTATGTATGTATGTATGTATGTATGTATGTATGTATGTATGTATGTATGTATGTATGTATGTATGTATGTATGTATGTATGTATGTATGTATGTATGTATGTATGTATGTATGTATGTATGTATGCATGCATGCATGCATGTTTGTATGTGTAAGTCTATGTGTTGTTTTCATAACACACTGATATACATTTTAATTCACATTCATTGAATCCTTTCTTCTTCTGCTCTTCATCATGACAACATATCATTTGATTAAAATGCATACATCTTTGCTAATACATTTTAAAATTATTGATATACAATATTATTAACAGCAATGTATTTATGTCGGTCTTTATTTCTGTCTCTTTGCAACATTCAATAAAAAAACTCGCAAGTCAGATGTTTTACAGTCAACTTATGAAACTGGTGAAACTAGTTTTTTTTTTCACTATAAGAAACTAATGAAAATTGTTGTCCAACTTACTGTACGATTTACCTCCCTTGACATATTTCAACTTTCTCTGATAAACGATAATAGCTCGTGTACATGTTTTTGTCTCTTCTTTATGTTCCAGTCTCTCTCTCTCTCTCTCTCTCTCTCTCTCTCTCTCTCTCTCTCTCTCTCTCTCTCTCTCTCTCTCTCTTTACATATATATATATATATATATATATATATATATATATATATATATATATATATATATATATATATATATATATATATATATATATATATATATATATATATGGGGTTTTCACTGATGGATGCAACTCTTCAACAACGATCTCCTGACATATGGCATGTTGCACTAGACCAAAGCGTCCACGAGAAAACTCGAATTAATCCTTTTGTCGCGCCTATCGACATTTCCCTGAACAAATTCATTTTCTTTGTCCCACGGACAAACGGGCAAAGCGAATGCAAAGAGGTTAACACTGTCTGACGTGCCTTGTCAAGATCTGTCTATCAGTATCTCGCATTGCAGAAAGGGTGCAATAGTTTTGGAGAAAAGTGGATTTAAACTAAATGCAAGCTGGTAAGACCCAACACGGCTGAAATGATTTTTTGGAGCTCACGGACGAACGGACGGAGCCAATATAACGCAGTTTCCACTGGCAGACACATCGTATTCAGGCCGATCTTTTGGAATATGGAACATGAAGGTCAGTCCAGCCGTTGGGGAGAAAACTTTTCTTAATTGACATTTCGTCTTAAACATTTTAGGGGGCTCAAAAAGACGGCTTTCTTCAGATTACGGACGAACGGTCAGGACGAATGTAATTATGATATTTTCCCAGACGCGTCTCAGCAAGCACGATCTACCGTTATACATCAATTGCGATTCGCTCCAGTCGTTTCGCCAGGGAAAAAATTCGCCTCTTGTCGGCGCTTCCAGGCAATTGTCCTTCCAATGCACGGTTTTCATACTCGTCTCATCGAGGCCATTGTGTCGGTTGGTACGTCGTACTGCAATATAGGTGTTATAGGTTGGGAGAAAATGACATTTAAGTTCCCCGTTGCTCTCCAACTATTGCTTCTCTTGGTCGTACGTACGAACGGACAGGATGATATGCATATGATTTTCACTGCCAGCTGTCTCTCTTTGAGGCCTATCTGTTTTAGTTTGGGACAGAATGGCAATTAAGCCATTTTTTCCACCATCCCGACAATGCACTAACCCTACTCATAACAATGCTGTTTTTTTTTTTTCACCGTACAGGATGATTTTCATGGGGTGTTAACTGCTAGATGCGACTCTTCAACGCCGATCTCCTGACATATGGAATGTTGCACTAGACCAAAGCGTCTACGAGAAAACTAGAATCAATCCTTTTGTCGCGCCTTAGCGACATTGCTCTGGACAAGTTTCTTTTCTTCGTCACACGGACGAACTGACGGGCGAATTCAATAGGGTTGACACCCTCAGACTAGCTACGATATCGTAGCTTCAACTTGTTTTGTTGTGGTTGAGGCTACGAACTGATCCAATATCATATAATGGAGCAAAAACAAAAAATCTTTACTTAAGTCAGAAACACAAATAGTTTAGAAATCTACTAAATAAGTATAATCATTTTGGCAAAGAAGTTTGGCTTATTTTGAATTTATTAAGCCCTTTCACGGTAAAATAAATTGGCATAGTCATGCTAACCTCACCGTCTCCACCATGACAGATAACGCGAGACTCTCGCCGTGACTCCTTTTCTACATAAGGCTTGTCAGACTATATATGGATATTCTACGTTATGGTTAGTTGTTGAATAACATAACGCGAGAAGATGGAGAATTGATACTTGCATAAATTGCGGAATACGGTTTTGTTGTGAAAATAATTGCTTCTTGGTGGAATTTCAATGTCACCGGTAAACCGTATTTACTTTTAATGCACAGAATTTCCGACTCAAACCGCGCCATATTTTTTTTACTACGATCTGTTTACGTTTCCAAATAAGGCATTAACGTCCTTATATGGCACACAAATAAACCAGGCTGAGAACGGAAGTAGGCATTATTTGAACTAATATGGCGGACGATCAATATGAAAAAATCGGATAAGAAAAGTAAACGAGATTTTACCACTATTTCTACAATGATTTGCGATTATTCCAGTATTAAATAAGAGGACTGCTCAATTTATTTCATAATATATAAAAAAAAATATTCAAAATTTTTAATATTAGGCTAAAAAGAGCCGGATGTGAATCACACCCGGCTGCTCCAGTAACACACATAGACTCATGTTAGTACCGTGTCCACAAAAGGACTAAGGTACTAGTATTAGTACTACCCGCAGATGTGCCTTGTCAAGTCCTGTCTATGCGTTTAAATATCGCCTAGGTACGCATTTATATATATATATATATATATATATATATATATATATATATATATATATATATATATATATATATATATATATATATATATATATATATATATATATATATATATATATATATATATATATATATATATATATTTATATATATATATATATATATATATATATATATATATATATATATATATATATATATATATATATATATATATATATATATATATATATATACATATTCAGTCGAATTCAATAAATCATATATTTGTTAAAAATCAACCGATTTTTAAAAATCTTAAATCTAATATGGCGACATATGTTTTTGACAATTTTAGAAAAAGCTATGTAATAAAATGTCAAATAAAGTTTATTTATTGTACTGAGTCTCGATGAATACAGGTAACGGATGTTTATCATGCATCTACTGTCTAATTCCGGTGGCTTTGCCAACGTTGTTGCCTAATAATTACGATCCAAGTATGACCCTGAACTAACCAATCAAAACTAGGTCAAAAATTAGGGTAGCTAAAAGTACTCTTTACTTGACCTTACCAATTTTCCGAAATTTAAATCCAGTGGATAGACTTTTCATTACAATAGATTGCAATGAAATAAAATAAAAAGATTAAGAATTTAAACACTAACACACAAATAATTAAATTTCATATCCGAAACAATTCATACATTCATGTATACATAAATACATACACCTACACAAGCGCCATTGGCCGATACGAGCGTCTTGTCCGTCGCTCAAGAATTTCGCTTATTAATCAAGGTCATCGGTAACCCTAACACTAACCCCACTCCGAACAATGGTATTCTTTTTTTCATCGTGCAGTCCCTTGCTTGGAGTACTAATACATTACTCTCTTAATAAAAAAATCTAACCTAGCCAGTGCCAAGTTTTCCTGACAAATATACATGTAAGTTTCCAATGTCTGTACGTTCTAGAGTCCGTATGAGCGGTTAACGAACATCATTTTTGGTTACGTTTCCATAGCCGTGTTAGTATTTATGCAGGAACGTGCAGGCAGGCTATTGTTGCCATATCTCGCATCAGAGAACTCAGGTTTGAATCCCGACATGGACCAAATATTCATTTAATAAAAAAAAATAAAAGAAAGATCAACCTCGTCAAATAATGTCTTGAGTAATTCTCATTTGTCCCTTGCTTGGAGAAATAATACATTACTTCCGTAATAATAATAACATTTTACAACTGAGTACACCATTTATTTGTGTTGTTTAATTTTAGTTACATTTGAGATCTAGTTTAAATCAATTTCATATTTTTTCAAAAAAAATTGTAATCTCTTCATCTGTTAAGCTATAGCATTTATTTCTCAGCTATCACATTGTCTAAAATTTGGTCATCATATCACGTTTTAATGTGTACCATGTTCGTATTTACCTGTGATGTTTTAAATGTAACGCCTTTCTTTGGTATTTCATGTGTAATTCATTTTTTGACTCTTACGTGCTGTAAATACACTATTTCTTTCAGCATCTTTTTCCTGTCTGGAATTTCAATATCTTTCGAAAACTAAAAATTTTCATTATTTAAAGGTATAATATTTTTTGTGATTTGCAACTGTTAAATGATTCATTATAACTATTTCTTAATTACATACTTTTTATAGCACACTGTGTTGATCCTCGAAATCTTCTCAGTTCTGCATTTGTCATCTTATTTGTCAAAGATAACTCATTTTCAAAAACATACCATCTTCAATCTGGCTCTTTACATCTTCCAGTTTGTAAACAGCTAGAGTTTCTAAAATTTTCTCCCTGATTTTTAATGTTTCCTAGTTAAAATTAGAAAGGAAGACTTTTGCAAAGCTGGTTATTAGTTTGAACGCCTAGCTGCATCAACAGTATCAAATTATTTTGACCTAAACATATCAGATGTCAAGGAAGAGAATAGAGAATAGAGAATGGATACATATTTTGATCTGTTTTATTTATTATTAGTTGCATTCAGAGCCATGTGTATCATTCGGTGCTGAGTGTTATTAAATTCGTCAATAACATTAATTAAAAAATGAGCCCTGACTTTATTTTGAGTGGTGCTTTTCTCATACTAACCCGGAAATCTTCTACAGCTAATTCTTAGCATTTTTGTTAAAAGCTATTTTCCTTCATTGTGTCTTTTTAGATTGAAAATTTACCTGAAATCATCAGGTATGCCATCATTGCCTTTTCTTTACAATTTCTTTTAGCTCTGGCTTCTTTCTAGAGTTATATATACTTCAGTCAAAGTGAATTATATCCCTGTATTATATCCCTCTATATCCCGGTATTATATCCCTCTCTATCCCTGTATTATATCCCTCTATATCCATGTATTATATCTATCTATATCCCTGTATTATATCCATCTATATCCCTGTATTATATCCATCTATATCCCTGTATTATATCCATCTATATCCCTGTATTATATCCCTCTATATCCCTGTATTATATCCATCGATATCCCTGTATTATATCCATCTATATCCCTGTATTATATCCATCTATATCCCTGTATTATATCCATCTATATCCCTGTATTATATCCATCTATATCCCTGTATTATATCCCTCTATATCCATGTATTATATCCATCTATATCCCTGTATTATATCCCTCTATATCCCTGTATTATATCCATCTATATCCCTGTATTATATCCATCTATATCCCTGTATTATATCCCTCTATATCCCTGTATTATATCCATCTATATCCCTGTATTATATCCATCTATATCCCTGTATTATATCCCTCTATATCCCTGTATTATATCCCTCTATATCCCTGTATTATATCCATCTATATCCCTGTATTATATCCCTCTATATCCATGTATTATATCCATCTATATCCCTGTATTATATCCCTCTATATCCCTGTATTATATCCATCTATATCCCTGTATTATATTCCTCTATATCCCTGTATTATATCCATCGATATCCCTGTATTATATCCATCTATATCCCTGTATTATATCCCTCTATATCCATGTATTATATCCATCTATATCCCTGTATTATATCCATCTATATCCCTGTATTATATCCATCTATATCCCTGTATTATATCCATCTATATCCCTGTATTATATCCCTCTATATCCCTGTATTATATCCATCGATATCCCTGTATTATATCCATCTATATCCCTGTATTATATCCATCTATATCCCTGTATTATATCCATCTATATCCCTGTATTATATCCCTCTATATCCCTGTATTATATCCATCGATATCCCTGTATTATATCCATCTATATCCCTGTATTATATCCATCGATATCCCTGTATTATATCCATCTATATCCCTGTATTATATCCATCTATATCCCTATATTATATCCATCTATATCCCTGTATTATATCCATCTATATCCCTGTATTATATCCATCTATATCCCTTTCTCATGCTTGCATGACAATAATATATGTATACCATATATATTAGGCATAACTGTCGTTTGCCCGTCTATTTGCAAAATCATTTTCTCACTTGCCTCTGCAATGTGTAAGTATATTGTTTAATTAACTGTTCTTTTAACTGAGCATTATTTATATTTGCAATTTTTTCACACTTGAATAATATTTATGTAAGCTACTGGACTCTCAGGATCGTACTTGAGATGTTTTTAGTACTGTTTATAAGCATAAATTAAAAACAGCATAAAAATAAAAATGTACCTTTTCCCGAAGAAATTTTTTAAAAGTGTTATCAATAAGCATGCATGCTGAATATCTTCAAAAAGTACTTTAATTTTCAGCAGTGTGCAATTTATTCAGTCTTTTCCATTGTATTAATGGTATCATATTTAATTTTTAGGGGCATTTTATTGAATTCAGACAAGAAGAGTTTTGAATTTTATTATTGTGATGCATTAGAAGACTTTTAGTATATCCTCGCAATCAATGAACAGGCACAGTAATATATTAGAGATTACAGGTATATCAACACATTTAAGATTGGAATTAATTTGGAGTGGACTGGAATTCAATTGGAACTTTACAAATTTGGACTTGTGAAAGAACTTTTAGGACTGTTCAGGATTTAATTCACAACACTATTATTTTATTTTTTTTTTATTTTTACTTTATTTATATGGAAAGATATTATTTGTTGAATTTTACAAAATATAAGAGGGGTCCCGAGTGGCCGAGTGGTCTAAAGCGCTGTCCGTTACGTATCACTGCCATCTCACCTCTGTCTGCGTGAGTTCGAATCTAGGATTCGGCGAATGTGGATATGTGAGAAAGCTTGCCAGTAGCTTCTCGTGGGTCTGTGGTTCTTTCCGGTGATTTCCCGGTTTCTTCCTCCACCATTAATACTGGCCGCCATGAATAGCCTATCGTGTGCTGAAAAATGGCGTTAAGCCCAATAACAACAACAAAATATGTTTTTCGCTCTTTTCTGTTACTAAGTTTAGGGACCACATAATCGTAACAAACGGCATTTGAGCATTAGTTACAGAACACACAATTTTTGCCGTATTTCAGCAACAATCCCGTGTTATCTTACGATTGATTGATTTTTTTTGTTATTTGTAGTGATTTGTGCTTTGCGTAAAAAAATTATGAAATTTATGATGAACATAAGTACAGACGGAAAAGAAACTATCTAAAGGGACAGATTTTAAAGAACCGACATTCGCTTTGCAAAGTATGTCAGCTGAGAGTTAGGTGTGACTATTAAGCCGATGTAGCATGAAATTGGTCTATGCCTGGGGTGGGTGGGTAATCGTATTCTATGAATACATATCTAGTTTGTGGAATAACATGCCTAATGTTCTCTTTGTGTCAATACTAGATTTACAAAGATCTAAGTATCGCATGTTATGTGCCTATCGAAAGGACAAAAGGCACGAAACAATTACGTTCTGTTTAGAAAAGTTGCGCGTCATCGGTTTCTTTTGAAATATATTTACATCCTTGTATTATATATCGATCGTCACAAGTGTAGACAAACCCAATATTTTAACGAAGACTTATCTGTATGTCATGCACATGTATGCAAATCTAAAACTAGATTTTCTTACAATCTTTCTTCGATCAATTTATTCGTGTGACTGCAATACGATAAGGTGAACAATTTGCACCGTTATTTTATTTTCTTTTACTTCAGGTCATTTGTTTGCTTTTAAGTTGATTTTCACACAGTAATCTTCCAGGATTTAGGTTTTTGTTAGATTTACATTCTTCGCGATTTTTTACGTTTTGTTCATAGAAGGTTTACGAAAAGGTTGTATACTAGAAGTAACGTTTGCTATAAATGAACCTTTAAGATAAATGCAAATAAAAAATAAAGTAATTCTAGACCGTTATAAAACATTTTGCATGGGTTTGAAAGTAGAAAAAGTCAATTATTGTGTTTATTTTGACGTTGTTTATATTGCGTGATGCGTTTAACGAAGAACGACAAACAGCTGCTGAAGATTTTCATTTGCAGTCTTTTTCTTTTGGGGTGGGGACAAATAAATGCGTGTATGGATTTGGTAACTTGGCTGCTAACGTTATATTTATACTTGTCCCAAGTTTTTAATTATGGTCGAGAAAATATAGAGTTATCGCAGCAAAAGCTGCTCAATGACTACACCTATGGTCTTTATCAAAACAAATGTGTTAAGAGTGAATAAATTAATCCAAAATGATTTAATTTGTTATGAATTGGGGAGAATGTCTTTACGGATAAAATAGTACTATTGTATTTTTCAGTTTTTTGTGAAAAATTGGAATATAAGTTTTATGTTCACAATTCAATATAGTCTGGTCGAAAACGTTTTCTTGCGATGAAGATAAAAATACCCGGCTTTTGGTACAGTTGCTACACGATTCATGTAAATACCCGGCTTTTGGTACAGTTGCTACAAGATTCATGAACTCCGAGAAGTTTGGACCAACCAGTCTGTCGATAATACAAATATATTCTTTTCACCTGTCAACAGCATTTAGATGACCAGTGTGTTCATTATTGACATAAAAAATAGAGTAATAATCGGGATATATGTAAATTTACTTTGGGAGTTAAGATGTAAAGAATATTTAAAACTGATTACAATATATATATATATATATATATATATATATATATATATATATATATATATATATATATATATATATATATATATATATATATATATATATATATATCAAGATATCAATTCTAAAAGAAAGAAACGAAAATATTAATTTGTGTACAACATATTGAAATCTCTAATTATTGGAAGATAAATACATCCAAATTTAAGATAGTGCTTTGATATTGATTTGGAGTGTAGGAGAAGCGTGCTCCAATCAATAATTCATATCCTGAATATAATAAGGACATTGAAATGAATTTAGATTAAGCATTTATTATTGTTTAGCTTTCACTTGGTAATGGAAAAAGCCTAATTAATAAGCCAGTTCAATAGTTCAACAATCGGATAGAAGCGAAATAATGTTTTATCTCACCATTCAATCAATAAAACCTTATTAAATTTCGTTGTGATGTTGGGAACAAAGTAATTGATAATCACCCTAGGGAATAATTAAATTAATTAAGTTCACAATGTGAATGACCACTGGAAGGTTATGGACATGATCCAAAAGGTCGTTACTTGGAACTATACCGTCCACACACTCACACTCTACCCCACCCCCACTAAAACTTGATATAAAGTTAAAGCTGTCCTTGGAAAGCACGCAAGAACCACGCGTGATTTTTTTAGACGGACTTCTTTTGACCTTGGATGAAGCGCTGTTAATTGCCAGTTCCAGGATATAAAAAAAGGTACTGGACTGGTTATTTTCAGTACGATTCCAGGCTCTAGAAGTATCATGTCTATTTCTTACAGGTAAGAAACTTATGCTTTATACTCGCTTTTGGAAGTTAAAGATTTTATAGTGAGTTGTGGTATTCTTCTGAATTTATTTTTATTTCATTAATATAATGTAATAGTGAGTTCTCTTTTCTACTATGAAAGATTTTACTGATTTAATATTTTACTAAATTGATGTTCATTGTATTTATAATATAATATTATTGAGTTCCCTTCTTCCACAATCATAATGTAATGAAATATTTTACAGCTTCGCTGTTCATTAGTATTTGTTTGAAATAATTACTAGCTTCATGTTATAATTTAATTGAGAATAAATATATATTCTTTAAATAATAAGTATAACATTCACAGATCTTTTTCAGGTCTTTACCTTACAATAAATAAAATAAAATACATTTATTACAGTTATTGAATTTTAGGCGCTTTAAATATTTAAATCACTTGTATTCAAAAATACAGAAAAATGAATGGACAAATGAAATACTAGATTGTGGAAGAACTATTTAATAAGTATTGTAATATGTATTGTATGTATTTTCAACATAAATAAATTTACATGTTGTATCTTTAGAATATATATATATATATATATATATATATATATATATATATATATATATATATATATATATATATATATATATATATATATATATATGTCAATAAAGTGGGATTCCAGGCTCTAGAAGTATCATGTCTATTTCTTACAGCGATCCCACCTCTTCGCAGCCAAGCTCCCCACAAAAGATGTAATGTACACCATCATATGTGACACCTTATTCTTATGAATGCTGAACTTCCTGCCTTCTCGTAACTAGACACGAGAAGAAGGTTATGATAGAAACGTCTAAAAACAACTTCAGACAAATCTTATCATAATATATATATATATATATATATATATATATATATATATATATATATAAAGAAAACAAATCATATGGCGAATAACAACCCTCTCAAGCGTACTGGATCCACCAAGGGATCACGTTTGTCTGGGATTAATTAAAATAGATGCAATAAACTGACGACGAACAGTACGAAACTAGTAACTAACTAGCCTAAGCGCTATCGACTCTTAATGAGTCTTTTTCAAAGGCAAATACAAAACATAGTTACGACAAACAAATAAACACAAAAACGTTGTGTTTGTAAACCTCTACATTTCTATCATCACATGTGCTAAAACTATAAATACAACCAGTTTCCGCAACTAGTCTATACAAGCTGGTTGTATTTATAGTTTTAGCACATGTGAAGATAGAAATGTAGAGGTTTACAAACACAACGTTTTTGTGTTTATTTGTTTGTCGTAACTATGTTTTGTATTTGCCTTTGAAAAAGACTCATTAAGAGTCGAAAGCGCTTAGGCTAGTTAGTTACTAGTTTCGTACTGATCGTCGTCAGTTTATTGCATCTATATATATATATATATATATATATATATATATATATATATATATATATATATCTATATATATATAGATATATATATATATATATATATATATATATATGAATATGATATTTAAATTTCCGACGTTAATCCCGGATAAATTTTATCGTGTGGTACCAAAAACATTATGTTTTAATACCACAAGATGAAATAAATTCGGTATTAACGAACGAAAAGAAAATTAATTTGTTTTCTTCAGTTTATCCCAAACTAGCTATAGCATCAAAGTTTAGAAGATTAAACACACTTTTCGGCACGCTCACCCTCACCAAATTTGTATATTTATAATATACTTAAGTATGAAAAACATAGATTTAATGTCAAAATAATTTTCAATATATTTATATTTTCACATGTGAAAAAAATACCGTTATATATTCACATGTGAGAATAAAAGATTTCTCAACATACCATGCGACTCTTGACTGTGTGTACCCACAAAAGTTGTACCTGAAGGAACAAAAACGAATATTTTGTAAGCTAGAACAAATAAATGAAAATTTCCTTAAATTAAGATACATGCATGTAAATTAAGTTTTGATAAAGAAATTTGACCATAGTTAGCATTTCTCTCACGTTATCTCCCCAAATTTCCTTGACAACAACAATAAGCCTCCTTCGATACATGACTGAATCGGACTTGTATTGTTTTCAGATAGGTCAAATAGTTTACAAAATGACAAAAAATGTAATTTTCTGCAAAAGATTAGGTCAACTCAATCCTATTACCTTCTTATGTTACGTATATTTATATGATCAGCCTGCACAGGTAAAGTGAATTTACGAAATGGTGGGGTGAGAGTTTTTTGCCGTAGAGTGAATTTAATCTTGTAAGCTTCGATTCTGGAGCAAGTTTGGTATATAGTTAAAGAAAATTTTCTTTTCCTACGCCAACACCAGATATATTTCATTGTGTGGTACACAAAAAAACCTCGATATATTTTAACCCGTGCTTCTTCAGTTGTTAAAATATCACTTCTTTAGTACCACACGATGAAATATATCTAATATTAACGTAGTAAAATGAAAATATCCTTTTTTATATTTGTCAATAACGAGTTCGATGTGTATTATGTTTATTATCTGTTTGTCGTGACCAATTGACCTCATACAAAAAGTTTTATTAAATATATTCCCTCTCTTTCATAGGTAAATACCTAGAACCATGTATTATTTAGGGAGAACAGAATATGATACCCACAAGTTTTTACTTGTAAAAACTGAATACATAAACCCATCAACTGTATCGATCTGTCTTGAGCAGTCCTAAGCAATAAAATCGCATAAGGTTGATGACGTTCAGGCCAAGATAATAATATAAAATATAACGGCATGGATTACACTGTAAATATAAATTTATTTTAACAAAAAAATTAAAAACTTAAAAAAGATTAAAAATGAAAAAGAAAATGCATGGCTAATTAATGGTTTTAACCCATCTTATCAAATGCGATAGACGGCTCTTGTTATCCGGTCATTACAATAGGAAAGTGTCCCATAATTAAGACAGCCAAAACAAGGAGTATAACGGCACTGAAACAAAGGAAACGTATCATGATGACAATGATGCCGACGTATGACCACCCAACAATATGTCCTGGAAAACAATAATTGGACAATGTAATTCCAAGAGTAAATATAACGTGTTTCCAAAGACAAGAATGAGATTGTATGTATGTATGTATGTATGTATGTATGTATGTATGTATGTATGTATGTATGTATGTATGTATGTATGTATGTATGTATGTATGTATGTATGTATCAGTGTTTAATGACCCCTTACTGGGGGCCTGGTGTGGGAAAGAGTCATGGGCATGGTCATTGCTTGTCATTAGCTTCCCGTTGGTCGATTGTTCTTACCGCCATTTTCCTCAGGTTCATCCTCCACCTGATCTACCGGCAGCCTTGTATCGTGTACTGAAAAATGGCGTTACATCCGCAACAACAACAACACCTCAACAATATAATAGCTAAATAATGTGAATTAAAAGTAAAATTTCAACAAATTTTAGACCTGCACAAAGAACTGCACAGAGAACTACACAAAGGCCGTAAAGTGTTCGATCCGACTTTGAGGATAATTGAATGTGGAGGGATCGTGACTCACCATGCTTATTGTCGCATTCCAGTATCATAATCAGAATTCAACTTGCTCTAACAGTCATCTGCATGTAGGATATAATAACTTGAGCAGTTGGGGTAGGATATAATAACTTGAGTAGTGGGTGTAGGATATAATAACTTGAGTAGTGGCTATAGGATATAAAAACTTGAGTAGTGTGTGTAGGATGTAATAACTTGTGTAGTGGATGTAGGATGTGATAACTTGAGTAGTGGGTGTAGAATACAATTGAGTAGTGGGTGTAGGATGTGATAATTTGAGTTGTGGATGGATGATATAATAACTAGTGTGTAGGATGTGATAACTTGAGTAGTGGGTGTAGGAAATAATAACTTGAGTATTTGATGTAGAATATCAAATATTGAGTAGTTGGTTGTGACACGCCGTATAAGCCACCACTGTACTTGTTCTAATTGACTTATATATATATATATATATATATATATATATATATATATATATATATATATATATATATATATATATATATATATATATATATAAAGAATATAAATCATATGGCCAATAAAAACCCTTTTAAGCGTACTGGATCCTCCAAGGGATCACGTGTGTCAGGGATTGATTAAAATAGATGCAATAAACTGACGACGAACAGTACGAAACTAGTAACTAACTAGCCTAAGCGCTATCGACTCTTAATGAGTCTTTCTCAAAGGCAAATACAAAACATATATACGACAAACAAATAAACACAAAAACGTTGTGTTTGTAAACTTCTTCATGGCTGTCTCCACATGGGATAAAACGATAAATACAACCAGCTTGTAGACTAGTTGCGGAACTGAAAACGGTGTATGATTCCCTAAAAGTCTACAAGCCAAAGCGACATCTATTTTTACTTTTTGTACATTTATGTAACGCAGATTATATCCCGGATATTTGATTCTATACCGGTTATTCTTATAGTAAAAATTGAAGGATAATAAGAAGATTTAGAAAATGTTAAATTCTACTAGTGCATAGTTTTCATTTTCTAGTCTTCTTGTTTTATACCGCTTGGTTTCAATGTTCTAAGGCGGCGTATCCAGTATGATTCCTTTTCCTTCCTGGTTTCGGAACTCCAGGTTGTTAGCAATAGCGATAAGTATTATATCACTGAAAGTGTGGCCAGGGGAGAAGAAGTATTCTGCGACCGGGCTTCTGTACAGCTATTTTGTCATCAAATCAGATCTATGAAGGTTTATCCTTTTGTGTAGCTTTTCAGTTTCTCCGACGTACTGAAGGCCATATATATATATATATATATATATATATATATATATATATATATATATATATATATATATATATATATATATATATATATATATATATATATATATATGGAAAGACATGTTATGCAAAAATAATTACATCATAATTAGAGGTAAAGGAGACGTTTAGATCAACGTCTCAATCCCTAAACGATTATTTTTTTAACTCAAATAGAGTAGGGACAAAGAATACAAGTGCAAAACTAATATCTAATGCAATTACTTGGACTAAAAATGGCTTTCATGCGTATATATGATTTGTGAGAGAGAGAGAGAGAGAGAGAGAGAGAGAGAGAGAGAGAGAGAGAGAGAGAGAGAGAGAGAGAGAGAGAGAGAGAGAGAGAGAGAGAGAGAGAGAGAGAGATTACCTTTACTTTTTGTGCAAGCCTTTTACTTAACTTATTCTGAAGTTTACTTCAGGAAAGCATTGCATACAGTTTGCAGGTAAATTTGTATGCAATTTTGATTAATATGAAGAATAACTTGACAAAAACATATTATTCCAGTTTCTTTCAATTCTCACCTAAGATTTTAGATGCTCATAACATTGACGAAGTAATTTTCTACTCCATTAG
This sequence comes from Potamilus streckersoni, assembly GCA_016746295.1. Lineage (NCBI taxonomy): Eukaryota > Metazoa > Mollusca > Bivalvia > Unionida > Unionidae > Potamilus > Potamilus streckersoni. The sequence goes on along the minus strand of JAEAOA010001802.1, from coordinate 678,356 downwards.
GATCCGATCTGTCTCAAATTTGGAACTAAACTTTACAAACAAATGATAAACGGATGAAAGACAAAGGAATGCAATCCAATGTAATGACAGTTTTTGTTTCAAAAAGACTTTTCAGGTTCACTGAACCGGTTTCTGACTGAGAGAAACTACATGTTTTCTTCCCATTTTTTTAATGCCTTGCTGGCTTTATTTGTCTACCCATTTTCTTTGTTTAAAGCTAAAATGTTCACCTATTAATATACTTAATATTAATTAAATTATATTAATATACTTATTAAAAGACACGTTATATGCATATGAATGAAAATAGAACATGTAAATGCAAATAATAATAATAATAATAATAATAATAATAATAATAATAATAATAATAATAATAATAATAATAATAATAATAATAATTTGTTTATATTTTTATTAACAATTGTGGACAGGTCAAGGAAGTATTTCAGGAACTTAATGAGCATTAATCACAATGCAATATGATAGGCTGTAAATTGGACATGGCATCTCCAAACATTGGCGGAGGTAATGATGCATTTTATGGGCCTTTTAGCGCACGTGACCTTTCAAGAAGCTAATTCCTTCTTATCATACACAAAAAACAAATGGTTGAACCGAAAATCATTTTACTTGTACAGGCTGCAATATGCTGAATAAATGGAACATTATTCACTGCTAAGCAAATCCCGATGACAGCAAATCCCGATGACAGCAAATCCCGATGACAGCAAATCCCGATGACAAATCCGATACAAGACTTTCATGCTATTCTTGAGACTTCAAATCGATGTAGTCACAGTTGATTGGCTCATTTAGTACTACTTGCAGAGAGAACAAGCAATGTTGCCATGGTTGGTTGTATTTTCTCTACTGTGGCTTGCTCCAGATTACAAAGAATCTCACAATACTGTGATCTCAGTGGAACATCATGTTATGGCATTAGTGGCAACACAAGGTCCTAACACAAGGACTCATTTGCAATAAACATACAAATTTCAAGTTCATACTTATGTTTGATCTTGTTACATAAGGGATATTTGATCTTGTTACATAAGGGATATTTGCTTAATCGAATGTATTTCATCGAGTGGGTGAAAAGCTTTGTATTTTCTAAATGGTGAAACCATGAGTGATTTTGCGTTTTCAACCCACTAGATGAAATTTATCCGTTATTCACTCAAAGCAAGCAATTTTTCTTTGATTTTTTTTTCTCCAGCGTTTTGACTAGCAATATGCATAGCGGACTGAAGTAGCAGATCTCTTAATTTATCCCTCGCGATTATATCTGCCTTTGTACCGGTTATATTGTGCACTGCTTTGTGTCTGTTAGCAAATATGTCATTGGTGGCATAACTCTCCTTTCCAAGTCAAGAAAAATAACACATACATATGAACTAAAAGGTGTATGTACATAGTTTACTTTGAATTTGGTTTGCGTGCATGCGAAACGACTTTTTTAATGGTCTTATTCAGTGGATTTGTCTCTACATGTAGAACCGTTTCTTTACTTACTGTGACGTCACGTTTCATTGAGAATGGTGGAGTTGCAGAAGGAATATTGTAAGATATATTTAGTTTTACATTTGTTCATGATTGAGGATAAATTTTAAGTGAACACATGATGTTTTTCTTGTTTCAAAGTTATAAATAGATGTTTACATGGCTTTAAGTTCAAATACCTAGTCTTGATTATGACCTTTTAAGGTTCTAAAAGCAAACATGTTTGCAGCTTGATGTGGTTTGCCATTCAGATGATTGAGTTTTATATTCTGAAAATATTATTATGACATAGGTCGTGTTGGGAAATGTCTTAATTTCTGTTTTAATATCAGTCTGCAATCATTAACCATTGTGTTGAGTAAAAATGTTGAGAGAAATAATTTTTTAAAACTATTCTTTGGAATTAGAAAGTGTTCATTTAAATTTTGGACTAAAACACACTTTTGGGATTTAATCAAAAACATTCTGGATCTTTATAGCAGGTATTTTTTATCAGGTGTGTTGAAAATAAAGAAATCGAGACAAAGTCTACTATTTTCCATCTTTGATATGAAACCAGAATCAGCATTGTATTTTCAAAGAATGTATGTATTTACATCGTACATTATATGCATAATAAATTAGATATGAATGCGTTTAGGATGCATAACAATGAAGACACGTGTTTCATGTGGCTTTTCCTCTTTGTGTTATTTAGGTTATCTCATCACTAATTAAGTTCCTGCAATCGTTTTTTCATCGTTACAAAGTTATGGTGAAATACAGTGCATTACACAAAGACTGTGCTTCTTAAGTTGGACGTTAATTTAGTCATAATGTACCCATACACCAGTATAAAATATGGGGTATTCTTCTGGAAATAATCGCAAACGAATTTTAAAATATGGCACCCTATGCAGAATCGGAGAATGACATTAATTTATATTCTGTTTGTAATCAGTCTTTGATGTTGCTTTCTGTCATATTTATTATTGCTGCGCATAACAACAAGAACAGAGTCAAAATAGTATTTGTTTTATTTTGGACTACAATGGAAAGATATATCAGTTTCAATCCTCAAATAGAATAGTGCCAGATAGTGCTAGATCTGTATAATACTCTCTGTTTATCCAAATCTACCATCCCTACGTCCCCACTCCTTCTCCCCCCCTCTCTCTCTCTCTCTCTCTCTCTCTCTCTCGATTGATCGATTGATCGATTGATCGATCATTTAGCTTCTTTGTTAGAAGGTCGAAGTTATTTTTTTGCAGAATGATGGTGTATTAGGAACACACAATTCCGGTGAATAACTAATCATAATGTGTCGCGTTCACTGTCTTGTCTTTGCTGTGCATATGCAGAATGCCACAATGATGTCTTGCTGGGTATTCAGTCAGTATAGTGTACATATTATACAATAGATCGCTGTGTTACCCAGTAATTGCTTTATGACAGTGTACGTAGTTTATTTTATGTAAAAAGAATAATTTTAGCATTGCATTGGCTCTATAGCATGACTAACAGAGAACATCTCAGATCCTTTACTGCGCAAAAGTTTACTGACATTGTGTCATATCTAAAAACCTGAACAACAAAACAATCATTTACGATGTTTAAAATGTTGGATATGTCTGTGGACATGTATGTTGTTCAACCTGGCAAAGATCTTCTAATCGCTTTGTGCAAAATGTATTATTATTTTGTATAGTATGCACATACAGTTACTTGAATAATACACAATTGTTTGTGTTTAAGAACCCATAGCTGAGTCCATGCGTTGGTAAAGCATGTTTTCTTATCGTGTTTTATTGAAAACAAAAGCAGCAAATATTTACAAGAAGAAGAAAACCAAAGACAATCATTAGTACCTATGCACTAGCATAGTCTATTATATACAATAATTTGTACACAGTAATTCGATATCATATTCTCAAAGTATGTACATAAAATTGCAATTTAATGTTAAGCATTTAATAAACTATTAGCAGATCTCAAGGTGTTATGAAGTTCCTGCCTCTCACTCACCAAACCTTTTAGAGTTAAACTAAAGTCTACAGGTTGACTTTTTATATTTAAGCTATCTCAAATCATATTGCAGTCATTTTGTAAAGACAAGAGGTTGTTCAATGTAGTCTGAGTTACTTGAAATTTCAGGTTCTTGTATGAAGAGCTAGTCTTGATTGTACACGAATTTGGACGATCCGAAGACATACCTATTCTTTGAGCCAAGACAATGAACTAGTTCCAGACAAATGAAGTTCTCCTTTGTTAGACCTCAAAAATATAGATATAAAATGCAGTTCTTATCGCTTTGTTTTGTTCAGGTGAAACCTACAATAACTTAATTTGAGATCAGCTATGTTCCAGGTACAATCAATCCCCTGTGGCAATTAGAGTTATATCCCCTGATTTGATCAAAAGCTGGATGTGATTCACTTAAAACAGAAAATAACAATAACATAATATATATCTATCAATATATAACCGAGAAATAAATTAAAAATAATATAGAACTTTCGAAATGATAGAAAATGACCATTATATATTTAAGACAAACACCATCATAAACGTTTCGTAAAATTCCAATGCACAGAAAAGTTTGGAAATAAAATATATAAAAAGGTAGGTACATCAATGCATTAAACCTGCAACCACACATCACAAGCTGCAGGCGTCTTAATTTTGTAGAATGATAAAATATAGCCAAAACAAAAGTAAATGAATGTAAATTAAATTATGGTAGGATGAATTTCAACCAATCTCGCATAAGAACAGTATTTCTTTCCAGTTATATATATATATATATATATATATATATATATATATATATATATATATATATATATATATATATATATATATATATATATATATATATATATATATATATATATTCTACGGAGTTTCGACCCCAGGTCTGCGAGTAAAAGGCACCCATCGCCTGCCTGCACACACCAGCCCATATCCTGTCACGACTAAGCACGCATCACCTAAACATGATGGCACTGAATCGTGTGTAGCAGACACATTCGCTAGGCAATAGGCAACAATGTTAGAAATCCTTCATGACAAACTGATTGAAAAAGAAAGATAAATGTAGGAGATATTTTAAGAAAATAACACAGGGGTGAATGCATACAAACGTTGCTCTTCTACTGTGTGACGTAATGAATATCAAAATCACTATATAATTTGACACAATGTATAAAACTTCAAACAAGAAAGAAAATACAAAAGAAATATTTAAACTATTCGGATAAAAACAAACTTCCGATTGTACAACTGTTAATCATTTAAGGAAACATTAATATGTCTTTATATAGAGCAAGAAGGTATTTTTTGCCACATTGTTCCAAATAGTATTTTGGGTTACAAGTCACTTATCACCTTCTTCAGCTACTCAGTTCAGTGTCTTCATCAGTTCATCAACCTGGGTCCTAAATGGATCCGTTGGATCAGCTGTTCGTTTGACCCTAAAGAAATGAAAGGTTGGCAATTTTAATGAAATCGTGCAATAACAATCATCCACAGAGAATATCCCTTACGATTGCTACCACATATATACCGCTGACAAATTAGCTTCAACTCATGTCACAGAGTTCAAAGCACTGTGACAGCGTTATTCAGGAAACTAGAATCCAACCAGTCACGTATATGTTGGGTAAATATTGATCAATATACGTCGATAAGTACGTGTCTGTGGTCAGTAAATATTTAATTCTGATTAATAGATCCGTATACCCAGCCTCTATTGAAAAGATATTTAGTTAATGGTTTTAGCGTATGTATCTATTTATACTGTTTGCATATTTGTAAATTATGTATGCAGATAAGAATAAAAATATGTCTTTATTTAATAGTACTTATTAAAACACCCCAATCAGTAGAAGTTCTGAGCACTTTCCAAACTTACATAAGACATAAAACCATATGCAAGGACAAAATTATAGCAACAATCACCACAAAATTATGAAACAAAAACATACTGGTAATAATTAAGAAAGTAAACAACATCTAGTCTTTAAGTCGTTTTTTTTTCAGCTGAAATTAATTAATTTTTAAAGCATTCTTGAATGAAATTACATTATCCTTGGCGTCTAAGATCAATGGGCAATCAATTCCACCTAGCATGACCCTGGTATACATAAGAATGTTGTCCGTATGACGTCGTTTTAAGCAATGTAAACAACCATAAAATAAGTGTTCAAAGACGAGCGTAATTTTTTAGTTGGGGTATACACATGGGAGAGGTCAGATAGTGTTTCTGGACTAGAGACAGGCAACAAAATGTAGGATAGTGAAGGATTTTTTTTTTATTTTGGTTCAAACCGATAACTAGTGGAGGTTACAAGGCATGGATGAGGTGTGCACAGTGTTTCAAATTCTAAGGATAATCACAGCTGCCGTGTTTTGGAGTTTCGGTCAAGATACTGAGACGAACCAGAGAAGTGAATTACTATAGTCTAGTCTTGGAAGTATCAAGGAACACAAGTGGCATCAAACAAAATAGAAAATGGCGAATGATGCGTCTTACCACCTGCTATGACGCTTGTTCATGACATGTTGGTGAAATGAGACATTGCTGCTTAATTGTGACACCTAGGTTTCGTACCGCCTTACTAAATTTAATCTAAGTTTGCTAATACTTATTGTCTAAGACAAATAACGTGAATAAGAAAGAATCGGCTTGGGGATGAGGATGGCTTCGGTTTTATCATCATTAATCTACTGCTGGTGGAAAGTACAGAAGTATCATGATAAGAACGGAGCCAAGAAAATAGACCCGTAGAACACCAAAATATTGATCATCTGGGCTGGAATATTTTTCATTTATGGTCACAATTCGTGTCCTTTTGATTAAGTACGACTTGAACCATAGTATGGTTATATCTTGAATATCAAACACGTTGGAGATGTTGAAGTAATATGTCATAGTCAATAGTAAAATACCTTAGATAAGTCAAGTATGGAGATGATTTTAATTTTTCAACTAGCAAAAGCAGAGACAAAGTCAATGACTACTCTCATAATAGCACTTTCGGTATCATGGCGATATTGATATGCGATTGTGCATAGCTATAAAGAATTTGAATTTAGATGAGATACAAGTTGGAATAAAACAACTTTTCTACCTTTTATGCATGAATCGGAGGTTTTGAAATCCTATGGTGAAGCTCCAGTTTCTTAAACCTGGGCTTAATAACAACAGTTTTGAAACTGATGGGAATTCACCGGATGAGAATGAAATATTGAAAACATTGGTTAGTGAAGGCAGTATTGTCTCTAAGAACACAAGCATCAGTGATGTCGTGTTCGGTTCGAGCTCACATGAGACTGAAAAACTCTTCATCACAACTGTATGTACAAAAAATCCATAAAGACAGGTTCAAATAATGTGAAAGGCTGCCTTTTATACGATGTATCAGCACTGTACATTGACGATAAGTCAGTTGAAATCAAAATGTTAAACTTGCCTCAAATAGATTGTACTTTGTCAGGGAAGAAATTTGCAACCTGTAACTGCAAACTCGCAATCGTTCTATCTGTATACATGCCATCTGTTATATAAACTCTTCATGGTTCTATCTGTACGCAACGCTGTCCTAACTAAGATTTCCGAATTGTTCTATTTACTATGTCGTCTGTAATTATAAACTCCTAGTCCTTCTATCTGTATACTATGCCATTTTTAACTACAAACTCCTAATTGTTCTATCTGCCTACAAAGCCATCTAAAACTTTCAAACTCATAATTGTTATTTCTGTTTATAATACCATCTGTAACTACAAACTCCTAATCGTTCTATCTGTTTATAATAGCATCTTTAACTACAAACCCCTAATCGTTCTGTTTAAAATGTAGGAGCCGCATAAGCTCAGCTTGCAGAACGTCGAAGTCTTAATCCATGGGTAGCGGGATTGATACCCTCACAGAACAGCTCAGGTCACCTTTTTATGTGTCTAATGGAAAGACATTTATCCTCCATCTCCTTGGCATACTATAACTAAAACGGATGTTTAAAAAACAAAACAAACAAAATATGTATACAATGATGTTTGAATGATGTAATCTTGAGACATAATCTATCAAATATATATCTATAATTTCAATGAATTCTTTTTTTATAATAAAAGTACATATTCCTGAGGTTATCAAGGGTACACCAATTAGACTATTTGTGATATATATATATATATATATATATATATATATATATATATATATATATATATATATGTATATATATATGTGTATATATATATATATATATATATATATATATATATATATATATATATATATATATATATATATATATATATATATATATATTTAAGCTCTCATTGATGACCCACGTCCTCGTGATAGACTTGTTCAAAGCCTCAAAGACTAGTGCATTTTCTCAGATATTAGGACCCAACTTACCAAGCCTTAGCACACATCATTGCCCACTTTTTCGGTTGAAGCTTGTCCAAAGCCTCAAGAGCCCGAATCAGACTTTCCAATCCCTTGATCAGTGAGGGACTCTTCATTCGGAAAATTACCAATAGCTTAAATGGAAATATTAAAATAAGAAATGTGTGTGAACAAAGCTGTTCCAAAAGTCGATGCCTTGAAAATGTATAGAAAAGATTAACTTAAAAGTCTATGCAGTGCAAAATTGAGTAGTTCTGCTATTTTTGTGTGAGAATTTCAAACAGCGAAAATCCGATTATATGCGTACAACTGTATGAAAATATTTGCTCGAAATGTATATATAACAGACAGAGGATTCAGCAATGGTAGCAAAAAATTGACAACAAAGTTTAATAAAATTAAGTGTCAAATTAATTACAGTACCAAAATGTATATTAATCTAACGAAGAACTCCGTACCTTTTATATTGTTACGATTTTACTGTCAAAAAAAGTAACAGAAAGAGCGAAAACCAATATGATTTGTCGAATGCAAAATATAACTTATTTTTCTAGAATACAAATTGATTATTTAAAATTAACTTATAATAATGAACTATCCTAAAAGTTCTAAAACTTGTCCAAAAGTATAGAGTTTTCGAAATCCGTTCCAGTGGTGTTTCAAATGAAGTCCATTTTTCAAAGTACTGATGTGCCAATTGTCTGGAAGAGTTTGTTGTGCTAATGGTCTTGATGTATCAGAAAGGTAAAATCCAGTGTTTATAAATGATTCCACAATAATCCCAAGATAGTGATTTTATATTTTCATCTATGAGTGCTTTCTAATTCCAATGAATGACTGATTTGAATAAATATTTTTACGATAGAAATACTGAATTCTATTTATCCCTATCTTTATATAAAAAACTTTGACACAATAACAGAAAATGATGAGGGTCATAAGTTCATTTCCATGTAATTCTAACTTGTAAACACTGTCAGTTTGTTCACTAAATTTATAGCAGTCAACCAATTAAAATTCAGGTCGACCATATAATTTCCAAGTAAACATGTTTATCAAAGTACAAACAGTCAATTATTATATGTTATTTACTAAATGACCATTCCAGTCGATAATCAGAAACATTAACACCCACTTTGTGTATACATAACAATATGGAACGTCTACAGTTTAGTAACTGAATTTAATTAAAAGAAATTACTAGGCTTAAGTGGGTCTAAAATTACGCAACTGTTTCAAGTTTGTTTAAAAGCCAAATTTGTTTAAAAGCCAAAAGAAAGGAAAATCTCTTAAGCCATGTAACAACCATCAAATTTGGTTAAATGGCTATGATTTTTTTATGTTCTAGGAAATCGATTAAATTTTGTTATTATTTTCAAAATAAGTATTATTGGTGGCCAACCTTTATTATCTGTGCACTCATTAGACTTGTTTTCACTAGCTTTGTTTTACATTTGGTAAATTTGCGTTCAGGAAATTCTTAGGAGAAAGTGTTTCAGTATTTATTTTTTAACAACTGTAACCATATGTGATAGGGGATCAGCTTTCTTTGCATCATCTTTTAATGTACTATTTGCGATTGATTCGTTTTCAAAAAGAAATTAGAATCAATCGTTGGAAGGTTTTCTTGTTCTTAGAAATTGGATTTAGGATCGTTTCATTGTAATAACAAAAAGACTTTAAAGTCTACATTTAGAACTCGTATGCTACCTGTCAATTGAGCCAAAACATTTTGTTTAACACTTCTAATAGTATGTAATCTATCATAAATAAGAGCGGTCGTATCTGATGCGTTTCGGTATCATGTTTACAATATTATGAGATTATTATATCAGGCAAATATGGAAGAATGTTTTGAAGGAAAGTTTGATAAAAAGGTTGAAAACAGCAAGTATCCAACGATCACGAACGACTGATCGGTGATCATGACATGATCTTGCTTAACTTAGGGAACAGGATGTCCTAGATGATAAATAATAAGTCAGTGCATGAACAAGACTAAATACCTTCATAGCTTTCAAACGGTCATTTACGTAGGCCTTGTTTGAATCTACCTCCATGTACTCTTCATTGGTGAGCTGCAATGCACTGGCCATCTTTAATGAAGGTTCTAGATGTGTACTGATAATCGCCAGGTAGGAGTCTGACATTGGACAGTGATAGTCTGTATGTGACAAATTGTAACATACAAGGGATACGTCATGGATATATGTTACTTACCACAGATCTTCGTAAGCGCTTATTTTCGGAAATGTAGTAAAATTTCAAACACCAATCAATATATCATCATTGCTAACAGTCCATATTTTAATTTATTAGATCAACAGAAATTTTGCTAGACAGATGTAAATAACTCTCTCATGTACGTTTAAACTTTAAATTTATTTAAGAGTAAATATGACCTGTTAGACCATTAGTGCAAAACACAAAGATCAAGTTGGAAAACGAATCAGATCTTTCTCGTAAGAATACTACCATACTTTTGAAAGTTAAAAGTTCTGAAAACATGTGAAAATACTTAGTTTTATTATTAGTTAAACAGGCTTTTTATTTAGAAAAACAAAATCAGATCCAATAGTGAATAATTGCTTATTGGACAAAATAAAGCACGTGTAAATAAACATATTTTCCAAAACTGTACAATTTGTCGTCATCAATAGTTACCAAAACAGTACCATAATTGTGAATTAAATGTATGAAGAAAGTATAAACAGTTCTGTACGATAATAATGTGACTTTAATAACGTAAATTAAGGAGATGTAACGCAGTCTCTTTTCACAGTGTTGTATTATTTATTTTACCTCCTGGATTGAGCAAATTGCTGTCTGTATAGGCTTTCTTCAGCCACTTGCAAAACATATCATCATGAATCGTTTGCTTAGCATACCTGAAATGGAATGTCAAACACGTGTGATTTTTGTACCCTTCGTATTCAAAAGATGTATTTGAAACAATTGAATCAATATTTAATTCGTAGAACAAAAACAGAAAATAAATTTTATTGAAACCAAAGTGTACGTCTCTAAAATCCTAATAACATAAAGATATTTTTACAGTTAAAAACGATGTTGTTATTTTATAACATAGTTTCATATTGTATCAAATATTCAAAGTCTCTTTTGTAGCATACGACACTTATTTCACATTTTAAAAAAAATGAATGCTAGCTTTATAATATGTCTGCAAAATCTAACTTGTTATTCAGTCCACATCATCTTGCATTGATTTAATATCTGTAACGTACAGTAAAATACAAATATAGAACACTAACAAATTGAGGAAAATAAAGGTTCTAAAATGCAGAATTTATGTTTCCTGCTACTTTTTAAAAAAATATCTATCTTTGATTATGTTCAACAAAGACATTATTTGTGGTAATACTTGCCAGTTCTTTAGGTCACCACAAAACGCTCTGCTCAAAGCGAATGCGCCACCTTTTGCGAGCGCCGAAACGATGAGAGGTACTCCTAAATGCTCTAGTTCTTTGCTTCTGTCACGCCAATGCAGAACCAACTTTAGAAAAAGAACCCACTGTTATTTGTTAACAGTATATGTACGGGAAGACACTATGGACTATCATTAAAAATAGTCACAGACTTTGTATTATTCAGATCATTAACAAATAAAGCAAGACTAACTACTCAAGTTACTTATGAAGTTATTAACGTAATTGTATATTACACTGCCAGCTTCTTAATTTAATAAGTAATTTTAAATATGACTTAAGACCATGGGTTGTCAGGTAATCCTGTTTATGAATGGAACATTATATGCTGCTGACAGAATAGACATTTATCAGGATACTCGTTCAGGAAAGTGAATCTCTGTCTGTCTGTCTGTCTCTTTCTCTCTCTCTCTCTCTCTCTCTCTCTCTCTCTATATATATATATATATATATATATATATATATGTGTGTGTGTGTGTGTGTGTGTTTGTATGTATGCGTGCGTGTGTGTATGTGTGAATATGAATATCTGCATCAGGTTCATACCTATGTGCGTAATCCTGACTATATACTTGAATTTTCATATTACGTACTAAAGGTATATCTACATTATCATTCTCGTTTTTGTATTATATTATCATATTTAATTATCGGCAAAGAATACCAATCAAGTGCAATTCATGTCACACAACAGCATTTTCCGTTATCATTGCAACCTTGTTTCATTATTCTTAAATAGTTGTAATTTTATGTAAAAGAGGATAATGTTATTAGTAGTGCTAAATTTAGTGCGCTTTTTGTATACATTAAACACACGCATTTACCCGTGTGCGCAGATTAATGATTCATTTAGCCAGTTATGTACTTAGTTATATTTGGCAGTAATTTGTATACAGATTTGCGCTGTATGTAAAAGCTTGTTTTCAAAAGAGAGCATCCCTATATAGGTTGTTGTCAATGCCACTGAATGATTTTTCAAATATATATATATATATATATATATATATATATATATATATATATATATATATATATATATATATGTGTGTGTGCCTTTTCTGAGTAAACAAGCGATTCTGGTAAATAATTCATCTAAAAAGAAACATAACTTGTTGATGTTATGCTATTTTATTCTTGATTTTGATTGAAAATCCATGCAAAATATAATTTAATGCAAGAAAAAAGATCAAAATGGAACGAAATCGGAAAAAGTACTGCACATTGATTTCTTACAGAGATGAGCATGTTCGAAAGCCTTCCTTGAGTGGTAAGGCCTTCTTCTATCTCCGAAAAAGATATTCCCATTAGAATTATCACTGGGAACCAGACATCTTCTTCCTCTAGCTGTAACATCAACTTTTTGATGCAGTTGTCATCCAGAAAGGCTGCAATAGTGCAACACATATTTACCAATAACGTCTTTTTGGTCCTAATTATATTTTTCTTAGACAAGCTGGTATACATTATAGAACACAAAATGATGCAATGGGAGAAAATAGGCGGGAAGCGGATTTCACTCTCAGCCATTTAATAATTAATTTTCAGATTCAGCATATATCTTCATATGATACGGTTAAACAGCTTACCAAAGACAAAACATGACTTAGGAATGCCATTGTGAGTGGATGTAGCAAAGATTTGCATATTATTTTCGATCAACAGAAACGTTTGCATCAAATCTTCCCTTATTGGTACAAAATTATATAACAATTGTTAATAAGATATGCATTTGTTTCCAAATCTCAATGCTGTCTCTTTCAATAGGTCGAATTTCTGTTTAAATTAGGCTATTGCGTTTTCTATTTTGAATGACAGCTTCCTATGATGAAAAGATTAGTAAAAACTTCTAGCCCTTAGGACGAGAAATAAAAAGCAATTATGGACGCCTAATATACTACTCAACCAAACCTGTCAATTACTGACACTCAATGACTACTGCCATTATATTTATAATCCAACGTTAAAGTTTAGTAAATAAAATTCTACAAATATGTCTGAGATGGTTTAGTATTTCGCATATTAGTTCACTGGAAGTATACATAAACAAAAGATTTATTTTCTTATTTCCAGCCATAGCGATATTTATAGCTTGATAAAGAATGAAAATGACCAAAAAATCGTAATCAAAGCGTGCTTTTTTATTTAAAAAATAATTCTGCTGCATTAACCTGAAAACAATGTGAAAAATAATATACAACACATTTTGAATCGTGCAACATAAGTTTTTAAGTAATAACAGGGCCAACATTAATTTGGCCCACTAAACGGTCGTTCACATTTGAATTTAATTTTCCAAAATATCGTAGCTTAAATGATATTTGATTTTTATTTATTTACTCCTATTTTACCAGTGCAATATCCATATTGGCTGCATTATTTAATATTTTAAAGTATGAATACCGTCAGCATTTAATTTATTAACATATACATATACCAGTCTTTATCGTGTGACTAACACGTTGTTATCTATGATGAAGTTTTATCATTACGAAATACTAATACTGTATCTATATTGCATTTTCAACAATATAGTATTGACTTACCTGATGTTGATTGAAATTTAACATTTGTATTTTCAACTGGCGCTATCCTTTTCAATTTGAATGCGAAGCTTGTCAACAGCTTTTCTACATCAGGTTTATCGTCCTCCTTAGCCGTGCCAGGTCTTAACGGTAGCTGAATAATCTCAAGCTTGACATTGACAAAAGGCTGCTCCTCATTCATCTCACAAACAAACTGCTTGAAGTTATCTCTTTTGGGATGGAACTCCAAATTCACGTCTTTATCTATTCCTACAACTTTTATGGCATTATTCAGTTGTACTCTGTACTTTTGTTTAGACAGGGCTACAATCTGATCTTGAGATTTCTCCTCCCGTTTCTCATATCTATCATTCTCCCAATGCTTCTGTCTCTCCTTTGCTCTATCCTCGTGGCAACATTCAACTATCATATTCCACGTATTTGTCTCGCCTATACGCTTCATCAACATGAGAAAAATGACTGAATGCTCCCGTCGTCTGGATTTTCTGAAGAGGTGACTGACCTGCCGCTTAAGGAAAAGGTCGTTTTGAGCCTTTTTCAGGTAGAGAGATTCAATGCCAACTTTCCTGGTAAATTAAAATAGAATTTTAGGACGTTTCACGCGTAATTCCTCTTTAAAACTATATGAAAAAGAACTGGATGAAAACAACAATGTGTAATTAAAAGTATTACTAATAGAATTAGAAACAAAATTTTCGTCAGATAAAGAATGAGCTTATATCGTCAAAACAAACACTGAATACAAACCGAGTGAAAACTTGAGTAATACATGTCCGAATGACACTGGAAACAAGAGTTAAAAAAAAGAAAAAGGAAACACAGAAGAAATGATCTTAACGATTTTTAAATATATATGCAATAAATGTCTCTTTTATTGTTATGACACTATCAAACTTCTGTTTATTCATGCTGAGATTCAAATTGTTTTGATCTGCTTCCATAGAAAAAAGAACGAAAGTCATCTGTGGTGAAAATCAACACCATTTAGGACCAAATATCAGAATACATACGAACTAAATTATATCACGGTAACGTTATGCGTGAAGAATTGTAGTAAATTTGATAGTTGTGTTTTTGATAGACTTTTCATGGCGGCAAGCATGTCTGATGGCTGAAGACCCAAGGAAACATACCCAGAAAGAAGAATAATGAACCAAAGGGAAAGCACAGGCAAGCTCTCTCATATACCTTCATCGGGCGAGCCGAGGCTTTAACCAACGTAGCAAGAGGTGAGATGCGAATGATCTTTAAGGAGAGCGCCTTAGACCATTTGGTTACCTGAGCCCTTGTAGTAAACAAGATATGTCATGAGATTGATTTGGCTGTAAGCCAAATAATAATAAATAATAATAATAAAAATAATAATAATAATAATAATAATAATAATAATAATAATAATAATAATATTATTATTATTATTATTATTATTATTATTATTATTATTATTATTATTATTATTATTATTATTATTATTATTATTATTTGGCTTACAGCCAAATCAGTCTCGTGACATATCTTATAATAATAATAATAATAATAATAATAATAATAATAATAATAATAATAATAATAATAATAATAATAATGATGATGATGATGATGATGATGATGATGATGATGATGATGATGATAATAATAATAATAATAATAATAATAATAATAATAATAATAATAATAATAATAATAATAATAATAAAGAATTAAATAATATTTCCTTTGGATCTATATTGTCGCGAAATTTTGTACTGGGAAGTTAAATGATGCTTGTTCAAACTTTTCGGATAACGGCGTTGATAAACAGTTTACTATGACGGCAAATGAGACAAGCTTTTGAAGAGGAATCTGTCACTTACTTCAGTATTTAGTTTCAGCAAGATCTGACTCTGGAGCTAGAAGCGAAAATAAAGGTAGACCATAATGCTGAGTTGGCTCAGATTAGTTGAGATTTGAAAGTGAGACTGCCATATATGAATACAGTTACAATCATGTGTGGACGAGCAAATTATTTTTTGTCTACACATCAAGTAGAAAATTGATTTTTCAAAGGTAATATACTTACACTGAGAAGGAAGCCACATCAAAAACAACTCTGTCATCGATAATTTTTGCATCGAAGTCCAAAACAGACCAGCTATTTTCATCTTCATCATCCTCGTCCTTGTCCATGCTAAGAATGACGACGCTTCCATTCCCGTTGTATTTGGAAGGAAGCGGCACTTTGATGTTGATGGACTTGGTTGGCTTTCCACCCTCGCTATTGATGGTGTAGAACGAAGTAGCTGACATTATATCTTTGAATTCTTCCGTGCTTCTTTCTATGGTCTCCACTGGCTCGGTTATCTATAAATAGTATGCAATATATAAAACAATAACCTTTAGAGTCAACCTCTGCGAAATGAACACAACAATAGAATATTAATATCTTCAAGTGAAAACTGAAATGAACATAGAAAAAGAAACATGTACACTTCATTATATATTTCATCACGAATACTATTTTTATCAATTTATTCCAGTTTTATGAAATAAATATGTCGATAGCCTGTGGTCTGAAAAAATGTATTGTTCTCCTCGAGTAATGTTAATTTTCCAAATACGACAGAACACTACTTTTGTGCCATTCGCCTTTAAAATTATTGTGAATATTACTGAAATGGATTTGCCTCCAATCTTCAACTCTGCTGACATGTGACATTACAAGTCATATTGAATGTATCTGGGACACGCTTCCCAAAGACACTTTTTAAACGTAATAACATGATGCATTTTTCAATGTGTGCTGTTGTGTTCTTAATGACAGGCAACTTCGTGATTGTTTTCCATGATAATGTTGCTAATTTATTTCTAACACAGAACTGGAGTATACTCTTTTGGAAATCGAGAACATTTTCGCGGATTTGTTTTATAACTGCATCTTTATATGCACGAAGTAGTGAATCCTCTCATTGTTTCTTGAAATAAACTGTTCCAGCCATTTTGCATGAACTCTTGTGCTCTTTATGAATTGCATATTTATTGGGAGTGTGATTCACATTATTATTATTATTATTATTATTATTATTATTATTATTATTATTATTATTATTATTATTAGTAGTAGTAGTAGTAGTAGTAGTAGTAGTAGTAGTAGTAATAGTAGTATTACAAATGCATCAGATATGCAACCTGTCTTAGTGGATATGTGTTATGTATATGTAATTTCATTATTTGTTGGTTAGCTTTAATTTTTTTATTTATTGCATTACGTGTTATTGTAATGATAACTTTGTCTACAGAATTTGATATTTTTTTAGAAATTCAGTTCAGTTATGTTTGACGTGATAAACAACCAGTAGTTGAAACATTGTATCTAGTTTTTGACCTTGATTCAGAAAACAGATAGAGTTCTAGTAAACAACCTTTTTCCAAAAAATTCTAATGGTAAGATTCATTCAGTGGAATCAAAGCCATACCTAGAGTACGCGATAATTATCATGTAAAAATATTATACGTTGTTCCAGAAGGTGACCACGTGACTCTCATAAGGGAATCTGTTTTGCGTCTTAAGTTACTGCATAACGCTTTCTTGAGAAGAACTAGCCAGTTAAGATAAAATCTTCGACACATAACGGTGACTTCTTGTGCCCAGTTTGAGTTGAATTTTTATTTTGATAGAATTATTGATTCTTTCCATGGAAAATACCATTATTCACAAATTCTAAACTGGAATATTATTTTTTGTGATTCAACAAAGAACTGTTGACCCAGCAACACTTTGAAGATCACTACTTACGTCACCGCCCTCCATTTTGATTTCATCCGGACTCGAACACAGACTCATTTAGGACTTTTCATTGATAGGACTTCTATTTTTAAAATCAAGGATTAATTTTGCATTTAATTCATAAACCGTAAGTCCTTGTTTTCTAGGAAAATAAGTTATTTGTCAAATTTTACCAACCTTGTTGGCTTCACTATTTTCTTGTCACTTTTTCTTCTAGCTAAGACAAATAACATATTGTACTTCCATTCAGCGGACACGTGTTCATAATAGACTGATTTCATACCTAATACGATCTTGTTTCAATCAGATCAATAAATAGTACTGACAAAACGTACTGGCCGCTCTTAGTGGCATGTAAATTAAACACTTCACGAGTATGAAGGACTGGATTTGTATATTCACTTGAAGACTTATTGTGCGTTCCATGCATACAGTTAGCAAAATAGTAAAATGATCAGAATTTCTAATTTGCCATTTGTTCATCATTTTTGGAAAAACGTTAGATTCCATCCACTTAAAGTATTACCTTGAATGACACCGAATTAATCTTTCTTGAGCACATTAGCAGTGAAGATAAGTCACTAGTATATATTATCATTTAAAATACTTCTTTAATAACTAAATTTTAAAATGTTAATATGCAGTTCTATGTCTAGACAATAGCATTAGAAGCCATAATTACAATCTATAATTACTTTTTGATATTTATTATAGGATTAAATGATCATGGTTGGGTATTTATCTATGTGTAAATTTTACCTAATCACTCACAAATTAAATAAAATCCGAAGGACATTTTGTAAACTTCGTGAGTGATTAGGTACAATTTACACATCGATAAGTACCCAACCATTATCATTTAATCCTTATAATTCCAATTTACTTTCTTTGTAACATCAGATCAGCAGATGTAACCAACAAAACATTCACTTTTACATACATCTTCTTTCACTAGCCTCTTAACTGCGATAAAATACATAGCCCTATCTTCGCTAGCTAAGATTCACTAATTCTTTATTCAGTGATAGGGAGTAGAATGTCATAGCGGGTCATGCCAGGGATATATTGTTTTGATCATTATATCAATTTTTTAAAAAAAAATGGTTGTTGATATTAAACCAGGAATTTTTCACTTTTTTAAAATTACGCTATGGCACGTGTTGTTATAGCAACGTCGTTGTTTCTTTTCTACGTATTTCGATCTTTCAAAACAAGATCATGTCCATTTTTAGTGAGATCCCTTTGTTGACATGAGCCTGACCATTAATAACTGCTGCTGTAACATGTTGTCGAGGTGAAATGTAATAAGATCCGAAGATTGGCTTCTAAACCCTGCCATATACCTTCTTCGGTAAAAGAGGTGACTGTTGGAGTGCAGGAAGGTCTGTTCAATTACATTGTTTTTTGGTCGATTTTGATCTGTGACTTTTCATTTTTGATCAAAATCACAGCATTGGATGGGTGGGAGCGTCTTGTTGCTATCATTATGGTGGTAAAGCGTTGATATATATAAAACTTCAAATCAAATGATCTGGACACAGAGTACCAAAAGTTGTCATCCGAATTTATCGATGTGTAAAAAATTCCAGATTAATATCACGTGACCGTTTACATCCAATTGAAACGTAGAAAACGCAGTCAATTAATAAAAATTGAAGTTATAAAGTCATAGACAATTTTAAAGTCTCATTTAAAGTCACCAAAAAACAGTATTCTAGATTTTTGTAAACAATTTTTTTTATCCAGACTCTGAAATTCATAGTTTAAAACTGCAGAGATTGAAAATCAAACGTATTCATCGTCTTTGCTAATAAAATTAATTTTAAAAATGTATGGATATCCCAAACAATTTATATACCTCCGAATGTATTGAAAAGTTGCTAATACAAAAGATAATTATATTTATTTTTCTACTGAAATAACATTGCAAGCACCTACTTCCATAGTGACTTTTGTCGGCTCCTCGAAAGTATTCTCTGGTATCGATATCTCTACACGTTTATCTACCGCAGAGCGAATAGTAGATGCTTCAATTCCGACTTGAAATGTTTCTTTCATAGGTCTGCATACCGCAACAAAAGCTTTGCATTTCTGGAGATCAGCACTGAACTTGCATGTCCATTTCTGTAATAAAACAGAAAATAAATGGACGATCGATTGCAAGACAAGGAAGACGACTTTATATTTGGATTTACTTGTGCATGTGTACGTTATTCTAAAGTTTGCAAGCACTTGTAGAAGAGTATTCCTTAGAGTTATAACACAAGAAATGGTTTACATGTGAATCACCTTTTTTGATCCATACCATTAGTACACATTTACCTTAGTATTCTCCTTGACTTCCGCGGCGATGAATTCATTCCCATTGTTGGTCCTAATGACGACTTCCTCCTTCTCCTCTGGTCCACCGAAGAGAGGAACAGTAACAGTGGCTTGGAGGCTGCTTTGGTTACAAGAAATACGATAGATAAAGATATCACTCACAATCTCCTCTTTTTCCATAAAACCAAAATCAATTTCGCTGTTCTCGGTCGTTTTTCGTCTGCACATCATGACGAAGAAATCCCCTTTCCCATTGTTTCTGTACTCCACCACAAGTCCTATATTCTTGAATGATGTTTGCGATCCTTCGTAAACTTTGATAGTTTCGCTAAAAGAACATAGTGCACAAAGGAGATAAATATATATTAATAGCTGCTTCAGACAGATGTACATACTTTATGGAATATTCTATGATCCAAGAATAGTATTAATGTGGTTGAGTGAAAAAATATCATTGTTTTTGAAACCTCTATTATTCTACTATTAACTCATAAAAAAATATTTGGTGCAAACAACAGCACCCCACTATAAGGCCACAATCTCCTCATTACTCGTACAATAAATGCATATAAATTCACAATCTCATCATCACTCGTACAATAAATACATATAAATACACAATCTCATCATCTATCGTACAATAGATACATATAAATACACAATTTTCTCATCACTCGTACAATAAATACATATAAATACACAATCACCTAATCACTCGTACATTAAATACATATAAATACACAATCTTCTCATCAGTCGTATAATAAATACATATAATTACACAATCTTCTCATCACTCGTACAATAAATACATATAATTACACAATCTTCTCATCACTTGTACAATAAATACATATAAATACACAATCTTCTCATCACTGGTACAATACATACATCAAAAATACACAATCTTCTCATTACTCGTACAATAAATACATATAAATACACATTCTTCTCATCACTCGTACAATAAATACATATAAATACACATTCTTCTCATCAATGGACAGTAAATACATATAAATACACAATGACCTCATCACTAAGACAATAAATACATATAAATACACAATCTCATCATCACTCGTACAATAAATACATATAAATAAACAATCTTCTCATCACTCGTACAATAAATACATATAATACACAATCTTCTCCTCACTCGTACAATAAATACATATAAATACACAATCTTCTCATCACTCGTACAATAAATACATATAAATACACAATCTGCTCATCAATCGTACAATAGATACATATAAATACACAATTTCATCATCACTCGTACAATAAATCCCTATAAATGCACAATCTCATCATCACTCGTACAATAAATACATATACATACACAATATCATCATCCCTCGTACAATAAATACATAAAAATACACAATCTCCTCATCACTCATACAATAAATACATATAAATACACAATCTTCTCATGACTTGTACAATAAATACATATAAATACACAATCTTCTCATTACTGGTACAAAATACATATGAATACACAATCTCCTCATCACTCGTAGAATAAATACCTATAAATACACAATCTCATCATCACTCGTACAATAAATACACAATCTTCTCATTACTCATACAATAAATACATATAAATACACAATCTTCTCATCACGCGTACAATAAATACATATAAATACACAATCTTCTCATCATTCGACAGTAAATACACATAAATACACAATCACCTCATCACTCCTACAATAAATACATATAAATACACAATCTCATCATCACTCGTACAATAAATACATATAAATACAAAATCTCCTCATCACTCTTACAATAAATACACAATCTTCTCATTACTCGTACAAACAATACATATAAATAAACAATCGTTTCATTACTGGTATAAAAATACATCTAAATACACAATCACCTCATCACCCGTACAATAAATACATATAAATACACAATCTCATCATCACTCGAACAATAAATACATATAAATACACAATCTTCTCATCACTCGTACAATAAATACATATAAATACACAATCTTCTCATCACTCGTACAATAGATGCATACAAATACACAATTTTCTCATCACTCGTACAATAAATACATATAAATAGACAATCTCCTCATCACTCGTACAATAAATACCTATAAATACACAATCTTATCATCACTCGTACAATTAATACATATAAATACACAATCTTCTCATCACTTGTACAATAAATACATACAAATACACAATCTTCTCATTACTGGTACACAATACATATAAATACACAACCTCCTCATCACTCGTACAATAAATACACAATCTTCTCATTACTCGTACAATAAATACATATAAATACACAATCTTCTCATTGCTGGTACAAAAATACATATAAATACACAATCTCCTCAACACTCGTACAATAAATACCTATACATACGCAATCTCATCATCACTCGTACAATAAATACATATAAATACACAATATCATCATCACTCGTACAATAAATACATACAAATACACAATCTTCTCATCACTCGTACAATAAATACATATAAATACACAATCTCCTCTTCACTCGTACAATAAATACAAAATCTTCTCATTACTCGTACAAATAATACATATAAATACACAATCGTTTCATTACTGATACAAAAATACATATAAATACACAATCTCCTCATCACTTGTACAATAAATACATATAAATACACAATCTCCTCATCACTCGTACAATAAATACATATAAATACAGAATTTTCTCATCACTCGTACAATAAATACATATAAATACACAATCTCATCATCACTCGTACAATAAATACATATAAATACACAATCTCATCATCACTCGTACAATACATACATATAAATACACAATCTTCTCATCACTCGTACTATAAATACATATGAATACAAAATCTTCTCATTATTGGTACAATATATATATATATATATATATATATATATATATATATATATATATATATATATATATATATATATATATATATATATACACAATCTCGTCATCTCTCGTACAATAAATACATATAAATACACAATCTCCTCATCACTCGTACAATAAATGCATAAAAAATACACAATCTTCTCATCACTAGTACAATAAATACATATAAATACACAATCTTCTCATCACGTGTTCAATAAATACATATAAATACACAATCTCATCATCACTCGTACAATAAATACATATAAATACACAATCTTCTCATCACTCGTACTATAAATACATATGAATACAAAATCTTCTCATTATTGGTACAATATATATATATCTATATATATATATATATATATATATATATATATATATATATATATATATATATATATATATATATATACGCACATATATATATATATATATATATATATATATATATATATATATATATATATACGCACATATATATATATATATATATATATATATATATATATATATATATATATATATATATACGCACATATATATATATATATATATATATATATATATATACGCACATATATATATATATATATATATATATATATATATATATATATATATATATATATATATATATACGCACACATATATATATATATATATATATATATATATATATATATATATATATATATATATATATATATATATATATATATATACAATCTCGTCATCTCTCGTACAATAAATACATATAAATACACAATCTCCTCATCACTCGTACAATAAATGCATAAAAAATACACAATCTTCTCATCACTCGTACAAGAAAGACATATAAATACACAATCTCATCATCTCTCGTACAATAAATACATATAAATACACAATCTTCTCATCACGTGTTCAATAAATACATATAGTAGTAAAGTGAAATGAGGGTTTTGGCCCACCACCCCCTCCCACACCTCCTCCCCCACCCCCGCCAAACCCCTCATTTCACTTTACTACTACTATGTAGACAGATATTTTGTAACCAGACAAAACAACAGGTGTTGGAATGCCATAAGCTCTGTCAACAGAAGTGACGAATTTGTTAGAACAGTGTATGTGTGGAGTACGATTATTCTAAAGACAGCAAATAAATTTTACCACAATTTTTTTTATCAGATAACAGGATGAAAAATTAAACTGTAAATTAGAACGTTTCAGTTAACACGGCGGAAATTAAACTAGCATTAGAATGAAAATGATATTATTTTAGTTATATTATATCTTAAGTTTAGATAAAATTTTATGTTACTCATATTTTTTGTGATATTTTTTCATACTTGCTAACCCTCATTGGTAGAATATCTGTTAACATATTGTCAATAATACGAAATTCACGTAATAAATCATCCATATTATATTTAACTCCTCGTAGGTAAGAACGGATCTGATCAAGTAGTTTCTTGTAAGTTTTAATTGACGTTAAACATCCGTGCTTTTTTATCAAAAGTCTTGGTTCTACTTTTTTACATGCCGCTGTCAGTGAAACACCAATACCAGATATAATTAACAAAAATGGATTTAATGATACCCCACTTGAAATTATACCAGAACTGGTCATTAACAAGGGTAGATATGATATTACTCGAAGTATCTTGTTGTAGCATTTGTAACATTTTTTAACACACCAAAGTTTCTTATGATAATATTTATAGTATTGTATTAGTGCGTCCAAATCCTGTTCTGGAATATCTTTTGAAATGTGATTAAAATCAACTATACTTCTTTTCATTATAATATTTGTTTACATAGTTATGATAAATCAGCTACAAATTCCAAACACCACCGATAAGGACCTACAAAATTTTTATCAGTTGGTTCAAGTGTAAATTCCTCCTCAGAATTTTTGTTTAATATTACAGATAATATTCCAAATATGTCATCATCTAAATAACGCCATGAATATGTGGTAAATATTTTAAACTTTACACTGCTAAACACTGACAATCTATACACACCGGTAACTTCTGCAATATATTTGATAGATTTGTTTTGTGATGTCCATCCACTATAACCAGATGCAACAATATACACAATATTTTTAATCTGTTTGTGAGGAATTTTAACCATACTCGTTTTCTCAACAATATTAGGATTTCCACTAATAATATCATTGAGTTTTGTGTTAATATCATTGAGTTTTGTGTTAATATTAGCGAGTGTAATGTTAACATTTGATGGATTTCCAAAAAATTCATCTCTAATTTTGTTTATGTTTCTACGAAAACTTAAAAATGTGTTCACGTGACTGGTAAAATCAGTTTTGAGCGCTGTGATTTCATTATTAATTGAAGCGTCCCAATCATTGACGTATTTTTTAGTGACAGCATCCCCGTCTACAGTTGGGTTTCCAAGATCTGTAATCTTGTTTTGTGTCATAACAATATTCCCACTTGGATTTCGTACAACTACATCTGACAGTTTTACGTTACTCGTCTTTAATCGTCCTTCTTTGTCCTGGAAAATGACAACTTCATCTGGATCTACACTGGTAAGATTTAGTAAATTATTGATTTCATTTTTGAGCCGATCAAGAGTTGCATATTTGGATAAGTCACCTTGGTAACCTTTTGTTGATAAATCTGATAGTGTTCCAAATTTTGTATAGTAGCTCATTATTTACTGTCCTAGATAAAATTATCAACACTAGTTTAATATTATATAAAATGGCAAAATCGTCGATATTAAACTTTGATACAGAGAGACTAGTTAAGCATAAACATAACAATGAACTTCCTGATTGTCATTATCTTATTGTTGGGCGAACTGGATCGGGGAAAACAAATTTACTTATGAACTTGCTTTTTGGTGATAATCTTAACTACGATAGAGTTTATATTTACACAATCAATCCACAGCAAGATAAGTATGAGATATTAAGTGAGTATAATGAAAAACTTCGTGATGATCTTAAAGCTGGTGAAGATTTTTTTATAATTAGGCAGCCAGAAGATCTTATTCCAGTTAATCAACTTGATGCAGATGAACATAAGATAGTAGTTTTTGACGATATTCCTCTAAATAACATGGAGATGAACAAAATAAAATCATATTTCTCACTGTCACGTAACAAACAGTGTAATTCTGTTTATCTCGCTCAAGGATTTTATAATGTTGACAGGTTTATTAGGCGAAATACGGGTTGTTTTATTTTATTTCCAGGACTGGATAATGTTGACGTTAGAAATATTGCAAGCGAACAATGCGGTGACGTGACAAAAGATAAGTTTATTGAACTTTACCGTAATGCTACAAAAGATAAATTTAACTTTTTCTTGTTTGATAAACTTACAAATGATCCAACTAAAATGTTTCGCTGTTGTATTAACACTTACTTACAGTAAAGCGTTTCAATTTTATAAAATTTATAATTATAATAATGGACAAACGAGCAAGATACAGACAACACATAGAAGATCTAAAAAAAACTTGCTCAATCCCAGGCATCACTTAAGCAAAAAGTACAAGAAGCGCGACGTGGGCAAGTAACTGCTACAGAAACAACAGCTACAATTTTCAAGCCGGTTACTGAAGCATTATTAGGTAAACAACCTGAAACTAAACCACTGTCAGAAGAAGAACTTAAACAACTACAGGAAAAAGGTTTGGTTGGAATTGTTAGAGAACAACAGGAAGCAGCTGCTGCAAAACTTGTTACTAGATCTGATGAAGAAAAAAGAAAACTGATTGAGGCACTTACAGCAAATATAGCTGATCCTGCGGTTAGACAAGCTGAAACAGATCGATTGATAAACAATCCACTGGAACTTGAGCGAAGATTAGCAGAGTTAACAACGCAAGGAATAACAAATATTATAACAAGTTTATCAGGAGATATAAAAGATATCAAAGAGGAGCAACAAAGAGTTGGTGAGCTTACTGTAAAGTTTATGGAAGTTGGAGATCAAAGACTTTATTTTATAAAAAAAGCATATGATGAGATAAAAGGTAGTGAATATGATGATTTTTTAAACAAAGAAAATATAAGTGATAATAATATAAGCAGGTGGACTGATGCAGAATATCAAGTATTAATCGATAGATTAGATGTAATATTTAAAGACGGAGCTGCTGCTAAAGATGAAATAAACACGGTTACAGAAATTGATGATATGCTTCCACTTTATAATAGAATGAGAAACGGTGTCATTGCTCTCATGTTTAAAAAAACAGCAGAAAATAGTAGAGCAAAACCTTTTGGTAGTGGGTGGAGTTTTAGAAGGAAATTTTTTACTTTTGATAAATCTCGTATACAAAAAAGTAGAGTAAGAACAGGAACTGGTGTAAAAGTATTTACTTCAACTACTGAAATGATAGGTAGATTAATGATATTAATATCCTCAAAGGAAGCTGGGAATGTTAGTGTTGAACTTGATAATGAAATCATTGACATACTTGATCATCTAAGATCGAGTGAATTATTAACATCTGACGAATATGAAACTTTACACCGCGACCTAATCGCAGCGACTTAATTTTGTAAAATGATATAATATTAAAGGAATGCAAACAACATTATTACTAAACTCTAGTGAGTCTACAGAAGATAGCGCAAATTTTTCAGTAAATTATATTCCACCTATCCAACTAGATCCTACAAAACAATATGAAATTGGATTAATTTCTTGTACTTGCTGGAATGCTATACCTAACGTGAAAAATGATGTTAACGATGAAATGTATTTTACTATGATTACAACATCTCCAATATCTACAACAAAAAAAATAAAAATTCTGCAAGGAGCTTATAATATTGAAGATCTAATCAAGACTATCAAAGAGCTCATAACAAAAGCTGACGGTGTAGCTGATAATTTTGAATTAGCAGCAAATTATAACACATTGCGAACTAGGATAACTTTGAAAAATATAGCAATCAATCTTGAACCAAGAGAAAGAAGTATTGCACAACTGTTAGGATTTACTGAAAAAACTTACACTGCACTTGATCAGCCTATTACATATGACAGTGAACTACCAGCAAATATAACAGAAGTAAATACAATATTAGTAAATTGCTCTATTGCTTCTGGCTCTTATACATCAAAAGGTAGCAAAGGTCAAACGATTTACAGTTTCTCACCAGAAGTCCCGCCAGGTTCTCTCATGCAAATAACTCCACGACATATTATATATTATCCTTTAAACGTTGAAGATCAAATGTCAAGTATAAGTATGCAGTTGACAGATCAATCAGGAAAACAGTTACATGTTAGTAATGAAGTTGTAACTTATTATTTACATCTACGCGAGCAAAAGTAAAAATTATGCAACATCAAATATAATGAAACAAAGAAAAAAAGTTTATCGAAGAAAAATAGTAGGAGGATTTTTTGGAAATATATTCACTAAAGTTATTGAAAATATTCCAGGACTAGCGCGTAAAGTTGCACCAATTGCTATTGACGTTGGTAAAGCTTTTGCAACTGGGGCTGCATCTGCCGCTGGGACTGCGGTGGGACAAAAAATAGCTAATAAAATAAAAGGAGATCCACCGACTGCATCTGAAATAAAACAAGCTATCTCAGAAATCGCTCCAACAAAAGAAACTCAAAAAGCTATGATAACAACAACAAAAAAATTATTATCACCAAAGGGCGAGCAGATCATACAAAAATTAATATCTAAAGTAACAGTGCCGCAATACAATTTTATATAATCTAATAAAATAAAATGTCTGTTAAAAATTATCTCGACTTAACAGAAACTTATGACATCGACAACGATGTGACAGAATTCGAGTTTGTTGAGTACCTTGATGAAAATTCTAACGAACCAAATAAAACTGGTATTAGAACCTTTAACACCAGAGACGAAGATGTATTTCTACTACCACATAAGGCTATGTTAGAAGTTCGTGGTCAGATTATGACAGTAGCCAATCCACCTGCTGCATTTGCAGTTGGAACAGAAGTAGCTCTTATAAATAACGGCTGGTGTTTATTCAAAAGTGCTAGATATCAACTGGCCAATCAAACTATAGAAGATATTTCAAGTCATCTACAAGTTGCAAGTACAATTTTAAATATTATTTCGTTTTCCGACGATTACTCGAGATCAACTGCAACTAATATGATGTGGTTTAAAGATACTGGACGGGGTATAGCTGAATCAACAGAATCTTTAAAGAGAGGCGCTATAGTACATGAAGCTAATGCTGATGAAAATGCTGTAATTGTGAGAAATTTTCTCATTGCTAATGCTGCTGCACTAGATATTGTCGCACCTGCTGCAGATGCTAATGCAAACGCTACAAGAGTTTCTCTTACAGCAGCTTTTAATAATCTAAATATAACGCCACCAGGAGCAGCTGCAGACGGTACTGCGATGTTAAATTTACTTCTTAACACACTTGACGTGAGAAATCCACGTTATAACGAAGGCTTTGCTAGGCGAAGAAAACTTGCAGCAGGATCACGTCAAATTACAATGATGCTTCCGCTAAGCACAATTGTCGGCTTTTGTCGCGATTATGATAAAGTATTTCGCGGAGTAAAACATACTCTTATTTTAGATCGAGCAGACCAAAACGATTGCTTGTTTAGATCTGGAGGGGCTGATGTACAGTTTATCATAAACAAACTCGCTTTGTGGATGCCACGTATAACACCATCAATCACTAAAATGTCAGAATTAAATAGTACGCTTGATAAACATACAAACAGAATTTACTTTAAGCAGCATAAAATATATCAGACAGCGGTTCCAAATACTACTGACTACACATGGAGGGTCACAACAACATCAAGCGAACAACTGCCGAGAAATATCTTTGTCGTATTTCAACAGCACGCTCGACGAGGAAACCAACAACAAAATAATGCAATATTTGACCACGCTGATGTCAGACGAATATACGCTAGATTAAATTCAAAGCAATATCTAGAACGAGCTATCGAGTGCAATTTTGCTGATGACGTTAATAAAAATATTTCTCGACCGTACATGTACCTGCTTGACGCAATGCAAAAATATCAAGATGTTGAAGATGGAACTCAAATATCAGCAGAGGAATTTCGTACGCTTTATCCTATATTTCATTTTGATGTTAGTAAACATAACGAGCGAGCTGTAGACAGCACAGCGGATATTGAAATTACCTGGACACTTGGGGCGGTTCCAGTAGCGCCGTTATATGTATACGCATTAGTGATTAGTGATAGATTTATCACAGCAGATTTTATTGGAGGTAAAATGACAGTTCAAGTTTAATCTACAGTTGTTATATAAAATGCCAAGGTATATTGTAAAAGAAGTGTATTTGACTGATGGCCAAGTTAAAAAATTAGTAGCTGCTATTGCAAAGCGAGAACAGGTATCATTAAAAATCAATCTTAATATTTCTGATGGTGTTTTAACAAAATTAATGCTAACAAAAAATCAAGTAAAGAAGTATGATCGTAAAAAAACTTTTGTTTTAAATTTGAGTGCTGCACAAATGACAGCGATTGCAAAAGAAGGTGGTTTTCTTGGTCCGGCATTGTCAGTATTAACTAGTACAATAATACCTAAAATTTTGCCAGTCTTAGGCACATTAGGACTAGCAGCAGCGTCTGGAGCAATATCTGGCGCAACGAAGAAAGCAGTCGCAGGTAATGGTATCATTCGTGGAAGTGGAATAAAAAAATTATAAATTTTATGTAAATAATATATTATAATGCCACAAAAGAAAAAGAAATCACCAACAACAAAAAAAAGAAAACAACAAAAACAAAATCACCAACACCAAAAACAAAATCACCAACACCATAAACAAAATCGCCAACACTAAAATGCAAATGCATATGCAATCAAACAAAACAAGGAGGAATTATTCCGTTCGCTCCACTTTTGGCGGGACTAGAGGGAAGTCTGCTGCCAAATCTTTTAGGAATCGGACGTGGTCTAACATTACCAGGAACTCGTCGACCCCGTTGAGTAATTTTGATATCATTGATAAGTTAAAAGCTGTTCCTGGATTTCACGGAGTTTATTCTAAAGATGAACTCGCAGCAATAAAATCGCCGTCAGCTGTAAGTTCGTGTGTTATTAATATACAAGATTTCAATGACGGATCCGGCACACATTGGGTAGCAGTTTATAATAATAATTATTTTGACTCGTTTGGACTTCCTCCAAGCGATGTAATAAAAAAGTATATGAACAAAAAATTTAAAAAGATATATTATTCATCAAATCAACTCCAACCTGTTGGAACGTCTGCTTGTGGATATTATTGTATAATGTTTATGCAACAGATGAGCAGAAATGTTAATTTTTTAAAATTTATTTTACAGTTTGACAAGCATCCTTCTCACGCTAATGATGAGATCGCAATTAATTTTATCTAAACTTACAAGTATAATAATGTCAACATACTGTCTCAAGTGTAGAACTAAAACAGAAAATATTAATGAAACAACAGAAAAAACAAAAAACAACAGGATAATATTAAAATGTATTTGTACAATCTGTGGAAAAAGAAAAAATACATTTTTAAAGAAAACGTCCCCAGCGATAGTATCTCCAGCGACATCCCCAGCGATAGTGTCTCCAGCGACGTCGCTAGGATCTGGTTATCCTAATATTATTTTAGTCGACGATTAAAAATATAGAATGATATGCAACTGTG
Source organism: Potamilus streckersoni (assembly GCA_016746295.1). Classification (NCBI taxonomy): domain Eukaryota; kingdom Metazoa; phylum Mollusca; class Bivalvia; order Unionida; family Unionidae; genus Potamilus; species Potamilus streckersoni. Next base: position 646,773 of record JAEAOA010001802.1, on the reverse strand, counting down.
ATTCTGACAGAGATTTGTGCATTGAGCAAAATAAAATTGTCGCATACTGTCAATGTTGTAACAACAGAGAAATAATAGGGTCAGGTATAGATATACATAAAATTATTGGAAAATTGCAAACCAAAAGGCGGTTGGACTTTGCCAGGTCATAAGTATACTGGTCCATGGAATCCGCTAGACTAACAACTAGATGAAAACGACAAACCATTGCCAGGCCAAGAGCCTTATAATCAAGTGGATGCAATAGCAATGCGTCATGATATCTGTTATCGTGATCATGAAAACTCAAAATTAGATTGTGATAAAGTAATGTTAGACGAATTACGTGATATGAAGACAACAAATCTACGAGAACATTTTGATAGAAAATTTGTTCAGGGAATGATTGGAGCAAAATATAAACTTGGACTCGGAGAGTCTCGACTTGGAAAAATAGTATACGATGATCTTGCAGTCGAGCTGCACAGACCTAAAAAAAATTCCCACGACGTAAAGTTGTCGCTAATGGTGTAGATGATATCTGGGCAATAGATTTGGTGGATGTATCTAATCTAGCTCAGTTTAATGTTGGCGTTGATGGCGCTCCAAAAAGGTATTTGTTTAATGTTATAGATGTTTTTAGCAAATATGCTTTCAGTGTACCTGTTTCGGATAAGACAGGGACTTCAATGACTGATGCACTAAGACAAATAATAACGAGTGTAGAAAGAAAACCAAATAAAATCTGGACTGATCATGGATCTGAGTTTTTTAACAAAAAGTTTGAACAGTTTCTAGAACAAAATAATATAAAAAGGTATGTTACAGGAAACGAGGGTAAAAGCGTTGTTGTCTAGAGATTTAATCGCACACTAAACGAAAAATTACACAAACATATGACAGCTAAAAACACCAACAGGTACATCGATGACCTTTCTCAAATCGTAGGTGAATATAATAACACGAAACATCGAACCATCAAAATGACACCTAAAAAAGCTGTTAAAAATCCGATATTAGCAAATGAAAACATGTACCGCAGACATAAATTTAAGGTTGGTGATAAAGTTAGAATTTCTTTGACAAAAAAGGTATTTTCAAAAGGATTTACTCCAAACTGGAGCGAAGAAGTATTTGTAATAGACAAGGTACTTTTAACAGTACCTGTAACGTATGTTTTAAAAGATCTGGCAGGGGAACCGATCGTAGGTAGTTTTTATGAACAAGAACTACAGAAAACTGAGCAGGATGTTTTTGTTATCGAGAAAGTGATTAGAAAAAAAGGAAATAAAAGTTTAGTCAAATGGCGTGGGTATAGCGATAAATTTAACAGTTGGATCCCAACCAAGCAGATTATGATATAATGCTATTATAAATTAACTCATACTTTTGTTTGACAGATTTACATTTTACTGGTTTACATAAAGATATTAGATACTGCTTACGATTGTTAGAGATCGTCATTAGATTAAAAATTTTAACGAATATGAAATCGAATTTGATATTTTTCTGTCGGCCTGGAATCTTGATATTTAAGAAAGGTTTGATTAGCTGCCAAAACATTTGTTGTTCGGCAACGGTAAAATTAAATTTTATTATTTGTTTAGCAATGTGATACTTGACATTATACCGTTTAGTTGTTGATCTGCTTTAATTTGATCTGTCAGCAACAGTGACTATTTCACCATCATCATCAGATTCATTGTTATACAAAATATCATCTTCACTATAACCAATAGATTTGTCTATAAAATCTTTGGAAAATGTGACCTTATCGCTGGTGAGTTTGTCGCTAGTATCTTCTTCGTAGAGTTCAGCAAGTCGTTTCATCAAGTCCATTATTATAACATATTTTTATCTAATTTATTATTATAAGATGACTGATGAGATAAAATATCACCAAAAAGTTAATATATTAAATTAAAACGAACTAGCCGAAGCGGTAAGAAAATGTTTGTTGGGTTATAGTGTTGATGTTATTGTAATGCAAGGTGATTCTCATAAAATATTACTAACAGAAGCAGAAAAAATAAAATTAATGAAAGTGCAGTAACGACGCTAAAATTTAATCACGATGATATCATAGCATTTGCTCATCATTGCTTGACTAAAACCGAATTACAAAATATTATTGATCATCATATCTAAAACGAATCCTAGCATTGTATTCGCTTGAAAAAGTTGATTTCAATACTCCATCAGCTACAAATTTTACGACTGCGGGATTTTTCTTATAATATTTCGCCGCAGCTGAAATCGATTTGAATTTAATCTCCTCATCCGTTTCGAGGTTTTTTGAAATAACAGGTTTTATTGGACATCTAAAATTAATACCACCACCTCGTCCTTTTCTTACATTTTCCTGTTGGGTAACTAGTTCTAGATTTTCCAATGGATTATCAGTCTTTACGTTATTGATGTGATTAATAACAAGACCATTGGGTATAGATCCGTTGAACACCTCGTAAACAAACCTATGACCATAATAATTAACTTGATTCGGCGATGTTCCTCTAACAGTTACTTTGATATATCACATATTGTTCATAGTACCAAGAACTTTTTTAGTTTTTCTGTTTCTAATAATACCGCGATCGTTAGCCTCGTATAAATCAAAGACAGGATGTGGCTGAAACTCATCTTGTAAGGATAAGTTTTCAATGTTGTCATCAGTGACTTTATCGTTATAATGATATACACGCTGTCCCTCTGGAATATCATCGCAGAACAACGTGTAAATAAAATCTTTTCTAAACATTGCAATCCTCTCAGCATTATCTCCCTTTACACTAATCGTAAAACCCGCTGACGTTAATTTGCCAACAGATATTCTAGTTTTGATGTTAATAACCGAACCTAATACATTTCCAGCGTATAAGTTATACTTTGGGTGAATTTGATATGCTTCTTGCTCACGTGCACTTGTCAGATTTATTGTCATTATATTATAGGTAATATTTTTTTATCTTCAATTGATTTTTAGCGCATGCGCAGTGTGAGATAAAGTTATACTTTGGGTGAGTTTGATAAATCTCTTCCTCACGTGCGTTTGTCAGATTTACTGTCATTATATTATAGGCGATTGTTTTAAACTTCAATTGATTTTTAGCGCATGCGCAGTGTGAGATAAAGTTATACTTTGGGTGAACTTGATATGTTTCTTGCTCACATGTGTTTGTTAGATTTGCTGTCATTATATTATATGAGATTTTTTTATCTTCAATTGATTTTTAGCGCATGCGTAATGTGAAAAAATTATTAATTAGATAACACATTATAATATAATAATGTTAAAATTACGTGATATAGCCAAGAAAAGCCTTAAGGGAGAACCTAATAAAATAGCGACTGCTTTTGCAGGTTTTGATAATAGTTATCAGTTTGATAATCAAATTGTTTTAGTAAATTTTACTGCAACAAATCTTTACCACCTACTACAGACAACTGTAAAACGTGAGCTTGAAAAATACAAAAGTATTAGATTATTTGTGCAATATCATGTTATATTTTCAAAGTTAGTTATAACGGAAGAATCAACTAACAAGGAAATTGCAGAACCTTATATGAATGCAAAATCAAGACATGTTTTGCTTGGGACTGATCTGTTATCACTATCTGATGAAATACACCAAGTAATCTGGAAAAAAAATAGAGGAATTCACTCAATTAGGTTCGGGTTGGAAGTTTGAAATGATCAAAGAAATATTGTTTCACACGATGAAATATAACGCATTACGAGGTAGTTCATACATCGACCTGCCACCAAAAATAAAAAGTAAAAGATGTTGTATAAACATCAAAAACGTAGATAACAAGTGTTTCCAATGGGCTGTTCTTTCCGCACTATTTCCAGCAGAAAAACACGCTGATCGTGTTGAAAAATATATCAGTCACCTGTCTAGATTAAATTTTAAAGATATTAACTTTCCTGTGGCAGAAAATCAAATACCAAAATTTGAAAAGCAAAATAATGTTTCAATTAACGTTTTCGGACTAGATGAAAAAGAGGATGTATACCCGAGATATATTTCAGAAAAAGCTTCACAATCGACTATAAATTTACTGTACTACAAAAATCATTACGTTTGGATTAAAAACTTTAACGGACTAGTTGGTAAACAGTACAATAAAAATAGGAACAAAAAGTTCTTTTGTTACCGCTGCTTGCATGGTTGTACTAACAATGAAACATTACAAAAGCATTTGCAGTACTGTAGTGATGTGCAAAGAATAACAATGCCATCTAAGGGAGATAGTGTGTTACAGTTTGTCCATCATAATCACAAACTAAAAATTCCTTTCGTTATATACGCTGATTTTGAGTGTTTACTTCAACCTGTACTTGGCGTAGAAAATAATCCTAATCAATCGAGTACAAGAAAAGTTCAAAATCATGTTCCGTGTGGAGTAGCGTATAAGGTAGTTTGTTGTACTGATTCGAGATTATCTAAACCGATCAAATTATATCGAGGTAAAAATCCAGCTGTTTGGCTTCTCAAGCAGTTGATTAATGAAGTTGATAATATTACTTATCGTTTGAAAAAAGTAACGCCAATGTTAAAATTAACACCTCAACAAGAATCCGCTCACGAGCAAGCAGAAATTTGTCATATTTGTGAAAAAGCTTTTGACGATGACAAAAAAGTACATGACCATTGTCATTTGACTGGACAGTACCGTGGAGCGGCTCATAATCAGTGTAATTTAAAATTTCATGCTCCAGATTTTATTCCAGTTATTCTTCACAATTTTCGAGGATATGATAGCCATATTATAGTAGAAGCTTTTGGTGATCCTGATATAAAATCTCGTCTAAAACTCGATAACATCATCAAATGCATCCCAAATAATTTTGAAAAGTACATGTCAGTTACGCTAGGTAAATTGCGTTTTATTGACAGCCTGCAGTTTATGGCAGCCTCGTTAGATGAACTAGTAAAAGGTTGTAGTAAATTTGATAACCTAAGAGACTGTTTTGGAGATAAATTTAATCTACTAGCTAAAAAAGGAGTTTTTCCATACGAATACCTCGACGACTGGAGTAAATTTGATGAAACATCTTTACCTGACAAAGACAAATTGTACTCGCAACTTAAAAATGAAAATATAACTGATGATGAGTACAGGTATGCACAACATATCTGGAAAGAGTTTGATTGTGAGACTTTTGGTGATTATCATGATTTATACCTGAAAACTGACGTGTTATTATTAGCAGATGTTTTTGAAAGTTTTCGTGAAGTGATTTATAATAATTATGGACTAGATCCTTGCTGGTATTATTCTGCCCCTGGGTTGTCATGGGATGCTTTGCTAAAGTTTAGTAAGGTAAGGTTAGAATTACTGACTGATGTTGATATGTTCAATTTTATCGAAAAAGGTATCCGAGGTGGTATTAGCGTGATAACAAAAAAATATGCTGAAGCAAACAACAAATACCTGAAACAGTAAAACCCTGACCTTCCTTCGAAGTATATAATTTATCTAGATTGTAATAATCTTTACGGTGGTTCGATGGCAGAACCAATGTCTTTTAGCGGATTTCATTGGATCACGGTTGATCGATTTCTATCAGAGACAGAAAAAAAGATACCCGACGATGTTTCCTATTTCGTTGAAGTTGATCTTGATTATCCAAATTCGCTACACAAATTACATAACGATTACCCTTTCTGTGCGGAATCGATGGTCATAGATTATAGTTTGTTATCAAAAGAACAACAAGCGTTAGCATCACCAAGGCAACATTCTATGGTCAAGAAACTAGTACCAAATTTACTTGATAAGAAAAATTACGTTTTGCATTACAAAGTTTTAAAACAAGCAGTCGATGCTGGTCTTGTGTTGAGAAAAGTTCATCGTGTACTAAAATTTAATCAGTCGCTGTGGATGAGAGGTTATATTAACTCAAACACTTCAAGAAGAGCTGCAGCGAAAACAGAGTTTGAGAAAAACTTTTTTAAACTGATGAACAATTCCGTATTTGGTAAGACGATGGAGAATATTAGGAAACGTGTAAATATGGAAATAGTTAATGATGTCAATCGCAGAAACAAACTTGTGTCAGACGATGATTTTGTGAGCATGAAAATATTTAATGAAAATCTTGTTGCGATACAAAGAAGAAAAACAAATCTAAAACTAAACAAGTCGATCTATGTTGGAGCTGCTGTGTTAGATTTATCAAAGTGGCTGATGTACGATTTTCATTATAATTTTGTTAAAAATCAGTAACCGGCTAGTAGATTATTGTTTACTGATACTGATTCGCTCGCATATGATATCGAATGCGAGGACATCTATCAGGACATGTACAATAATCGACATCTGTTTGATCTTTCCGATTATCCATGTGACAGTAAATTTCATGACGACACAAATAAAAAGGTTATTGGTAAGTTTAAAGATGAAATGAACTCGAGCGCTATCAAATATTTTATCGGATTACGCAGCAAAATGTATGCCGTATTGTTAGACAATAATAAAATAACGAAAAAAGCTAACGGTCTGCCTCGTAATTTTGTTAAAAAGTTTATGAAATTTGATGACTACAAGTACGCGCTTGATGGTGGTGTTAGTTTTATGAGAGCTATGGCAATTCGAACTAATCATCACAAACTCGAAACAGATGTCATTATTAAACGTGGATTGTACAATTTTGATGATAAACGCTATTGTAAAAATGGGGTAGATACATTTGCCTTTGGGTATTTTCATTGTGACTAAAATTTTATCTAAACTTATAAAATAATGTTTGAAAATTTGACAATGACAAATAGCTACAATAGTAACATCAAATATCTAATGATGGACGGTAAACAATTGACAGTTGAATTTAATAATGAAACATTAGGTATATGTTTTAATGGAACACGTGACAAGTTAAAACTTTCGCTCATCAGATCTGATAACAGCGAGTATTTCAATTATCTCGAACAATTATATCAAAAGTTGCTAGCGGAATTTAAAAACTTTCACAGCCCCATTAGCCAACAAAAATATACTAAACTCACAATTGATCTCGATCGGTCAAGGGTATATTTTATCAACAAAAAATATCCTCTGAACAAACCAGAAATGAAAGATTTGTTTGAGTCCCATCGCTGTGTGAGCGGTAAAGTAAAATTTAGTATCTATAGTCGTGATAGTGAAGTATTTTTAATATCAACAGTTGAAACATTAATCATTGGTAATGAGATATAAAATAATATCATTTTCATTCTAATGCTAGTTTAATTTCCGCCTTGTTAACTGAAATGTTCTAATGCACAGTTTAATTTTCATCCTGTTATCTGATAAAAAATTTGTGGTAAAATCTATTTGCCGTCTTTAGAATAATCATATTCCACACATACACTGTTCTAACAAATTCGTCACTTCTGTTGACAGAGCTTATGGCATTCCAACACCTGTTGTTTTGTCTGGTTACAAAATATCTGTCTACATAGTAGTAGTATAGGGAAATGAGGGGTTTGGTGGGGGTGGGGGAGGAGGTGTGGGAGGGGGTGGTGGGCCAAAACCCTCATTTCACTTTACTACTCATATAAATACACAATCTTCTCATTACTCGTACAATAAATACATACAAATAGCAAAAGACATTAGTTTTAAACATTAATGAAAATGAATTGGTAGCCAATGAGAAAGCATAATTAAATATAAAACGCATAAGGTATTTGGATATTGATGACACGCTTATACTTTCTAAATTCATTATAAATTTTTATTGATGATACAGAAAGTGGTTGGTCTTAATGCAGTATCAACCATCACCAACAACAGAACATCTGAAATTTTCATAGAGTTTATGACAAAATTTGCAAAAATCAATGTCATAAATATTGTTTAAGGAAACACATTTAACATGTTGTCAATTTATTTTCTTATCTAGTTTGAGCACAAAAAATGAATAGTGAGACCATTCATTCAGGGCTGCAGTTTGTTGCAGATTCTCTATTATGAAAAAGAAACAAACAAAATGTCTAGCCTTTGAGACGGTCATTCACCAACACAATATTATTTTTTTAAAAATAGATATTGTTGTGCAACACACAATCTTTTGCTAGAACAATGCCTGCCAATCCATCTTTTACAAAGTATCGTAATCCAGGTGAATCAAAGTTCTAATCGACATGGCAAGGGAATACGTGGTCCTATGAATGGTTGGATTAAATTTGAGTGGAATCAATTATTTAAATAATTTGTTACAATTAGAAAGCACTCCTATGACTTTTCGGACGAAGTACCATTTTTGAATTATGTGAGATCATTCAAAGGAGTTTCGGACAATGACATTGTGATACATAAAGACTGTTTTCACTTCAACACGGTAAAAGATATTGGTACATCAACACATTCGAGACCTGGAATTCATTCGAAACACTGCATTTGGAGTTGTGACTAAACATTTTAGGAGGACTTGGGATTTAATTCACAACACTCTAAGTTCCTCTTACATTTTTATTTTTATAAATTAAAAAATAAATTATTTCTTGACTTTTACAAAACATTTTGATTTTTCCTTTCTGTTACTAAGTTCAAAACCATATAGTCGTAACAACAGGCATTTAATTCCATATTTTCTGTATAGCTACATATAGTCAATATCCTAAATGAAATGCAACTCCCCCTCGTCCCCCAATAAGGTAATATCTTACAGGGCTCCAGTTTTGGTGCTAGTGGCAACTTCTATGTTGACCAAGGTCATTTTCATTTTATCACTTTTAGCAAATTCTTCAGGTATTTTTCCATCCTGAAAAGTGATAAGAAAAATGTACTTTTTGCTGAACAGAGATATATTCTGTTCTGGCTTATAACTTTTAAGACTTTCTCTACTATGCTAACTAGGGGTCTGATCTATTCCTCAAAACGAAAGTTTCTAAACTTTGTATCTGTTATTGTGTTCCATGTAGATCTTGCATTAAATTCTAAATAGATAAGTCATTAAACTCTCTCTCTCTCTCTCTCTCTCTCTCTCTCTCTCTCTCTCTCTCTCTCTCTCTCTCTCTCTCTCTCTCTCTCTCTCTCTCTCTCTCTCTCTCTCTCTCTCACGCCAATTCATCTGGAAACGCGCTTATCAAATGCCGTAATACCGTAGATCACTTTCAGTGTCTTTGCATGGCTTTATTGATACTGTCACCTTCTTATAATCGAACAGACGCACTCATAGGATAATAGCTGCTGTTCTTTGACTTTATGTTGATGCAGAGTAATACTTTACTATCCTCATTCTTATATATGAACAGACCAGCAAATTATTCCAGACACTTAACCTTTAAGAGGCATAAAACACTATTTACCTCGGCATATATATATATATATATATATATATATATATATATATATATATATATATATATATATATATATATATATATATATATATATATATATATATATATATATATATATACACATATATATATATATATATATATATATATATATATATATATATATATATATATATATATATATATATATATATATATATATATATATATATATATATATATATATATATATATAAAGACCCCAAACGGCCCAGTATTTTCGTTTTTCATGTGAAAGGACTCACCCTGTCCTTAACCTCCATGTTAGCACCTTCTTGGCCCAGGTATTCAACAGCCTTGACTTGATCTTTGCTCACGGCATAATGAAGAGCTGTCTTCCCCTTTGTCTGCAAGTATACACATATTTCTTAGCACTACCAAATTATTTTTATTTGCATGCCAATGTCTTTTATTAACAAACATTTATTGTAATAAGACTGAAATAGTTGGCAGATAAATTTCAGCACTGTTCATAAATTGATTATGTTACACTGTTTGTTTCATACAAACAATATTTTACGCAACTAATGTTTTTCATCTGCAATGTGGGTATGATAGATTCATTGCTTTCAATTAACGGCATGATGACAAAGGAAATGTTGCTTTTATTGTGTTGGTATTTATCGCAAAGGAAATTATAAACTGACGTAAAATTGACGACGTTTATATTATTATTATTATTATTATTATTATTATTATTATTATTATTATTATTATTATTATTATTATTATTATTATTATTATTATTATTATTATTATTATTTTCTTCTTCTTCTTCTTCTTCTTCTTCTTCTTCTTCTTCTTCTTCTTCTTCTTCTTCTTCTTCTTCTTCTTCTTCTTTATGTGAGTAATATTAAATTATATGGTGTAACAGGTGATATAAAAAAACCTCGTCTAATCAAGACAACATAAAAATGAACTAGGAAACTTAGGACTCTTGCCCCTACCTGTCCAGGCTGACAATTTTAAATTGTACAATGGATATTGCAACTTTTTATATTACCTGTCCAGGCTGACAATTTTAAATTGTAAAGTGGATATTGCAACTTTTTATATTGGAGAGATTGCTGATAACCGAAGTTTGTATCCCTTTAGTCATCTTTTGAAATAGCAGAGGAGAAAATTTTAAACAATTAAAAACATAATGCCCCACTTTCAAATTATTGCTAGTAGTAATATAACTGGAAGTAGGAATTATAGTAGTAGTAGTAGTAGTAGTAGTAGTAGTAGTAGTAGTAGTAGTAGTAGTAGTAGTAGTAGTAGTAGTAGTAGTAGTAGTAGTAGTAGTAGTGTTGGTGGTGGCTGTGTTAGAATTTAATATTTATAAATCAATATTTATAAATACAATGAAACCTACTTTGTCGGGTAAATCTAAGTGAACGCCATTTTCCACCAGTAATCTTAATGTATCCATGTGGCCTTTACTCGCAGCGTAATGAATAGCCGCTTGCCCGGTCTAAAAAAATAAAACAAGCATCAGTCAAAACAGAACTGGTAGTTCTGTTACAACTCTTAAGTCTTACATTAAGTAGCAGAAAAGAGCAAAAACTAACAAGATTTTTAATATTCAACAAATAACATATTTCCCTATATTACAAAGAGAAATATAAAAATAACTTAAAACATTATAAATTAAATCCCATCGAGTCATACAGTTTTTGGCACAGGTCCAAAATATATGAAGTTCCAATTGAACTCCAGTTGTATTCCCAATAAATCTCAGTCATTAACGTACTAATCTGTCAATGCCAGGAATGTGAAGATGTTCGAACAGTGTTTTGATATATCGCAAAATAGTTTTGGAATTCATTGGGAGCACGACTGGAATTCATTCGAAATTTAACTTTTGGATTTGAGACAGAGCTTTTAGGAAAATTGCGGATTTAATTAACAATGCTATAAATTCTTTTTAAAATTTTCACTTTGTATTCTAGAGAAATAAATTATTTGTTTAAATTTACAAAGCTTGCTGATTTTCGAACTTACCGTTAGTTTATTTAAACCTATCGAAACGTTAATATATGCATATTTATGCTCTCGTCTCATGCAATACTTTTTAAAAGATGATGTTCACGTTAAAAATACATCTATTGCGCTCGTTGATGGGTGAAGCTACTGATTGTTCTGTGGCATTTCAGTTTTTTTTGTTACTGTTGTCTTCTTTTTAGAAATAATTTATACCACATATCTATAGTCAGATTATAGCTACCAGTAATATCAATATATGGATTAAAATAATATAATGTCTTCCAAAGGTATTTTTATTTACCCATCAGTAAGTATATTTACTATTCTGAAGTTATTGTTGAAACCAGTTCATATTGGAAAAATTCTAACATCATTTTATTTCGAAATATAAACATCATCTTAGATGTTTTGGTTGTACACGTTTGAATAATCTCTAGCATTTTTTATATGTGTGGGATTCTGCTGGAATATATATATATATATATATATATATATATATATATATATATATATATATATATATATATATATATATATATATATATATATATATATACACGCTATTATTGTATATCATATTTATTGTGAGATATAAAATTGATTTTAATTCTTTCTTTTATTTCTACGCACGAATAAATAAAATATACAGCATGGAAGTCAATTGTTTTATATATGACTTTATTATCCTCATCACGCCTCGATCCAGAATCTGATATAGACTAAAAGACAGAATGATTTAAATGTCTTGATCAACTTCTTGCATTCAATGAAACAACATCGGTCCTTTTCTGTCGGGGAGAAAAAGGGACAAAACGGTATGCGAAATTACCAGCTTCTAATTGAAAAGATAAATTAAAACTTACTTCATCTGTGCAATCCAGATTTAAATCTTTGTGTTCCTCCAAAAGTTTCTTCATGGATTTAAAATCGCATTTTTTAGCTGCGTTTATAAGCTGCAAAATAGAAATTAAACGTTTTATGCTTAATATATTTTGATTCTTATAAGAAACACACTTTACGAGATGGTCATTTAAATGTACAAGTTATAAACACTATTATCACAATCACGGGCGTCTGTAGAATTGTTTGGAAGGTGTTAGTTAGGATATTTTGCAGGGGGTGGGTCAGGAATTTTTGTAGTGAGGAGGGTCAGTCAGTCACGACCGGAAGAGTTACTACAAGAAGAAGTCTGAAACTAAAGCTAATATTTATTAAGCTTTTTGAACAGAATCTTGTGAGATAAGTTTAACTTCATTTGCTTGAATTGACTTGTCGGAATATATATATATATATATATATATATATATATATATATATATATATATATATATATATATATATATATATATATATATATATATATTGCAGTATGATTTTTAGGAGGTCAAGTACACCCCCTTTAACCCATGTTGCAGACACCCATAATCACAATTGCGGGAGTGACGATGAAGACGATATGTGGACGACTAAACGATAACTACGATGATGCTTGTTATTATTACAGCCAAGACGATAAAGTTGACGCCTGTTATAAACACCAAATGCACAGGATTTTATAAGCATTGCTGTAAATACTACGTGTACGTGATCATCTGATTATTGCTGTAAATACAATGTGTACGCGGTCATTTGATCAGTGCTGTAAAAGCAAGGTGTTCCTGGTCATTTGATTAGTGATGTAAATACAAAGTGAACGTGGTCATTTTATTTTTGCATTACGTACAAGGAGTACGTGGTCATCCGATCATTGATTGTACGTGATCGTTTGATGAGTGTTCCAAATACAAAGTGCCGGTGTAAGATAATTATTCTTGTCATTTGATTAGAGCTGATTTTTGCTGTAAATACAAAATTTGAGGGTCTATTGATTATTGCTGAAATACAAAGTGTGTAGGGTCTATTGATTATTGCTGTAAATACAAAGTGTATAGGGTCTATTGATTACTGCTGTAAATGCAAAATGTTTAGGGTCTATTGATCATTGCTGTAAATACAAAGTGTGTAGGATCTATTGATCATTGCTGTAAATACAAAGTGTGAGGGTCTATTGATTATTGCTGTAAATACAAAGTGTGAGGGTCTATTGATTACTGCTGTAAATACAAAGTGTGAGGGTCTATTGATTACTGCTGTAAATACAAAGTGTGAGGGTCTATTGATTATTGCTGTAAATACAAAGTGTGAGGGTCTATTGATTACTGCTGTAAATACAAAGTGTGAGGGACTATTGGTTACTGCTGTAAATACAAAGTGTGTAGGGTCTTTTGATCATTGCTGTAAATACAAAGTGTGAGGGTCGATTGATTATTGCTGTAAATACAAAGTGTGAGAGCTTATTGATTACTGCTGTAAATACAAAGAGTGAGGGTCAATTGATTACTGTTGTAAATACAAAGTGTGAGGGTTTTTTGATTACTGCTGTAAATACGAAGTGTGAGGGTCGATTGACCATTGCTGTAAATACAAAGTGTGAGAGCCTATTGATTATTGCTGTAAATACAAAGTGTGAGGGTCAATTGATTACTGCTATAAATACAGTGTGAGGGTCAATTGATTACTGCTGTAAATACAAAGTGTGAGGGTCTATTGATTACTGCTGTAAATACAAAGTGTGAGGGTCGATTGATCATTGCTGTAAATACAAAGTGTGAGGGTCTATTGATCATTGCTGTAAATACAAAGTGTATAGGGTCTATTGATCATTGCTGTAAATACAAAGTGTGAGGGTCTATTGATCTTTGCTGTCAATACAAAGTGTGTAGGGTCTATTGATCATTGCTGTAAATACAAAGTGTGAGGGTCTATTGGTTACTGCTGTAAATACAAAGTGTGAGGGTCTATTGATTACTGCTGTAAATACAAAGTGTGAGGGTCGATTGATCATTGCTGTAAATACAAAGTGTGAGAGCCTATTGATTACTTCTGTAAATACAAAGTGTGAGGGTCAATTGATTACTGCTATAAATACAAAGTGTGAGGGTCAATTGATTACTGCTGTAAATACAAAGTGTGAGGGTCTATTGATTACTGCTGTAAATACAAAGTGTGAGGGTCGATTGATCATTGCTGTAAATACAAAGTGTGTAGGGTCTATTGATTATTGCTGTAAATACAAATTGTGTAGGGTCTATTGATCATTGCTGTAAATACAAAGTGTATAGGGTCTGTTGATTATTGCTTTAAAAACAAAGTGTGTAGGGTCTATTGATTATTGCTGTAAATACAAAGTGTATAGGGTCTATTGATCATTGCTGTAAATACAAAGTGTATAGGGTCTATCGATTATTGCTGTAAATACAAATTGTGTAGGGTCTATTGATCATTGCTGTAAATACAAAGTGTGAGGGTCTATTGATTATAGCTGTAAATACAAAGTGTGTAGGATCTATTGATCATTGCTGTAAATACAAAGTGTGAGGGCGGATTGATTATTGCTGTAAATACAAAGTGTGAGGGTCTATTGATTATTGCTGTAAATACAAAGTGTTAGTGTCTATTGATCATTGATGTAAATACAAAGTGTGAGTGTCGATTGATTATTGCTGTAAATACAAAGTGTAAAGGTCTATTGATCATTGCTGTAAATACAAAGTGTGTAGGGTCTATTGATCATTGATGTAAATACAAAGTTTGTAGGGTCTATTAATTATTGCTGTAAAAACAAAGTGTATAGGCTCTGTTGATTATTGCTGTATATACAAGGTGTGAGGGTCTATTGATTATTGCTGTAAATACAAAGTGTATAGGGTCTATTGAATAATGCTGTAAATACAAAGTTTGTAGGGTCTATTGATTACTGTTGCAATTACAAATTGTGTAGGGTCTATTGGTTATTACTGTAAATTCAAAGTGTGTAGGGTTTATTGGTTATTGCTGTAAATCCTCTTACATGACAAGGGCTCGTACTCAGTAAAAAATAACGTGTAAATGCCAACAATCTTTGTATATTTTTAACAATACAATTTATATCCCTAGACAACAATGTAAACATTGGTAAATAGGACTTATGTTATCCAAAGAATGAAAACACAAATCCTATAACTAAATAGTCCTATTAGAATGCAGGTTAGAGTCTGACGACAAACAAATATGGAAGGCGATGACAATCAATGTTGTCCAATATACGAATATCAATAATTCCTCACTTGAATCATAGCCTTTGTTTTCGAATAATTCCAGAATAAATTTCCATTAATATTTTTCAGAATATTTACATACAAGTCAGCATGCTGAGTTTCCAGTGGAATAAATTATTAAATCCAAAATTCAGACGAAGAACAAACAATCTGGCAACAAATAAAAGATAATACACATTGTTCCTTCAAGCTGTTAGAATGACTGTCTAAAAATATTAGGAGCGCGTATTTAAAACCCAGACATCATTTCAAGTCTCGCGAGATTGGTCATGTGGTCTCTTACTATTCATGTGGATCAATTTGTCCCCACTTCAGATCCAATCATAAAACGGTTGTTTACAGAATGATCACGCAAAGAAAGTATACCCCTGATACTGACCAATCATTTTAACTTCCTGTTGACATTGTTGTCAACGCAAGATAAATTAGGGTAACTAATACTACTTCGTCTTAAATAAACAAACGTTGTTATAAGAATATATCTCATTACTGAAAAGAATCCCGACTCCGGCAAAAAGTAATATAATCAAACAAAAATGAAATAAAAAGAATTTTAAAACTTAAACACAAGCAATTTAATCACATATATGTAACAAAACAAAGTGTGTTTGGGCATTTGATTATTGCTGTAAATACAAAGTGTGAAGGGTCATTTAATTATTGTTGTATAAATAAAACAACAACTTTGTACAGGGCTAACACAGTATAGTTGTGACTTTACAAGCCAAGATCACATAGTAATGTGTATTAGGAATGATCGGATTATGAGACAATTAGTACAATCTGATTCACCCCATTTGATACCCAAAGGCCAGACTTGTAAATTTTACAGATATTGGTGAAACTTTAGCCAAGTCAACATTTGCATAGGGTGTGTACAATGACTGCATGGCGTCAGATGGTTGAACTATTCAAGGATTTACTGGTATATTTCTAGCGATCCCATGCAAGTCATCAAATATTTTTTGTTCTCAGCTATGTTGTATATATATATATATATATATATATATATATATATATATATATATATATATATATATATATATATATATATATATATATATATATATACATTGAAAATCATTTTGATGTAGACTTGCAGATAACAATTTTTATGCTCAACAAAACATGAACATATCAAGGATTATCAGTTTCTATGATGGACAGCTGAAGTTGAGGTATTTGAATAAAGGAACATCAATTTACATTTGCAGACAGCAAGGTTTTTATTGTCCAGAGAAAAGGCGGAAGAAAATGAGAACAGTTAGAGGTAATTGAAAAATTGGAAGGGAAGGTAGATCAAATTGATGACTATGATGGCATACACTCACCATTGCGCTAGTGCCACTCAACATGACCTTCTTGACTGCTTTTTTTAACAAAGTCTTTTTCTGTATGTAAAGAAACTGCATATCAAACGGATAAATATGAAACATTTAAGTTAAAATAAGATTGTTATATTTTATATTCTAATGTACATTAAAATATGTGCTATGTAAAATTGAATCAAGCACTACAAACAGTGCAGAAAATGATATAGAAAAAGTTTATGGTTAAATCAAATAATGAAGTTTATCTATATATGGTATTCATTTCTCTCAAAACTGTTACAATGAAAAATATGTGCAAACATTCGTTAACTCTTTTGGTGTTGAAAAGGTGTTTAAGTTGACACTTTGTTCTGGCCATATCTTGTAAAAACCAAAGAAGCTAAAATTACCGAAGTTGCTCTGTTTAAGATTGAATTTGAATTGTTAAATGATATTTTAAACAAAAATATTGCATAGTTATTTTCATTTACCGGCAACATTTCACAAAGTGAACATAGTATATTGATATCTTAGAGCATGTGCTCAATTCATCATATACAATGTCATTTATTGTGATATTTATTGACTCCACCAACTTTATGCAAAACTGTAATTACCTCGTTCAGCTTCTTTAGCAAAACAAAAAAAAAACAAAAACAAAAAAAAAACAACATTGTTTGGACTGATCTGCGATTCGAATCCCTGGACGGGTTTAATTGGCATAAAACACGACGACGGCGTGCAAGTTCACACTGCACTGCAGTTTATTCAAGATAAAGTCATGGTGTATATGAGTCATTGACCTAGATCAGAAGTGGTAATTTTAATACTGATATTATCATATTTTCAATTCTGAGAACGAAGCTATTACTATAGTAAATTCTTTCTACGATGAAATACAATCATATTGTTCTTAGTTCGTTAATTGCAATATTAAAAATTATAATAATAAATTACATCGTTTTAAAATAAGAATTAAATTTGAAAATGCTGAAGACCTCGGGAGCCAAGAATACGAGCCAACTATGCACACAAATTTGAGAAGAGTGGTATATTGGCGTGCTGTTACAATTGAAAAATCACTGATTAGGATAAATGGAGTTAATGGTTCTTGTGTGAGAAAAAGAAATCTGAACCTACAATACTACTTACCTCTGACTCGTGCTGACTGATGATGTCACATGTACTTTCTGTCCCGGGCGCGATCCTATCGCAGTCATTTTCTGACTTAGCATGGATGTCTGCCATAACCTCATTAACTTGAACATTATTAGACAGATCCAAGTCAGCTTTTGTTGTAGCGCGTTGCATTTGCTCAGCATCTTCTTCTTCTACGAATGACAGAAGGATGTTATTTTAAAATAGTCAGCATGAGCTAATTGTTTTCTTAGGCAAATTCGGTCTTTTACTTTGAATATTTATTCTCAAGCCAGAATGAGGATCTAGAATAAATTAATAATACTAAATACATCATTCGACCGAAAACTAGTTTTTAATGTCTTTGACATTTTAAAGCAGTTTTCCTGCGTTCTGAGTCACTTCTTGCAAAAGTAATAAATGGTTTAGGTTCTGCTTCTGAATTTCTTCCTTTTGCGCACCAGTAGTGGATGGGGATACTTTAGGATCTATGGATTTCTATGTTAAAAGTGGATGTTTTTACAATAGGGTCTATGGGAATTTAGGATGGGTGAGATACTTTAGGGTCAATGAGAATTAAACAAAGGGAATGTATAGCAAAAATGGATTGGGACTGTAGGGTCAATAAGAATTGGAGAGGTGATATCATTGGATAGTTCGGGTTGAACATCATCGGCGATAGGAGGGTAGATGATTCTACGTTTGTCCACATCTTCCGACGAGAAAAGTTGAATGGAATGAGGTGAAGCACGGTTAGTTATCGTGGAAGAGCGGATCGAAACGGATTGAGTTCATTCACGTATCCTAATACAAATTACAAAAATTAGACACAGTGCGTAGTCTGTCTTCCAATCCAAAGAAAGCTATCTGTGACGTCACATTGCCTATATAGTTGCAAAAGCATCTGTATGCAGTAAATCAACGCCATAGAGTTAGAACATGACGGAAACTACGATGACAATGAATTGGGGTGGACCAACCATGGAGTAGCGTAGTAAAAGCTACTATAACAACCAGTTCTATTTCCAGAATTTGTTCCGGTACCAGTACCTTCTAGGCTGTCTCCTTCTTTACCGTACGTACAGGATTGTAAACAGAGACAGAAAGAAGAATTGAAAAAAGTTCTGCAACAGTAGATAGAAGCACAACGAGTCTTTTTCATTCAACAGCAAAAACGACAAGAATAGGCAACAAGAAAACGACAGGAAGTAGAAGCATAAAAACATGGTCTAGGATAGAAGGAGGACAGTGAAATTTAAACTTGTCACGGTGCTCTTAGACATTTTGGCAGAATTGGAGTTTGAAACGGATGTATCATAATTCTTTAATACGACCCAAGAGAAAAAGACCTTTTCGGGCCAAACATTTCAATCCCATTAACTTCCCCACTACTCCTCAAAATATCAACACTAGCGATCTCTACCAGATCATCGACAGTAGCAGGTCCAGAAGTAGGCCCTGGCCCTGTCAAAGGGATAAGGCAGTTAAAGCTCATTACTTCCCGTTCCTTAGTTAAAAAACAAACTAAAAACAAAAACATAAAACAAAAGAGAAAACAATTACTCCAAAACAAATTCCCAAATGCTCTGTTCAGTGCCACTCCTCTCTTTCGAAAATAAAACAACAAACTACTCAGTGTTTGGCCAAATCAAATAAATAATCCTTTTTTCCGCATGCTGTACGTGTGTAGGTTTAAAATCAAAACCAAGAGACTCTAACGTTTTTCATTCTGGTATATTCTCTGTAAAATGTTACAATCCAATATTAAAATACATCCCTTTAAAAGATCATTTTTCTTCTTTGTCTTTTCATTCTCTCCTGTCACATGTTTTCCTCTTCTTCCACACTTTCTTCTAGTCTTTTTTTCTTCTCTTTCTGGACATGTCAGGGTTGCACCTTTACAGAGAATACCTCTTCTTCCTATTTTAAACACATCTCTTCCTCCTACTCCTGTTGTTTCTTAGGGCATTTTGAAGATCAATGTCCACTCTCTGCTAAATGATAACAGGTATCTCTCTTAACGCCGGTCTTGCTTTGACGTTGTGGACAATCTGAAGATCTCTAGACCAATGATCTTCTGACTGACAGTATCTTAATTGTTATCTCGAAAGCAGGTTGAAGAGTCCGTCGCCTTCCCTGAAAAAAAAGAACTTTCGTATGACACCTCGCAAAGTTATGATCAGAAGTTTGATCTGTATTCACTCTTCCGTCCTTCCGGTTGAATTGAGAATGAAATGATATATAGAAGACCAGGGCGTTTAAAGTGTAATAATTTGACATATTGCGATTAAAATGAAACAATCTCACCATCTTATCTTGTGAAGTGAGATGAAAATAATATCGCCTAGCACAGTAGCTGGTGTCTTGGTCCAAATCTATGCAATCGATTTTGAAGATGATGTGAGTGAGCCAGAATCCAGGTCCAAAGAGTCTACGTTACGTCAAATCAATTTTCACAACCAGTAAACACTGAAAAGTACTACCAAATTCAAATTAGGATAAACGCTTCTCTAGAAAATTTAGAACCACGGCCTACACGTAAGCGGTAAAATGTAAAGATTTCAAGTTAGACGTACCTCTGGAGAAAGCAAAGAGGTTCACCACTGATTTGCGGGATTCTTTGATAACCATACTGAAACGGCCATGTCGACCCAACAAAGACGATTGGATAACACTTTCCATTTGTCACGACAGTCTGGAGTCGAGTCTAGTAGGCCATCAAAATTGACATCTTCAAGTCTTCCAGGAAGAAGAAGAAATCAAATAGTTAGACGTGTATTCTCTGTATCAATACGTGTATAAATGTTGCCACTTTCCAGAAGGGCACTCGCAATTATTGACGTAACACATCGACGTGGACAACATTCGACAATACGCAGGATCAATTCAAGTAAAGTCTTTCCTACCACTAACTTGCACCATCCCGATTTACATCGGAAAATTGATGCTTCCCTTATGCAGTTACTGTGCCAAAACGTACGAACAAAACCGACCATTTCATCACACTAAGGAAGAACTAACATTGACAGTAATGTGGGTCAGCGTGGAATTGTTTAAAGCTCTAGACCAGGGATGCCAATTAATAGAAGTGTACGTAATTTATCACTTTCCTAAGACAGAACAGTACCACAAGGGAGACGAGACTCAGAAAGACATTTTCGTATATTGTCCCGCTGACGTTTTGAAACTGAAACATGAAGCCAGTCGCTATCCTTCTGGTGCTACACTTCAGAAGACCAAAATAAATTCAAAGAGAAATACTTTGAGCAGGAATGAATTACTTTAGATCACATCGTGAAAAACAAAGATCGACGATCGTTTGCCACAATGATGTTGAATTTCATGTGGGGCACAGCGACCTCGTTTACCCAAGACAGAGTATTGAACATAAACTTCCCGCTACTTCCATGATTATTCACGACAAAATCAAATTTATGAAACACGTAGATGTTCTTCACGAAGACTTGATCCTGGTTAATTACGAAGAAGAACTGGACTTTGTACAGGCCGGCGAATTTGGGAAAGTCATCATTGTAGCCTACGTGACAGCTCACGAAGCCTTACACCAGTTAGGAGATCATGTACTATACTTTGACAAGGACAGCTGCATCTACTTCGATCACCTGGGTCACCTTCACCCTGACATCGAAAGAGACCTTTTAAGAGCATGGAAAAATGAGCACCTTTGTTAAGTTTGAAGAACATCAACATTTTAACTTTTTAAAGTGACCACCTACAAGCCTCACAAGGTTGTACGTTTATCCACGCAACAAACTGTTTGTCGACCTTTGAAAAAAAACTGAATCAAATAGTGTACCAGTAGCGAGCGTGGCTTCCCAACTACTTCACTTTACCCACTGTAAAACCCGATTCGATACTGGTCCGTATATAAAGGAGGAAAACGTCCAATACTGGTAGTTTGGTAACTAGGATTGCCAAGCGATAAAGACGAATCCTTTCAAAAAGACACAACTCATGTTCAATGATTTTCAAATGGAGAGCGACGTTGTGCCTTGCAAATGCAGGGATGCCGTATCAACAGGACATCATGGGAATTTTCATATAACTCCTACTATTACTACCATGGAAACTGATGTTGAGAGTGTCAATCCTCAGAAATGCGAAAGCGATGCCACTCTTGACTGGTTTTCATTGTCAATTACATTCTCAATGTGAAACCATACAACTACCACCCAAAGGATGTCATCCATGTCTATGCAAACTACTATGGATTTTACCATACCCATAACCTGTGAAAGGCGAATATTCGTTCCCTGTGCATTGTTTGATTACAGCGACTTTGAAAGTAGTTTCCAAACCTTCCAAGGAAAGTGGGCTAAGTATCTACTCTCGAAGAATTAGCTAGAGACGGATTTATCTACCTGGGCGAAGCTGATAAAGTCAAGTATTACTTCAGTTCTGGTGTGTCACTTCACGATTAGGAGAAGAAAACTCGGCGATCTGTACATCACACTACCGCCAAAAACATGAAGGTTGTACATTGTTCACGAGAGACTCATTCTGTTAGAAACTTTGCTCTTGCATCTAGATACTTCTCTACCTCTACGAGTAAAAGGATTTCTTGAACTTTTAGACATTAAAGATGTTTATGAAGAAGCGTGTAGCTTGTGACTTAAAACCTTAGCGGCAAGATATATATGACTGGAAAAGTCTTGATTTTGCGGTTTTGGACAAACGAAATGGCAAATTATGCCCATGATTGGTAATTATAAATTCAATTGTTCAGTTAAAAAAGTAATATTTAAACCTGTGTTACCTACAGTGTCAGAAGAATCCCATTCAGGCCAAGACTGTCATTAACATGGACACCCCCGAAAGCTTCCCGTGAGCACCACTGCGGGACTGTGATAAAGTGTAAAGACTCTAAGAACAGTGCCCAGAAAGTATTCTATCAATTACAAATACGTCTTCTCTCCAGTTTGGAGTATATCCTTTTTCAATTTTTTTCGTCTGCGGTACATATATTCGTTCGTTGCAGCTTCGACTAATTAATATTACGACACTCGTGACTAAACAGGTCACGAAAGTCCTAGTTGACGTATGCGACCTTAATTTTTATTCGCTCTATTCAAGTCTGAATAACAAAGACTGCCAGCAATATATTGGAGAAACTGAACAAGTTGTATGAGGTATTAGACGATTTGGGAATTGTGGACGAATTGTTGGTGAGATTCGAGTATGGGTATTATAACCCCCATCGTGTAAAGATGGAAATCAACAATATAAGAAGAACCAAAAAAGAGTCTAAAAACACTGATTGAAAAGGGAAAAGAAGGAAACGATGAACGAGAGGAGAAAGAGAGCAAATCAGAACTTACTATGATAAGCTTGGAAAAGAAGCAAATGAAACGAAATGATGATCTAATCCTTATGGTTCCAATTTACTTCCTTTCTAATATTAGATCAGCATATTTAATCAGCAGAACATTCACTTTTATGTACTTCTACGTTTTCTTTCATTAGCCTCTACATACATAGCCCTATCGTCTGGCCAGGATTCACTAATTCTTTATACTGTGATACGGGGTAGAATGTCATAGCGGGTCATGCCAGGGATATATTGTTACGATCATCATATTAATATATAAAAACTAGTTGTTGCGGTTAAATCATACATATTACCTTGTTAAAAAAGTACGCTTGCGTATGGCACGTGTTGTTATAGAAACGTCGTTGTTACTTTCTATGCATTTCGATCTTTTATATGCAAAATAGTGTCCATTGTTAGTGAGACCCCTTTGTTGACACGACCCTGACCTTTAATAACTACTGTTATAACATGTTGTTGAGGTGAAATGCAATAATTTCGGAAGACTGGCTCCTAAAGTCTGCCATATGCCTTCTTCGGTAAAAGGGGTCAGTGTTGGAGTGCAGGAACGTCAATGCCATTACATTGTTTTATCTTCTAATGGTCGATTTTGATTAAAAAATCACAGGAGTGGGCGGGGAAGGGCTTGTTGTTGTTATCATTCGAATGTAAAGCGTTAATACAGATAAAATTTAAAATGAAACCAATTAGACACAGGGAACCAAAAGTAGTCCGCAGAATTTATCGATGTGGAAAAAACTCCAGATCAGTATCACGATTACAACCAATGAAAATGTAGAAAACACAATCAATAAAATTTGGAATTATAAAAATTGAAGAATTGTACAAAATCTTCAGCAAGATAAAACCTTTCAACAAAATAAAAAAACATAGATTGAAAGAAGATATAAAAAATTGAGATGTAACATCCTCTAAAAGGTGGGTAAAGGTAAACATAAGGGTAATGCATATAATGGTAATGGAGATCAAATAAACATTTTACCAAGCCTTTGTATGATGGAAATACAGTATTGAGGAGCCAAGAGATATTCGGGTTGAACAATATCTCGCATGCATGTATATAGTTATTATTTGGACCACCTCGATTATTTAGAAATCAAGGATTAACCGAGAAGTTGCGACATTTTCTTCTCTCTTCAACATCTCGGTCAATCCTACCGCCACTCATATTGTATAGGTAGCGGAGGGGGTCCATACATATATTGTAGAGGGAGGCTTTCTTACGAATCAATTTACGGCGACTTAAAATGCATACATCTGTCTATAATTGAACTTCATATTTTAAACCATTCATAAATTCATGTAACTTTAAATTCGATTGAACACTTTTCGTGAATGGTCTTCGCTACAGTATAATCTTATGCTTACAAAGCAGAGTCTCAAGGAATACAGGATAAACTATATTTTAAATTTTTTTCTAAATGTTGATAAACCATGCAAGAAGGGCGCATTTATGCATAAGTATTTACTCTCTGCTATTATGAACTAATAACTTAAAGTTTTCTGTGTCACATGAGCAATTTTAACCGCTCGTAATACTTCTTACAAAGGCTCGGTAATAATTTCCAATTACTCACTAACGGTAACTTAATAGTCTGAGATTATTATTTAAATGGCGAAGGAACTGCATTAAAACTAAAAGGAACTGTTTTTAAAGAAATAGCCAAGTAAATCATGTAATTAATTTAGTTGTACCTGTACCACCAAAAGAAGATTCGAATGAACGAATTCAGTTGGATTCTACTAATTTCGGAACAACAAGTCTTAAGAATTCGAAAATTAAGGAAAATCTAGACCAGAAAATTTCATTTGCAAAATAAAGAAAAAGTCAACTTAAACAATTATTTTCTGAATATAAGCAAATGTTTCTTGACATGCCTACATTGAAAAACATGAAACAACACCCATACACAATGAATCCTTTTAAGCAGTAATATATGAAAAACGAGATTCAGTATTTACTGGACAATGATTTTATAGAGCCCAGTAAGAGTGATTGAAGTTCGTTCTGCATTCTTGTTTTGAAACCGGATAAAACTTTCCGCATGTGTACGAAGTATAGGAAGGTAAATAGTGTGACAAATCACTCATTTCCACTGCCAAGAATCGATGATTGTATCGACAAAATCGGAAATACGTCATAAAATTCGCCCTTCTGAAAGGCTTTTGGCAAATTAACCTAACGGAAAGAGAAAAACAAATTTCGGCATTTGTGACTCCAGATGGACTCTACCAGTACAAAGTGATGACTTTTGGGATGAATGGTTCTCCGAGTACATTTCAACGCCTTATGAATATGATTACTTCTGGTCTAGACAACTGTGATGCATACATTGATGATGTCATCATTTACAACAACACCTGGAAAGAACATATAACTGCGATTCGGAAGTTCCTCGACAGACTCCCGAATGCAAATCTGGCTATTAATTTATCTAAAAGTGACTTTAGATAAATTAGCGGTAATGCTAGCATTAAGGCCAAGCATTCCTCGAAGCCTTTTCTTGGACATATTGTGGGAGATGGTCAGATTAAACCTATAGGTGCTAGGGTCAAGGCTATTTCTGAATTTTCAGTGCCTGTCAAGAGAAAACAAATGATGTTTGGAATGGCTGGGTACTATCACAAATTTTGTTCTAATTTTTCTGGAAAACAAATGATGTTTGGAATGGCTGGGTACTATCACAAATTTTGTTCTAATTTTTCTGATGTAGTTGAACCTCTGACAAACTTGTTGAGAAAGAAAAACACGTCTCTTTGGACTGAAAAATGTCAAGAGGCTTTCGATACATAAAAGTTATACTTGAAAGTGCACAGCTCCAGATTTTAGTCAGCCATTCAAACTATCTGTCGATGCGAGTGATTTTGGGGCTGGGGCAGTTTTACTTTATGATGACAAAAATGGTGTTGAACACCCAGAGTGTTATTTCTCTAAGAAATTTAAAAAACAAAACACCAGAGAAACTACTAAACAATCGAGGAATGCTTGGCCTTAATGCTAGCATTACCGCATTTTGAAGTTTATATTAGCTCTGCTCCTTCTCCGATTGTTGTGTTTAGCGGCCACAACCCCCTCAGTTTCATCAGCAAAATAAAAAATAAAAATCAGAGGCTGTTGAGATGGAGTTTATTTCTGCAAGAATACAATATTGATATCATGCACATCAAAGGAAAGGATAATTGGATTGCGGATACACTTTCCCTTGTGTAGAAATGTCATTTTCATAAATTTATAAGAGTTCTTCTTATGTATTTTTTTCTCATGTAGAATTTACATCTGGTAGAGAAAAAATGTTTTATTACATAAATCTTTTCTTTTCTTTATGGGAAAAGGTGTTACGACCCTGTAGTTAAAGTGTGTGTGTATGTATGTATGTGTGTGTTAAGGAATCAATTCTGTATAAATCTTTTTATTTCATTTAATGTAATTATTACTATGATATGTTAACATTAGTCTAATATATTGTTAGAAACATCATGTTTACTTAAGTCGTAAACTTGACTCATGTGAACACGTGCTGTGTATAATGGCAAATTCGTTACAAGTAAACATTCAGGAATAGCTATGAAACGATATTTTGATACTTAGGCTTTTCTAATGTCCAAATGTATTGCGAAATTACACGTGTCGTCCGTGCACATGTAATTTAATCGACGTATTAGCTTCGTTTATTTGCTTAGGTATTTGTAAGAAAGTTCAGTCAGAGTCAGAGTCACCGTCAGAATGAAGAACAGAGTTGTAGCCTTTTGTCAGAGTCACCGTCAGAATAGAGAACAGAGTCGTAGCCTTTTGTCAGAGTCACCGTCAGAATGAAGAACAGAGTCGTAGCCTTTTGTAACATCTTAGAGTTACACAGCTTAGAGTTACACAGAATGAAGAACAGAGTCGTAGCCTTTTGTAACATCTTAGAGTTACACAGCTTAGAGTTACACAGAATGAAGAACAGAGTCGTAGCCTTTTGTAACATCTTAGAGTTACACAGCTTAGAGTTACACAGAATGAAGAACAGAGTCGTTGCCTTTTGTCAGAGTCACCGTCAGAATGAAGAACAGAGTCGTAGCCGTTTGTAACATTTTAGAGTTACACAGCTTAGAGTTACACAGAATAAAGAACAGAGTCGTAGCCTTTTGTAACATTTTAGAGTTACACAGCTTAGAGTTACACAGAATAAATAATAGAGTCGTAGCATTTTGTAACATTTTAGAGTTACACAGCTTAGAGTTACACAGAATAAAGAACAGTCGTAGCCTTTTGTAACATTTTAGAGTTACACAGCTTAGAGTTACACAGAATAAAGAACAGAGTCGTAGTCTCTTGTAACATTTTAGAGTTACACAGCTTCTATTATCTAAAACAGGTATTCATATGCTATCAGAAGTTGTCTATCCGTATGTCTACGTAGAACAAGATGTATTTTGTTAGTGGAGATAACTGTACTTCGTTTTTGTAAATAATTTTTTTTTGGAGAACAACATTACTGATTTTGACAAAGACATTTTCTAAAAATATTCTATATTGGACTGAACAACACAATCTGTGATTTACGGTGTAAATTCTGGATTTTTGTGTTAGCCTTCGTCTGACGTCATCATCCGCCATATTGGACCAGGACTGAACTTCAGACTGTGTTTATTTAGAACTGTTCACAGGACTTATGTTTTATTTCTTTAGAACAAACAATTTGCATCGTTTCCGTAAATCGTTAGTCTTGTTTTACATATTTACATTTTCATGTTTTCTAGGAAAATAAATTATTTTTTGTTAAAATTTATAAAGCTTGTTGTCTTCTCTCTTTCTTCGTCTTACTTTGAACCAGGCGATATTTTTAAGAAATTTGCGTTACAATCGTGTTTGAAAACGGTTGTTTGCAGTCTTGATTGTAATTAGGTTACAAGTGAAAATTTGATACAGTGTCTGTTACCAAACTAGACTGCAAGTTTGCCAAGACCACACGAAAATTCACGTTTGATTGCAGCAATAAACAAAATTTAAACAGAAAAAAGAATAAACAGAAAACTTTATAAGTAAACTCACAATCATTAAAATGTTATTATTTTAAGATGTTGCGCTGAATTCTGTCCGATACAAATGATGTGTGATTTTTCTACAACAGGCCTATACTTTCACAATAGGATCAACCTGCGAATTAAATGTATTATGAATAAATAATACCTAATCATTGTTGTATGAATAGTCCTTATTTTGAAAACAAAAATACACACTTCGATTTTCGATATGTAAACTCTGAAACTTATGTTCGTCAAAAATTTTTAAACTTAAAACTTCTTTTCATCGATGTCGTAATGCATCTGTTACTTGCATTGGCGGAAAATAGAGAAAATCTATGCAAAAGGACAGTTCTTGCTTTCAAAGCAGTATAATAAAATAAAATCTACTTTTATATTTTATTAGATATACGGAATTATTTCACTCGTGAAGCAATAACATTCTATATTGTCATTCTTGGCTTTTCCACTCGCAAAAATACAATGTCTCCACTTGTGAAATATCTCGGTATATCAACTAAAAAAATGCAGATTTTTTAAAAATTTAACAATAATAAAAGGAACATTAAAATATACATAAAATTCATGCCAATACTTTACGAGTTCAAAAGTCTAAGTTTTCATAGCAATGAAAGTGCGGGAAACAGGGAATTGATTCAGAATTATTTAACGTCAGTGTACGTAAACATGTTTATATCAATGTGTTGACAGCAGAATTATTTAACGTCAGTGTACGTAAAAATGTTTATATCAATGTGTTGACATCTGAACTTTGTTTCACTGAAAATTAGAATCCTGCTAATTTTAGGGCATGATTAGTAGTTTGAAGGGTTTGAAATACGTCAAATAAACATTTTATTGTCCTCTGTCCAGAATTAGTTTCTGTTCTAGTCAAAAGGGGCATTATCAAAATAATCAGGACTACAAATTACATGCTGACCAAAGTCCGAGTTTGATTCGTATATGATAATATTAAATCCCGCTACACCAAATCCTAACTGTAACTAATATCTCATCATCTAAGTTATATATTACGTGTCATTAACTTTGCAAAAATTGTTACCGTTAAGCTTTATAAACATATTTTACATTAGCCAAACAATGATAAAAACTCATTTAAAAAGCTTTTCAATTCAATATTTTTGACCTCTAGAACTCTGTTGTAATATCAATTTATTTCACTTAATTCCTCTCAATAATCCTACTTATCAGTGTAATTGTCAATGATGCTTGTGGTTATGATAGAAGTCATACGGATTGACGTCAAGTGCATACAGGCCATGTATGTGTTCGAGACGATTATTTCAGTAATGGATGTCATTTTTAAGAATTTTAATCTGCATACCTTCAAGAAGCAATTATTCACTTGTTTGGATCCTTATACATCTATGTACCTTTGGAAAGGCATTATTTACACGCCTACGGCAAAATCAATGTTAAAGTACCTAGACAATTTTGAACGAGATCAAACGTCAGTTGTGTTCAAGTATCCAGATTGAATGTTGCGGGCTGCGATGTCTCAATGAAATATAAGTCTGTTGTTTAACAAATTCGTATTCCTCTATATTGTGACGTTTAGTATACATACTGTTATAATTGGATGAGAAGAAAGTGTTTTATGCCACGAAGTAGATCATAATTATTGTAAGTTTGTAACCGCTAATATGTGCAAGAGAAAACATATTTATATGACTCTATCTCATAATTTGTATAAAAAGAAGTTGTGTTAATTCAGTGACAATACTGAGGTAGGTCGAACCACATAATGGCAGACAGGATGATGTGAAATTATTATAATTTGTTTTAAAAGAGCGCTATATGTTTACGGTTGGTCAAACTAAATTATGATTATATTATGATATGGTTTTTATCATAATCATCTTCGCATTTCCTGCTATAAGAAGGAATTATGCATCTCATAAGAGCGGACTCGGTCGATTATTAGAGAGAGAGAAGAAGAAAAAGGTGTAACTCATGATAATGTAGACACGACTACATTCCTTCGGGGAAAACACTCTGACAAGGGAAGGTGCCAGGGATTCTGTAATAAATATAAGAACTCGTCTAGTGTGAAGCGAGAAGTCAAGCTGGTTTATAGCTTCTTTCGGGGGCTTATTTATAATAGATCAAGACACCTCCAAATCTTTTCTGGTAAGGTCCTGAGTTTTTTGAGATAGAAAGCCAGCATTACGCCTACACCTCATGGTTGCTCCAACTAGCGAGGTCCGGTTTTATCCCAATAGAACTACATATGTTTTTGCGTCTTATTTCTGCCCTTGGTTAATCCAGAAGTTGCTAAGTCGGAGAATATGCTAAGAATTTTTGCCACTGAGTGTAAGCTAGGTGAATTTGCTTATACATATATAATGCGGAAAAACTTGTACTAGTAATACGAGGGCAGATTTTTACCAGTTTATAAAGATCATTTGTCCTGTTTGACGCCATTTTTTTTACTGGAAATGGTTCAGATGACTCTCCATTTTCCTTGACTCGGGCCTGCATGCCGTCATGGAATTGCTGAACCATGGATATTTTTTTTTGGACATCCATACTTGGCCATTACCTTCCATAATCCTTCTCTGCTGACAGTATCAAAAGCCTTTGTCAAGTCGATGAAGATGGAGAAAAGGTCAACGTTTTGCTCTTGACATTTCTCAAGCAGCTGCCTTGCAGCAAACACCTTGTCAATAGTCCCACGTTTTTTTTTTTCGGAATCCACATTGGCTTTCTGGCAGGAGTCCCTGATCAAGGTACATAGTGAGGCGATTGTGTACATTAATGTTTGTGTACATTATTATTGAATTGCATTGATTATTCACAAGGTATATTTTTTATTTCATTAGTGAATATCATATAAATTACCCATTTTCACATGCATTGCTGTAAAAGAAAGAATTCAGATAAAGTGCATCTAATTTTACATTTTATTTACATGTATATACGCTTCTACTTGACCTTTTGCCGAAGTCATTATAATAAAATTAGCGTTTCAACTCCCCTCTAGCCAATGTGAAAGGAACATATAATGTTACCCGTCCGTCCGTCATTCCTTATGCTTTGCATTAACGTCACCTTCTGGTGCATTTTTATGCATAATTCTTT
The DNA here is from genome assembly GCA_016746295.1 of Potamilus streckersoni. NCBI lineage: Eukaryota > Metazoa > Mollusca > Bivalvia > Unionida > Unionidae > Potamilus > Potamilus streckersoni. The sequence continues at coordinate 615,452 of JAEAOA010001802.1, read as the reverse complement.
TATTAAACACGATAATTGATAGTCATTTAAACGGATTTATCAGAGGATTCGTGTATTCCAAGAGAGTGGTAGCTGATATTTTATGTTCTCTCTCTCTCTCTCTCTCTCTCTCTCTCTCTCTCTCTCTCTCTCTCTCTCTCTCTCTCTCTCTCTCTCTCTCTCTCTCTCTCTCTCTCTCTCTCACACACACACACACACACACACACACATACACACACACAAACCGTATTTTTATACATTCATGAATATAGGATTGTAAGAATAAACTGTTCCTGTTCTGGAACATTTTGCATTTTAATAAAGACTTCTATGTCAATAGAGTACGTAGTATCGCTTCTACGTGACACATGGTACGGACTTCGTACATTATAACTTTCATTTATGAACTCCATGCTTACAGGTAACTTCAAGTTACTATTACATTTAACTGTTTTGTACAAAGACCTAAGTATCGTATGACATCGAGAGGACAAAAGGCATGCAACTATATTATGTTCATATATATGCAATATTGATTTCTTTCTAGGTGAAAACAACAACCAGATGAAAAGTCTACTTCCTTAAACTATACAAAATTGTATTATATCTCCATTACAAGGAAATTTCGTAAATACTGTAGACAAACCTCAGATATTAAGCATAAAATCAGCTGTCTTGTACATGTCTGTTTTAAACATTTGTTTTATGTTAAACGTTGACTATTTTACAATCATAATTTGATAAATGTATTGGTGATACTCCAGTGTAATAAGGTGAATGTTTATCACAGTTATATTTCTTATTTTTATGAAGAATCTAAGAAGTTACATTTTCACAAATGAGGTTAGGGGAATGAATTGAATTACACTTCTTTTTTGCAGCTGACACAGGATCTTTTCCACACAATAAAATAAAAAAACGGGTTTGGGTACTCTTAGTAGTTATCGTCACAAAGGCACACCCAACCACCCCACAAAAAATATCAAAACAAAAACAAGCATAATAGCATTTTGAAGTGTGGAGGAATACTATACTAATATTTTTGGCTTCCAAGTGAAAGCTTCGTGGTATTGTTTCAGTTTTTATTGGGGGTGGATCTTGGGTGTGTGGAATGGCTCCGTGGAGAAAGACGTATCTATTTGATGACTTATTTCCGAGTTAGCCATTTTTAGTTGTCCCAATTTTGAATTGTGGTCTCAAAGTATGGGAATTAACCCTAGCACGTCATTTCCATAGAGTGTACTTGTCGTTTTCAAGACAAAATCTATTAAGAGTGAGGAAAATTCTCCAAAATGATTTTATTAATAGAGAATTGGGGAGAATGTCAAATGGGAAATATATTTCTATTGTTTACAGTTCAATCATTGATCTATAACTTTATTCTATGATTAAAACAAAATGGGTATTTTGGTTGCGGTGGTGTAGGATGGTTAGATAAGTTAATATTTGACAAGGGACTTAGAAAAGCTTGAATCAACCTGTATGTTGTCCATACAAGTGCATTTTTATCACTTTGCACACAACGTTTAGCTGAACAGTCTTAAAAACTGACATTCAAGAACCCCCGAGATTAAATACATGGAGAATAACGGTCCTGTATAATTCACGAGCGCTTAAGATCATGAACGTCGGTAGTGAATCTATTAGGTCTCTGCTTTAACTTAACCGTGACCGATTTAGCTGAGTGAAATAATGAAAAACTAAAACGATTTGGCAGTAATACCGAATCTAAAGTGTTGAGTGACATGTTTCCAAAGTTAAGAATGTTATATATGTATGTATGTATGTATGTATGTATGTATGTATGTATGTATGTATGTATGTATGTATGTATGTATGTATGTATGTATGTATGTATGTATGTATGTATGTATGTATGTATGTATGTATGTATGTATGTATGTATGTATGTATGTATGTATGTAAATGTAACAGGTACAAAGAATTGCACAAAAACTCAAGGAATGTTAACCCATTCCAATAAATGTAACATGAAGAGGAAAATGGGTTGGTGACCAAACCTTGAGTGAGGAGCGATCTTGAATCGCCATGATAAGTATCGCATACAACGTGATACAGCTACAGTTGATGAGAATTCCACTCATAGTTCCGAAACAGTCTGAAGAAAATGTCCATGTTTTAGGCTTTAATCACTTGAGTAGTGGATGGGGTGAAAAGTTGTCTTTGGTTATAAATGCATATTTCGCATATATTTTAAATGATTTTTGGGAAAGTGTCCAGCGATTAAGATGATGATGTAAATGATGGATTTAGACTTTGGTTTTGAAACGTTGCTAAAGTTCCAATGTCTGCGGCATAGTTTGGGTTTAAATTTAAAACTTGATTAAAATCCCAGACTGAACTAATATTTAACTGAAGTAAACTGTGGAGGGTGGAGTTTGAAACTGATATTTAAAGCATTTTTACATGAACTAAAATGGATTTTATACACATACTCGATTTGAGAGAGAGAGAGAGAGAGAGAGAGAGAGAGAGAGAGAGAGAGAGAGAGAGAGAGAGAGAGAGAGAGAGAGAGAGAGAGAGAGAGAGAGTACCTTCTTTCGGGTCAGCATTCTTGAGACTTTGGCTTGACATATTCCAGAATTTACTTTATTAAAGCGAGACTGTTTGCAACAAAATCGGAATGCAGTACTCAAATGCTGGTAAATTTCATCCACAACTCGACATGTATTATCCCTATTTTTTTCACTTTAAGTACCTATCAGAAGCTCACGACTTCCACGACATGGATGAAGTTCATTCCTGCTATACTAGGGCACTGTTTGTCTCAAATTTGGGACTACAACTTTATAACCAGCTTAAAGACAAAAGAATCCAATCAGAGCTAATGAAAGTTTTAAGAACTTATCAGGTTCTCTGACCCGCTTCCTAAATGAGGGCAACCACCTATTTGTTTTCTTTGTTTAAGAACTTATCGTTATACATGTTTACGTTTTGTTCAAGCAAACATCAGACTTTAAATTTTTTAAATAACACAATTTCAGTATATCCGATTTAGAATAAGGCATGCAAATAATAATAATAATAATAATAATAATAATAATAATAATAATAATAATAATAATAATAATAATAATAATAATAATAATAATAATAATAACACGAACAACAAGAACAAGAAAATAACTGGTCTAAAGTAGTGTGACCTATCAGTTAGTCGATCGGTGGCAAAATTATTTCTGATGATTACTCCAGGGATGGCAGGTCTAACAATGGCGCTAAGGCTCTGTGTGTGTGTGTGTGTGTGTGTGTGTGTGTGTGTGTGTGTGTGTGTGTGTGTGTGTGTGTGTGTGTGTGACATTATCCGGACACCCACCAGGGCGACCAGTCCTAACAATAACCTCTTAATGCTAAGCGCCAAGCGAGGCAGTTGTTAGTACCATTTTTGTAAGTCTTTGGTATGACTCAGCAGGGGTTCGAACCCACTACCTCACTCATCCGAGGCAGACGCTCTAACCACGAGGCTACTGGAGCGGTCCAAGGTTGAAAGAAGAGGAAACCATGGCGAGTACATCACCATACCGTATAACATGGAAAGTTCGAAGAAAAAAAATAATAACCAAAATGCATAACTTGTAACATGGATTTCCAAAGGGCGCGCCCGGTGGTGGGCAACCAGATCAGGATCGAAAAATGTGCTACTGGAAGAAACTTTACTCCTAACTGAAGTCACCGAATGACCCTATTTCCGACCATTCCTCTCAATGTGGCAATATTTGTCTTTCAATACCCTATGAACATTGGGAGAAAAATATAGAAGTGGAGTATAGTGGAGTATACATATGTTATGAAGTGTAGTACCATGATTAACAGTAACAATACAACAAGAGAATCATACTTTATCTGGTGAATATTTAATGTCAGCAAAATGTCTTGCGTGGATGAGAGAAACATCTCGTCAGTATAAGAAGAGACATAATAAAAAATCAGTGTTATTCCAATCGAACTGAACGCTATCTTTAATAATATATAGACCTCCTTAACTAATCCCGTGAGAAATTAATCAGACCAAAACAAGCATCACAGATAATGACCAAACAGACAACCGAACAACTGAACGAAAACTCCCGAAATTGCGGATTTACCATTACGTGTTTGAACTTAAGATGGATTTGCGGTACATCGCACAGTGTGAAGATAAGTATATAATAAACAATGATTGTTTAATTCAACTGCATCACGAAAAAGAAAAATTGAAAAATCGCCCTTGATCAGTTTTGATTTACTCGCAGTGGTAAAATCAGAGATTATGTACTTGCTTCAATGATTCCTCGCACAAGATAAATTGGCATTGTTAACCTGGATTTGTCAACAGGACTAGGAAAGTGTACAAAATAACACCCATTTTTTAAAAAAATATTTTGACTCATATATGTATTCCATAACGACCACTATTTTATTCTTCTCTACAGTTGCAAGCGCGGTTGGAAGAGCCATCTTGTCGTCTTGTTAATAAGTGTCGCACGTAATTACTGGAAGACCTACCCAGTAAATATTTATTAATTTTACATTAAAGTACACTTAACATTATATATAATTTCCATTAATTTTTTTAGGGACTATATTCAGCTAGACCTGGCGCTGATGTAAATCTGAGCAGGTTACCGGTTGGGTTGTTACTGACGTTGACCGGATGATCTAGTGATTTTTAAAGATGAAACTGGAAAAGTAAATACATATAACTTGAACATCACAACAAGTTGTTTCAAATAAGGTAGTTATGATCAATGATCACTGAAGTCGGAGTAACTGCGTTTATTAACGAATAATGTATTCCGATTTGGCCGTTTCTAAAGAAACAAAAACAACAAAAAAATTACATATGTGCGGAATCAATATCATTCCAATAGTGTACCTAGATATCTTCGGTGCTTAAATTTAAGATTAGATTAATCATTACATGCACATATTGGATTCTGATCGCGGCGGTGAAGTTGCGGAATGTGACAGCATGGTGTTGGATAGTCTGACCAGAGATGCTAACATCGCTAATGGTTTTCTTCGAGTCTTAGACAAATATTTGATTCCAAACTCTAACATTACCAGGTCATAGCATACACATAAATACAATATTGTTAAAGGAGAAAGATAAATCAACCATTGATTCCACCATGTTGTGCCCGTAAAAACTAGAATTTAGGTTGGATTGATTGCATCCGCACGGAAAAATGCCCAATCGTTGACTGCCCAACCAGATGCAAAAGCACTTTCGTTTTGTTTCTGCAACGATGAAACAGAATTCACCGCTGAATCCACCCGTGCTGCATTTATCCAAAAGTACGGTTAACTAACATTGACAGAGCTATGACATAAAGATCTCTTCTATCATTTAACAATGAAGCACTTGTCCATGTAGACGTGTTTGTGCAGAGACAAGCACGATCACTTTAATTGGCTTGTTCGTATGAGAAGGCGATGCAAGTCCACCAGAACGTACAATCGCCTTAGACTTTAATATTCCTGAGACAGATATTTGCTATGATTATATGACAATTGTACCAGTGAATAAAAGGGTAATTGGTTGGAAGGCCTGTCGAGCAATTGTACTATGCGGCAATATTATTAAGAGAAAAATGACGAGAGACATTTTTATTACAGACTTGAAGAAAAAATAATTGATGCAGAGCACCAATGCTAGAATAGATCGCCAAGAGAAACCGTGCTATTCGTGAAGTACAAAAGTGAAAATCCTCTAGCCATTGCAGTTTATGGAATCGCTGCGGCAACGTGTTTATTATGAACTTCCCGCGGCAGAACAATGTAGTCTCTATGCGATTAGTAACGGTTCTCGGTGTCTTTTGATTATAATGAGGATACAATTATTAGCATCGCTCACTTTAAGACTGCACGTGGAAATTAAAAACCATTGCAAAAGGAAGAGTTCCATAGACCCATTGTAAATAGTAGAAAGAACGTTGGAAATGTCTCAAGTGCGGAAGGTATTGGTGTCATACTTTGAGTTATATAGACAGTTATTAGATGCCCATATATCCTTTGTGTTAGAAAGTCGCTTAAATAGTGAGGTTCTTGGATAGTTATAATCAATTTCATGAGTGTGTTATCTCTTCTTTCTATTTCCTTGTGCAAGATTTTTCCCACCAGATTTCGCATTAACGGACTATCTAGATTAATAAGTAGGTAGACCTGTAGCAATTCATACAGATTCCGATTTGAATTTTTGAAATTTTTAAATTTTTTCCAAATCTTCAATTATACAATTTTCCAGGACATAGATGCGTATGTTAATATACTATATGTATGTATGTATGTATGTATGTATGTATGTATGTATGTATGTATGTATGTATGTATGTATGTATGTATGTATGTATGTATGTATGTATGTATGTATGTATGTATGTATGTATGTATGTATGTATGTATGTATGTGTGTATGCAAAATATGAAATCCATGAGGGAGTGTCATTTTTTAAAAATCGTGTACGTACAGATCGGTTGATAAGTGGTTCTTTTGTATAGCATGAGAAGATCTAGTGTCCGCTGTTTAGTAGATACTGTAATTTCGAATGACTTAATAATATTGATCCGAGAGCACATACATTTATCGAACTACGTTTTCAAACAGTTTAAACGTATATTGGTTTTTCAGATTGTTAGATTCGGTCTAAACTAGTTATTAAATCTATGATTTAGTGATTTCATATCATATATCATCGCATGAATCCAATCCGGCGAATTAACCTTTATTTTCACCATTACGGTAACAAACCCTGAAAAGCGCGATCATTACAGGAAGTAATATATATATATATATATATATATATATATATATATATATATATATATATATATATATATATATATATATATATACATATACATATATGCTATTTTGTCAGTGGGAAATTAAATAAAGGATATCTAAATAGAAGTAAATATTGTTTGTCAACTATTTTACATGTATTGAATTATATGAAATGTATGTTAGGAAATAATTTAATCCATTTACCAGTGCAATCTAATTATTTTTTATTTCCCACCAGCAGAATGGTTCTCTGGCTGTAAAATAATTAGTGGTCCGATAGCTATTCTGAACATAAATATTGTACATTTGACACCTAATATGCACAAAACTAATTAGGGCGGTATTCTAAGAACTTATAATCGACACTTATGCGTTACCGACAAATAATAAGAATGGATGTTGGATTCCTTGAAATGTTGACCATGTTCATACATAACAGTTGTTAATAAATGAATAAATTCAGTGATTTTAATAGTCTCGGAATTTTCTTAATTTTCGGTACGTCTACCATATTCATAGCATGCACGGACCAATGTGCCTTATATAGTAAGACGTATCAGTTTACACAGCTCATTTTTTTCACCAGTTTCTGGAGCAAAGATGGTATTTTTGATGGCAAAAATATTATTAATTTGAGTTTTTGTTTTCTTGAATCATACATGAAGTGTTGACGGCAGCTAAGAGGTTCAAGCTTGCTTACCATTACTTGTCACATGAGAAATTTGTAAATATATGGGTCTACAAACAAATGCCAAATTTGCATCTGACAGCACTATCAGCTCATGCTAAGTCGTCACGATGTAGTTATATACTATAAACAACGCTATCTGTCGTACAAACAGTACGAATGAATACTTCGATCACACTTTGAAAGTTTAGTTATCAACTACAGTCATAATAAGCAGATCCGTTTTGAGAAGTTTGGGGGCCCCAGGCACAAAATCTAACCTTAAAAGTCAATTGAATTGCGTCTCAATCTCTCAGTCTCAAATCATAGGAGTCTTCAGTTTTATCTATAAAGCACGAATAAATTTCTGACAATATGAAGTCACCTTAACAGTATTATAACTTAACACAAGGAATTCCAAGCGTGACCACTACCCTCCGCTCAATTCGACTTTTCTCACGCGTCTTTGTCGCTTCAGAATCGCAAGAAGACTGAAAAGCTACAATATCCATTCCAAATTTAAAAAAACAAACAAACAAAAAAAAACAACAACAGTAACGTACCAACACATCACTCTCGGACGACCATCGCATGAATCCAATCCGGCGAATTAACCATTGGCGAATTAAACTTTATTTTCACCATTACGGTAACAAACCCTGAAAAGCGCGATCATTACAGGAAGTAGCCCAGATATAGAGTATTGCATTGCATTTCTATGTGTGTCATTTTGTTAAACTTATTAATATGGTACTTAACTGCTAACACAACCGACACCGAAATTTTGTTTTTTGGGCCGCCGCAGGGCCCCCTGCTGTTTGGATTCCTTGGCACGTACCTCGTGCGTCTATGCCTTAAAACCGCACTAAAAATAGGGTGTCAAATTATTACAAATATCAAAAGAAGAATCAAAGTTTATTCTGATAGTAACTATTTCCCATAACAAGGGTGTAATAAATGGAATAAATGTAGAGATATATGACACAAAAGTACAATATAAAAGACTCAAGGCAAGTACAGTTTTTGGCCGGAAAAAAAGTTTCATGCTACGGTTTAGGGGAGGTAACTTGTACATTACAACTAATATCTTGGCGCAGAAAATTAGAAACCGGAAAGAAATTCGGCCAATTAAAACTCACCGTGCAAAATTACATGTCTATGAGACAAAAAAGTAATATATAAATATAATTCATGTCAGGCCCAGTGAGAAGATTACACACTAAAAAGCGACCTTTTGCGAGATGATTCAAAGATAATTAAGAAATAAATGTCACGAGGCTTAAAATACAGTGCAATTAGGACCTGGAAAAACACTGTTTAACATTGCAATTCGTTGCTGTTACATCCAGGTAGAATACTAAGCTGAAAATAGCAATATGATTAATGTGGCGACTAAAACCAAACTCTGTTTGTCTGGTAAAATTTAGAAATACCAGGAGATAGTTAGCAGTTCCTACAGCGCAAATGAAACTTTTCAAATGGCTATTAGTAAAGTGAGTCTGTATGAACTAACTACAACATCAAAGAGATGTAAAAATGTGAAAATTGTTCCAGATAGTAATAGCTGCGTGGCAGCTGTAAAACTCCATGAGGCTCATTTTCCTTACTTGTTTGGGATTTATAGTTGTGTTTACTATAACTAACATCGAAAATGATCAATTTCAATGTAATTGGTCACAAATCAAATAATGCTAACGAAAGGAATGCAGTGATATATGTTAGTTGTCATGAATACACACACTGTCTCAAACCCTATAGGGATCGTACCACTTATTCATTTCCATATAATTTAATGTTAATATATTAAAAATTGAAAAAACAAATCTTCATTAGATCGATAATACAAAATGCACATGATTCCATTAATTTGAGTGAGATTTTTCAATCTTGGAAACAGATGTCTCAAAGATTTTATTGAGAAAGATGGAAAGATAGGTTCCATGGTCTGCACCGAATGGCATAGTATTACATATAGATTCTATACAATAGTTAGTAGAAAATTGGATACAGGATACCAAAATAAAAGTTTATAAGTGGTTCTCAACTATACTATATCACTCAAAGTTTACAAAGTGTAGAATTCATTCACCAGCCCATAGGTTGGGCCTCTCAAAATATATAGTGCTATATTGTTTTATTCCCATAAGTAGACTGCTCTGAAATAATTGAGTGGGCCGATATCAAAATAGTCTAACTGAATGTCATGGGCAATATTTAAAACATATTTACATTGTCAAGGTTTTATTTACAACTTCAGCTAAAATAATTACGTCCCTGAAGGTCGGTCCATCAAAAGAATATTAATGATTCCGTGTAATAAATTAGGACTCTTATCGATCAAACGGACTCATGGGGCTGATTATTTTCAATAAAAATTGCACATTGAGATCTAGATAAGCTGCAATGAGACAAATTATGTTCATACCCTCTCTCTATGCAAATAATTCGATTGCTTGGTGTATTCAGGTGGACAGTAGAATTTTTAACGGAATATATTAAATAATTTCGTTGTGATTTTAATACTAATGAGGACTTTATACAGCGCCTAATCTTTAAATCTCTAAATGCTTTTCAGCATTTGACAACGCTTGAAAAGAATAAAATCATATAATGAAATGATTGCAAAAATAAAAACAAACACCACAAAAATTAGAAATAGAAAAAAAAAACATGCAATTTTTTAAGGTAAGGATACGTTAAAAGGATACATTGTTAAGTCTTTATGACTGTTCTTGCAGTTCAAATAGATGGGTTTTAAGGGCGCTCTTGAATGATATCACTGTGTGTTTGTGTCTCAGTGCAGTGGGCAATTCGTTCCACGTTGCTGGGCCCTGGTACGCAAAAGAACGTTGTCCATATGATTTCAACTTCATAGTGGAAATATTGAAAATGCGAGTGTCAGAAGAGGAGCGTAAGCATCTTGCAGATGTATACACATGGTTGAAGTCAGATATGTATGTTAGACTGGAGCCCGTCAGTGAAACGTAACACAGAGAACAGATTTTGTGTTTAATTCTGGATCGTATGAATAGCCAGTGTAGGGTACAGAGCAGCGGAGAGGCGTGCTCTGATCGTGGTACTCTAAGGATGATCCGAGCAGCAGTGTTTTGAACTTAAGTTTCTAAAGGAGATATTGAAATGAACCAGGCATAATTGATTTACAATAGTCCTGTCTTGAAAGTAATAAGGAACACAGAAGTGCTTTTATAGCATAACTGAAAGATACTTGCAAATGGAGCTGATGCGTCTCAGCTCAAGATATGCAGCATGGCATATGTTCATGACATGTTGATGCAATGAGAGAGTACTGTCAAGAGTGACACAGAGGTTTCGTACTGACTGCTTGAATTTAATGTTGGTATTGCTGATATTTATTGTCTGAAGTAAAGGATGTGAATGAGAAATTCTTTGTGTTGTAATCAGGATTGCTTCAGTTTTATCATCATTCATCTGCAGCGTATTACATGTCATCCATGATTTCACATTGGAAACGCACATCTCTACGCCTTGGATAGTAGCTTTAGCTTCAGCTGGATGGATAGATTTGTATATTTTGGTGTCATCAGCATACAATTGGTGAGACACAGGATGATGATCTATGACACTTGAGAGTGGCTGAGTGTACAGAATGAAGAGAGCAGGTCCAAGAACAGACCCCTGGGGAACAACACAGCATAGATCAACTGGGCTGGAGTGTTTTCCTTTTACGGACACAATTTGTGTCCTGTTGACCAAGTAGGACTTCAACCATAGTAAGGCCGTATCGTGAATGCCAAATACATGATAAGGTCGTTGATTTCTTTCAGAAGATCAGTTTCAATACTGTGGCGAGGGCGATATGCAAACTGAACATTGCTAAAAAGACTGTTTGAATTAGATGAGCTACTAGTTGGGATAGAACAACTTTTTCTAAGATGTTTTACATGACTGCGAGATTAGAAACTGGGCGGTAGTTCTTTAGATCATTTTGATCAAGGGTTGGTTTCTTCAGCAGAGGCTTTACAATGGCACTTTTGTAAAATGATGGGAATTCCCCAGATGAGAGAGATGTATTAATACATCAGTTAGTGAAGGCAATATTGGATCCAAGCACTCTAGCGGCAGTGACTTCGGAATATGATCCAGTTCACATGATGTTTGGTGCACTTTTCATCACGATTGTACGTACTAAATCCATAGAAACAGGTTCAAATGCTGCTAATGGTTGCCGCTGAAATTCTGTATCGCAACTGTATGGTGATGACAAGTCAACTGAAATTGTGTTGTCAAGTTTATCTATGATGGTTTGTATTTTGTACATGAAATTGTTACAGTATTCTTTAGAAATGACTATCAACAATAAAAAAATGACAAAAAGAAACAAATCTTTAACTATTTTATGGAACTCCTATTCTACACTCATCATCATCGACATTTGCTCCATGGAAGAGAAACGAGCTAGTTTCACAAAGTTTACAATAAATTTCTAATTCTCTTTATTAACGGAGGCGAATAATTTTTTTTTAATCATATATCGATCAGTACATTATTCAGCCATTAGCCAGAATCAAGTATGTACACCATGGCTTCGACGATACAATAAAATATTTTATATCATGAGAAATGGGTATAGCGACAGTATCAGTATTGAAATGTATGTAAAGTGCTTAGAGAGAGAGAGAGAGAGAGAGAGAGAGAGAGAGAGAGAGAGAGAGAGAGAGAGAGAGAGAGAGAGAGAGAGAGAGAGAGAGAGAGAGAGAGAGAGAGAGAGAGAGAGAGAGAGAGAGAGAGAGTAGCATTATTCGATTACGCAATGGACAGGCAATTGTCAATATATTGGTGTGCTGTGAATAACTAAGAACTACGTAAGTCGCACAACGTCTAGGTCGTATACATATTATATACATCATTTAGTTCAATATAAATTCAGAGCTAAATAAAACAAATCCATTCAAATAATTTAAATTTTTTATTCAGACTGGTTTTACCAAAAACAAACATTTTTTTTATACATTATGAATAAGATTCTCCTTTCATAGTTTGAATTGTTTGTTTGAATTCTTCAAAGTTATTTGAATAAGTTGTTTGAAATGCTTACTGGAATTCTGCTCACTTAACAAATAGGTATGATAATGTCAAGGTACATTGATGCCTAATATATAAACAATATTTCATGGTGCCTTTTTAAGGTATAAGCACACGAGGCATGTGCCTAGGGCAAGCGCAGCAGGGGTGCCTCGTGGCGGCCCAAAAACAAAATTTTGATGTCGGTTGTGTTAACAGTTTAGTGTTTGTGCCTATGGCCCCCAAACGTCTTAAAATGGCTCTGATATTTCATCAAAATGACATGGTGTTTGTATTTAGACTGATTTAATATAAGATGTATTTTAGTTGTATTCTAGGTAGGAGTTCTAGTTCTTCAGAATACTTGGAACTATGCTGTTAAAACAGATGTGATTTCATCCTAATATATATTCGTTCATTCATTCAGTATTAGTGAATGAAAAGCTATATAAATAATAATTTTGTAGATTATTACACATCCAAGAAATTGAACTTTTCTTGTACCAAACCCATGTTAGGTGGATATTTATACATGAAGAAGGAGATGCAGGTGTGAAAAATTTGGCTGTTCTAGTTAGGAATGGTCAAAGACGAAGAATTACGCTAGTTAGGGTGCCATTGCCTGAGTTAAAGAAAATATTTTTATACCAACATGGAGAATTGAACCTAAATGTGCCCCTGGGATGAAAAAAACCTGATTAAAATAACAAGTTGGCAATCAAGTGTTGCTTTAAATTGAACCATATTTAAAATAATTTCAAATTTTCATAACCGTGTGACATTTTTATACGTATGTTAAGTGCATTTTAAATAAAGAAATCTAGTCCTAAGTCTGATTTTTCTCATCTTTAATAAAACAATTAGAAAATATGTTATTAATTTATCGCTGATTAATAAGGCACATACATTACTATATGTAAACAGCGAATTTTAAGTGAAGCAGGTGACTTATTCAATGCTTTAAAATATTTCCTAAGAAAGAGCACAATAGTGTGTTGAAACTGTGCCGTATATAAATAAATAATCTTTTAGGAAATGGAATGTTTAAAATGCTCGAGGGAGATGTTTGCTATTGAGCCTAATAACGATATTATTTGATTTTGTGTATAATACGCTCTATGACTGTCATACACGTTGCCATTTTTTCTATGGATAACTTTTGTTTTTTTCATCAAAGATTGAATAGTTCAGCTCGTTAACCTGACCATATATATATATATATATATATATATATATATATATATATATATATATATATATATATATATATATATATATACTCACACACACAAATATATATATATATATATATATATATATATATATATATATATATATATATAAAAGACACATGAAGTAAAAGAAAGTAAAATGTAAAATGTTCAAACTGTTTCTCACCTGCTGCCAAGTGAATAATAAATTATTATTCATGTAAGTGTCCATGGCTGACTCACTAAGTACGAGATCACGCTTTGGTGAAGCGCAGTTTATTTAATGCTTTACTGTAAACAAAAGTTCCATAAGAAGTACAATAAAGCTAGATACTCGTGCGCAAATACATTCAACTTGATGCATGTTGAAATTGTTCATGCTATCAATCTAGATAATAGTATGAAATTGTTCATGCTATCAATCTAGATAATAGTATGAAATTGTTCATGCTATCAATCTAGATAATAGTATGAAATTGTTCTTGCTATCAATCTAGATAATAGTATGAAATTGTTCTTGCTATCAATCTAGATAATAGTATGAAATTGTTCTTGCTATCAATCTAGATAATAGTATGAAATTGTTCTTGCTATCAATCTAGATAATAGTATGAAATTGTTCTTGCTATCAATCTAGATAATAGTATGAAATTGTTCTTGCTATCAATCTAGATAATAGTATGAAATTGTTCTTGCTATCAATCTAGATAATAGTATGAAATTGTTCTTGCTATCAATCTAGATAATAGTATGAAATTGTTCTTGCTATCAATCTAGATAATAGTATGAAATTGTTCATGCTATCAGTCTAGATAATAGTATGAAATTGTTCATGCTATCAATCTAGATAATGGTATGAAATTGTTCATGCTATCAATCTAGATAATAGTATGAAATTGTTCTTGCTATCAATCTAGATAATAGTATGAAATTGTTCTTGCTATCAATCTAGATAATAGTATGAAATTGTTCTTGCTATCAATCTAGATAATAGTATGAAATTGTTCTTGCTATCAATCTAGATAATAGTATGAAATTGTTCTTGCTATCAATCTAGATAATAGTATGAAATTGTTCTTGCTATCAATCTAGATAATAGTATGAAATTGTTCTTGCTATCAATCTAGATAATAGTATGAAATAATTGAAAGGCATTATGTGATAACAGTATAGTTTGGACTATGAAATAATTCAAAAGCAGCATGTTGACGAAACCGTAGCAATTAAAACTCTAACTTGCGACTTAATTTTCGATGTGATAAAGGTTTCAGAAATGGATCTAAACTCCACTCTGACAGTTATACTGTATTAACTGTGTGTTAGTTTTTTGTTGCATTTATTTTTTGTGCTTTGTTTCGTAATTAAAAAAAAACTGACGAGATTGAAATCCAGGTAATGGCACGGTAAGCTTATAGAGAAATTTTGACAGTTTTGTCGAAATAAGTTTTTCGACAATAAAAAGGTCAATTACATCTGTTCTGATAAGCCACTCACTGAGGGAATATGTTATTTTGTGTACATGATTCCCACTGACGCAGTCGTGCATATATTCTCTATAAACCTGCCAAAAAAGTTATGTAGACAAAAGTATAATATAAGTAGACAAACGTATAATAAAAGTAGACAAACGTATAATAGAAGTAAAAACGAATGACTTTCAGTAGACGAAGCAATGTAATATACAAATAAGAGTATTCATTGCAACTCTGTCGTCTATAAAAGAAACACGCGTAGACTAAATGTCATGACAATGTCAGCATAACAA